>VCAZ01000065.1:0-340000 GCA_005784505.1 Bagarius yarrelli
CAGTTACCACTTTTATTAGGAGGATTTTCTGATTTAGTGACTAACCTGTTCTGGGCTCATATAAGTAGAAACGTCCCCACTTGCCTGGAACGTTCCAGCAGATTTCCTTCATCATATGTAGTAACAAGTCCAAAATCCCCCACTTTTACACCTCCTTCATGCCCAAACATTATGTTTGCTGGCTGATTCAAATTAAGAAATTTTATTTGTAAGTTACTTGTAAATTAGGATCAGAAGCAGCATCATGAACTACAATTGATAGTGTGTACATGACGTCACACCCTAAGGAGAACGAAACAATGCTACCTTTAGCTGTCGACAGGTCACAAACTGATTGAAAGCTTTCATTTAGCCAAAATGTTGAATAGTTGTTGTGCAATTGAATGAACCATTCAACAATGGATATATTAATCATTGTCATTTTAGCCATGAATTATATTTTAATCTAATCTTCTTACATGGTTTGTTGTAAACTGAGTGGGCTTAATTAGTTAAAACTTACACAAATTGTTGGCTTATGTTGAAGTTGGGATGCTGTTAGACTTAATGTAAATAAACTTTTCATTCAATCATTTGTAGCATTAATCAATCGTTTGTGTTTTCAGACTAATAATCTTTTGTTTTTTATTAATATAAACTCGTTATGATTTCTCTTTTAGTACACAATTTACCATCTTTTAAAATTTGGGGTTGTAACACAATATAATTAAACTTTTATATGCTTTCATCCTGGCGTGAGGGATGTTGAGGGATTCTTCCCAAGATAGATATAAACATTGCCGAAGTGGAGATCTGGCAGTTTTTTAATTAGCAAAGCTTGCAATTAGTGTTCATATATTATTTTATTTTGTTAAGATGTGATCCAAATAATCAATAGATTGAAACAGAAGGAAATTTGGACGGTTGTGGTATTACGTTTTCTGCAGAGTACTCAGTGTAAGCTGCCATTTTGGCTGATTGTTTTGCTTGCCATATCACCGTACAGGTCATGTGACTGAAAACTATTAATAGTACAATACTTTAGTTAAGTTTTTTTAATATAATACAAGATATCACACAAAGCTTAGCTGCATATGCTGCATTTCCTTTGCAAGTTTTTTCAAGGACACTGAACTGTAGTGTATGTCTTACCTTCAGGTCCCCTGTGAATGTGAGACTTTGAATGAATGTTATTTCACTGCCTCCAAGACCTGCTTTATTATCGTTGCTGCTTCCTGCCTCCGTTCGGGGTATTTTTTGTGGGTGATTGTTCCTCTCATCTATCCACTCACGCAGAGTTTTTCCCCTCACAGAATTTTCCATTTGAATATAGAGGAAATGTGATCCACTATTAGAGCTAGAAACACCAACGATTTTTTTGGTATATTAAACTGACATTAAAATTTGTAAAATAAACCCAATAAATAAACAATGAGAGTAATTTGAATAGTAATAATGAATAGAAATTACTTTGAACTGCTTTCGGTGTCTGTTGTTTCATCTCTGTACTCCGTCTCTTCGGTCCACGATGTGTGGTAACGCACTATGTTAGCATGGGCAAAACGGGACAACGCCTTGACCTCTCTACAAGACTTTCTAAAGCACAAAGGATTTATGTAAAACACAACAAACTAGCAAAACTAAATGCATATTAAGCACAGCAGGTTTAACAGTGAAATGTTAAAAGCAGTAGAATGACTAGATCTTATGTACTCACTCTGTAAACTTTACTATCTTGACAGCAAAATATTATATTTTCAAGTTTTCGCTTGGCTTTGTAAACGTGACCCTGTCCCCCTTTGCCTATTTTAGTTATTGAATCAGGATCGAACTCGGTTAGAAACCTACACAAAAAAAGTGATAACACAGGAGTTAGTTAACATTAAATTTTATGTAGCTAAAACCTGACTCTTTGTTATGTTTCTCAAACATTCCTGAAACAATGTCACTAAGTGACACAGGGAGTGATATTAGCATGGGCTCCCAGACTATTATGCAGCTACACAGTTCCAGACAGAGCAAGCTACAATGCTTTTTGTGTGCCGAAAACTTTCTATCAGAGCTTTTTCAGTAAATTGTGCTAAAGTAAGTCTTCTATAAGCTCGGCACAGACAGGCTAGCCTTCACCAGCGTGTTTTTTGTAACACTCAAAATCTCTGATCTTTATGCTAGCCCAAAGTTAGAGTTAAAACACATCGCCTGTGCGAACGGACTGTTCACTTGCTGCCTAATATATATAATCATTGTTACTCTGTCTTCACCTTTCAGTGGTTTAAATGTTATGGCTGATCTGTATATTTTTGGATATTAAGTTTTTTAAAAACAACAATTATTGAGTAATTGGAAACCTAAATACCTCAACTAAATAACTGACACTTCTTTTGCCCTTAATTTGAAAAAAATCTAAAACATCAAATCCCTATAATGTCTCAATAATATATATATTATTTCAAGAATTTCAGTTTTACACTGGAAGAAATTAATAAGATAAAAAAAACCTTGCCTCATGGTTGTGTGTCATTTGGCCTGAACATTAGAAACATAATCTAATCAAAAAAAACATTTAATTAATATGCTGTCAACATTAACTCAGCTATTGTCAGACTGTGTTAAACTGCCCTGGAGAAGACAATCTTTATTATCCCAAAAATATTTCCTCTGGGTACAAAATATAAAGACTGCTCAAACATATATTTAAAAATATTTACTGCAGACCTGCATTAATTCTGAAGTGAAACAAAACAATTGACACAATTAGTCTTTAAGTTTAACCAAAAATAAAATAAATAACCCAAAAATAAATAAATAATGTTTTAGATTTGTGAAAAGTGCTGTGAGAGCAAGGGGCAATCACCTTGTTCTGACACTAATAGCTGGTGTTGCTCCACAAGAGCAAATTTACTCATTTCTGAAAAAAAACTGCACTTTTGATACCTTTAAAAAATATACTTAAACCTGTAGTCTAGCTATTTGACAGCCCTTGCAGAACCATGACTTGGTCTGTTATTTTTTACTGTATCATTACTGAGCATTAGAACTAGTTCTGTTCAAAACATTAAAAAAATACAAATCCGCAGCCATCACCAAAAACCTGATCACCTCAACCAATAAGCCAAGTATTACATGATCCATGGTCCACTGTCCATACAATTGTACAAACACTACATAAATATTATTGTGCATAAATATAAGCCATTGAATGTACACTATGTTAGTTATTAAAAGTACAGTTTTACTCCACCACTGGTAAAATATATACTGAGCATTTTTGAAGTGAAGGAAATTTACAATGTGTACATGGTACTTTATACATTTTGTACAGATTTAACTACCTACATGCCGAGACATATAAAGGAAGTGATGTTTCCTTTACAAAGTGACTGGTATTAAAACCAGAAAAGAGAACGTAATTGTATTGCATTGTTTGGATACCAAAGACTGTGTTTTTGTGCTTTGATAAAAAAAATAAAAATTAAAAATTAAATACACCCAACAAGGTGATGCCCCTTATGCAACCGATTAGGAAACTGTTACAAACGAAAATTTCACATACTGTGCTGTGATCAATAAGAACAATAATGTTTTAGACAGTTCAAAAACAACTTTGGTTAAGCCGACATTCTCAATAACAAACCTTACCGTTTTACTGAAATGGCAAATTAAATATCGAAGTAAATATTGAAACATTTGATGGCTTAAAAAATGACGTGTGTGCATAACACATTCTCTTTTGCCTTAAAAGTGTCTGAATAAACACAAAATACCAATAAACCCCCAGAAATAAAATGTGTATAAATTTATATTAGTATTGAACAACTTCTAAACAGCAGGTACAATAATGTCAAAAAAATGAACAAAGTTAAATTATATCATACATTCGCACCTTTAAGATAAAAATTATAACCTGAGCAATGACAATGAAAATCAAACTGAGCACATTTTAGAGGGAAAAGGATGAAACTGCATAATTGTCCAAACCTCTAAAGGAATATTCACATTTACATTTACAGCATTTGACAGATGCTCTAATCCAGAACAACTTACATTTATCTCTAACTGGGCAATTAGGTGTTAAGGGACTTACTCAAAGGCACAACTGTGGTAACTTGGTGGTGATGGGAATCGAACCCTAATTTTCCATTTAGCAGCCCAACACCTAAACCACTGTGCTATCAGTTTCCCTTGGCTGTTTCAAACCATAAATGTTTTTCATTGGAATCTTTTTTTATAAAAGCATTCTTTTTAAATCAGGATCACTTCAGATGAAGACAGTTGTGTACAAACTTAAACTTATATTTTACATAAAGCTGAATTTTTAGCACAGCCACATACCCAACTCGATAGGAGTTTGGTTTTTATGTGTCACTTTTGGTTTTCAATGTCATTGTACAGTTTTTTATACATACAGTTTATTTGTTTTCCTCTTTCAATCTTCAGTATATACATGGTCTGAGTACTTTATTATTAGGAACACAACTAATAATCGGTAGAAGTAAACAGTCACTTCCAGTCAATGCTTGGAAGATACCATTTTAGATAAGGGGTGGAGTGTGGGAAGACCTGGTGATTTGGAATCTCCTAATGTCCTGATTGACTGACCAAACCTAAAGCAGGTAATCAGCAGAGGGTGGGGCAGGGGTAACTGAAAAACAAGTGAAATAAAGTAATATAATGAACAAACAATTAAGTTCCTTCTGATTATAATTTATTACCCCACCTCCACCAGCCTGGACTGTTGGGTCACCAAAAACTGGGATTCATTAGATGAAGCTACCCAGCTGCTCAGTTTTGGGCAGGTGCCCGGGGCAGCCTCAGATTTCTAGACAGAAATGAAATCTGACATGGTCGTGTACTGTTTTGGTCAACTTGATTATACTTTACATTCTGACAACCTTTTCTAACCACCACAACTGTACAAAGTGTTTAAAGTTTCCGTCAAATTAAACCTGTCCTTCTACATTCTACATTGATTTCACAAGTGTTTTTCTGTCTACAAATCCTTTGATCAACTGGGTTTTTTTCTTTTTCTTTATTACAGCATCCCGAGTATAAACTGGAGAGCACTGTGAATCCCAGCAGATGAGCAGTTATAGATTTTACCAAACCACCACTTCTGGCACCAATAATCATGGTACATTTTTTTTAAACTTCCATTCTAAAGGTTGCTGCATGATTTTTATCTATTAACATGCTGTCACACAGTTGTTAGCTAAACAACTGGGTGTACAGGTGTTCCTAATAAAGTGCTCAGTAATGCCTATATGTGAATTGATGTAAAACCCCCCCCCCCCCCCCCCAACCACCCCCCCCCCCCCCAAACTACCAAAGCAGTATTAGCCCAAAATTACAATTATTCACAGTTGGTAATCCATGTGCTGATATCGGTGTAGATCTGAATGCTGGGAATTCTAAGGCAGTTCAAACAAAATCTACAAGAGGGCTTTTCGTCCTCTCACACAGAACGTAAAACAAAGTGTCTACCATAATCCGTTTAACAAAATGCACATGACCATATAAGTGTACGATTAACAGATTGCATAATTTAAAAAAAAAAAAGAAAATAATGTGTATTCCTATAATGTGTATAGGCTTCTCCTATTTTCTGCTCCAGTGGAGCAACACCAGATATCAAATTTACACGTTAAACTTCAGGCTTTATAATATATACACTGTATTATGACTAGTAATTTAAATCGATTGGAAATTTTGCTTACTAGTTTGCGAAATTGGTAGAAACATTGCCAATGAATGAAAAAAACATGCATACAATATATCAGGGTATTGAACACTAAACAGAACAAAATACCTATACGACAAAGCTACACTGTAGCTCTAGCATTCTTTTCGGTTAGCATTCACATGTTTGTTTACAATGGCAATAAGAGAAGGAACACCATGTATATCAAAGGTTAAAAAACGTTAGATTTCTGTAATGCCATTAGTTTGAAGCGAACATATTTTACAGTAAGGCATTTCTATTGACCTCTTCAGAAACAGAATATACAAAGGTGGTTTAGCTATAGCACCCACCTTGATGGTAATGTTCCCCAAAAGTGCTCCAAATACAGAAATACAGGAGAACACATTTAAGTTCTGACCTCACACGTCTGTAATGTGCTTCTAACAAAAAAAGTTTCAAGTAAAAACATCAACATTGTTTTTACATTGTGCTTAGTGACAGGAAGTTTGAGCTGGAAGTTCAAGGCCTGCCAGAAATCTTGCCTTGAACTAGAAGTTGCTTTGGATGTAACGGTCTTTCAAAAACAAGTTGTTGTGAAATATCTAGAACTGCTGTATTTGTAGTACTTTAGGAACAGTTCTATTGGGCTGTGCACAGAATCTAGTTTTCCTGCGCAGCCGCACTACAGAATCTCTCACTTCTGCAACTTTATACATAGACTGGAATGTATACTTCACTCTCTGGTGCAATGCCAAATTACATACAAAGAATCCTGTTTGGCTTCTGCATGTGAAAAAAAAACCCACCAAGTAATTAAAAAAAACAATAAAATGTACACATTGGCATTGTTGTTTGCTGAAAAATTTTGTTTTGGCAGCATTAAGCACCAGCAATATGTAAGCACCACAGATTATTCTTCAGACCGAGCATTTGCTGACATGAGAATTATTTAGTTATTTAAGCTACACAGCATCGGTGTGTATGATGAGTGTTCAAGAAGCTACGAAATGTTTCCAGCATTTCAAATATACGTCACTAACTACTGGAATTGCAGGTTGACAGAATTACGAACAGAAAAGGAGATCATAGAAAAAATATTTAAGAGAGTATCCGATTAAAAGGCATTTCCCCCAAAATATGTTAACCAAAAATAGACTTGTGTTTATTATATTAATGTACTGACTATGATGCTGCTGATATAGACATAACCAAATCACAGTGTTTTAGCACCTGGAGGATGGTAATTTCTCCATGGGACATACTCAGCAACTATTTACACCCGAGAAAGTTTTGGTGAAAGCAAAATATGAGCTAAAACCTCCAGCAAACAACAAAACCAAAAATCAAGGACTAAAGTGACCTAAAACAAGCACTGTGTTTCAATTGTTTTCCCAGCAGGCAGAGGTAATATGTTGTAAATGTATTCACTTAACCTACAATGTTTATGTCAAATGTCCTTATTGGCTCGTTACCTGTAGAATATCTGCACCAGAATATACCTGAGCCATACACTAATAAGGGAAGGGCTAGCAGCAACCAGGGAAGGAGCCATGTTTAAAGAGACAGTATACAAGAGAACAAATTCCAGTATTATAGCCGCACATATCACAAACAGTACTAAATTGTTTACCACAGGCGAACTAGTTGTCGACCCTAACACACGCTGTCTCTGAGCTCCTTTTAATCCCTGGCAAGAACCCTTCACCTTTTTGGATGCACCTGCATGGCGTCTGGGTTTCAGGATCACAGCAGGCACAATGGAGCCACAGCAGGGTACTCAGTGCACCAAACCTGAATTGCGCTGATGTTCGTAATAAGCTTTATGTGGTGCAAAATCTCTACGGAATAAACAAAAAATTAAGACGGTGTAGTCGAAGGTGTTTGGTTATTTCGATTTTGACATTTAAATGCCCTGGATGAATGTTTTTGCTATTAAAAAATTATATATATATATGTTCATGTTTAAAAGAAACAATGTCACCAAGCCTTCTCAGCCCTAGCATTTCCTAACGAGCATATAAGCATATGAGAATGTAGCACCATACCCAACAGTTAGTTGTTTGCTTAGGTACAATAGAAAATCTATTTCGTTAGCACCTATCCAAAGTATAAAGGTTGTTAACAGTGGGTTGGGGTTATAGCAGAGAATGTGCTTTATGAAAGCATCCTCATCCCCAGGAAAGAAACACCTCAATGGTTTCTTAAGTTAATGGAAAAACCAATCAGGTATATTCAGGCAAAGATAAGTAGCTAAATGAGTTCAGACAAACATAAAGATAAGGAAATCCAACATTAGGGAAAAAATGAGATGTTTGCAATGATTCCGTGTGGAATCACTGATAAGCATTCACAACTTTTAACTTGATTACTTGGTTTTATGTCCAATGGGGAACTGGACTAAAAACCATGAGAATGAGCACCAACAGGAAAATGCATGTGTAGGACTGGGAAGAATAATGAGAGCTACCTGGCTGTTTCCCACACTACAGTAGTTAGACAGAGACAGCCAAGAAGTCAAGAAACCATACTTTGAAGGAGGGTTGCCAGGTCGGTTACAAAAGAAACTTAATACAAATTTAAACATACTTAAAGGCTAGTTAAACAAGACAAAATATGAAGCATATCCCTTTTTTAAACCTAAACACAGCTTTGACTAAATGGCCTGGTATTATTACAGATAATATTATCATAGCTTTGAGGCCAATTTACTGCTTCACATAAAAAACACTCCAGAGTAACTCAATTCAGCAGGTAAACAGTGGGCCTGGCAAGACATTGACCTGGCGAGACCCTTTAGGTCAAAAGCTGACAATTTTTTCTGTGTACGCAGCAAATTTTACAATTTCCATTTTTCGACTGCTAAATAAGACAAACATGCATTGTTTTATAAGCTGTGCTATCATGAGTCAAAGAGGTATCTCATCACAACGCTTTTTAAAAGTAGGACGTATTATTAGGTATTTTAAGGCAATCAGTCAACGAATGCCACGATATACTCTGTCAATTAGAAGCTTTTGCCTGCAGAGGTCAGTGAAAGTGCAAAGCAAATTCTAAAACCCTACAAAACATTGCCAAACTATTTACAAGAAAAAACCAACAGACAACAACTAAGAAATATATCCAGAATGGAATGAAATTGATAGGTAGCATTAACTGGGTCATTCTGCCTCCATTTTTTCAAAGTAATGGTTTCGGCTACCTGTAAACACACTGACAGAAGATATACACCCTCTTAAAGGAAGTTGACATTATTAAATTGAATATAAAAAGAAAATGCATATGTACAAACATATATATACACTCGAATTTTGCTTGCATACAAAAATCATGTACAACGACCAAGTTTTGTTTTCACATTTTAAGTATTAATTTATAATAAATCATTACAAAACCCTTTTAAAAAAAAAAAGAAAAAAAGTTAAACCCTTTTGATTAAATAAACGTTTTTAAAAAAACAATTACAGAAATAATAAACTGGACAGAAAAAATTAAATAAATAAAAAAAAGAGAAGAGAGAATGTGGTCATAAAGAGGACTCATACTGAAAGGAGCTCATAGAGAAGCGGACCGTCCCTGTACCGTATCCCTACCGCCGAGGGGCTGATAAACTGCAGGATGTTAATTGTCCTTCTCAGACGCCGATCAACAAAGTGGGCGTCCCAGGCTGGGTAGCGTTTTCGTGGCATGTCAATCTTAATTAATGGCCCCTCTGGCCGACGGCGGCCCGATGGTGTAGTGGATTTGGGCGAGCGCACCTGAAAAACTGGTAGACAGGTGTCTGCTGTAGATTCATCCTGCTGCCCATAGCCTATTGTAGATGCCCGGCTTGGGGTGGTCTGTGCAGCATAATGGCCAGGGGTTGGTGCCATTGGCTCGGCCTCAGGGGGTGTAAAGGAAGTCCCCACAGTAGATCGGCACAGCACGAGCTGGGTTAGCACCCTCATTCTGGGGCCCATGGGGTGAAGGACACCATAGTAGATCCCCATGAAGACCACTCCTGAGGCAAAACTTAGATACACGCCACACAGAACTGGCAATGCGTAAGAGTCTGTGGTGGTTGGATCTCTGTAAGTGTACCACAGACAGGTGAGCACCGTGTTCTCAGCAAGCACCACAAAGTAGTAGATCATCATCCGATAGCGTGTCTGGCCTTCCTTTACATTAAACCAGCAGAAAATGTAGACAATGCCAACTACCATGTTGAAAAGCACCTCCTCCCATTTGGACATACAGAAATCAGTGCCTCCATGCACAATCCAGAAGGCCATAGCACACCAATGCATCACCACAAAAATGCCAAAGTAGATGTGGAAGATAGACGCAAAGAGAGCAAAGGACAGCACCCGTGAGGAAATGGTAAAGAGCCTCCAGAAGATGTGAATCAGCGCCCCTCGATAGCTCATGCTCTTTTTGTCATCTCTGGAGTCCCTTAGGAGCTTATGGTAGGAAGCCAACACCCAGGACAAAGACAACAGCGAGCCTAATAAAGAGACACCTAAAGGAAATGTAAAAGAAATACATTTAGTATTGAAAGAAATCATCAGTTTGCCCACACAGCCTTTTTCAGAACTTACTGACAGTAGACTAATAGATAGGTTCCTTACACTGCAAAAGTCTCTGCCTGGTTCTTCTGGATCATAATGCAAAGTTGTAGCACCAGTTGGGGAGCACTTTCCAAAAAAACGTCTCCAGCAGCCGAAGCATGTTGACATCAGCATACTCGTACATCATGGCCCAATAGAATCTTCGTCTGTGTCTGGTCTGGCGCCGACTCTGTATGCCCAGGTACATAGTCCGAATGTATCTAATTGGAAAGGTGAACACTGCTTCAATACGCTTAGAGTTTGAGCTGAAAAGTATCACAGGAGGCATTGCAAATGACAACCATAAAATGTACTGTGTGGCACTGCATAGACAAGACATTTTTTCAGTGACGGATATCAGTGGAATCTCTGGAACTGAATCTTATTACACTTAACACATTTAATGCTTCAGAAAGAGAAGCAAGAGTAAGAGTACAATAAAGAAGTGACAAACCACTGAACAATGCTCCAAGAACACTGATAAAAAATTATGAACACAATTATAATGTGACTCTTGCTTATAAATAAACAATGTGGACACATTTCCAGCACACCCATATGAGTGATCTGCAAACTGTTACAAAGTTAGAAGCACACATTTTAGGCCTCAAAGTATTTGTAAGTTGTTGTGGCATAGAATCATAAGAAAACTATTACAGCATGACAGTGCCTCTTTACACAATGCAAGCTCGATGAGCACATGGTTTGCCAAGGTTTGTGTAAAAGGACTCGATTGTTCTGAACAGAGCCGACTATACTTATAGTTTGTCAGGGCACTTTCATTTCTGTGAAAATCAGTAGCAAAGACATTACCTCATGACCATGACCTCATGCGTGTAGCCTATAAACAGGCCTCCATTACGTCACATCTGTCCTATATCCTATTTTTACATTGTTCAAAAAAACAGAAATCAGGAAGCAAGGTATATTAATATACAATTTTATTTACAATTAATTATTTATTTTAATGAATTAAATTAGGTCATTCATTCACAATAAGACCCAGAGCCTGTTCAGGTACCATGCATATTATGGGTATTTTTAAAAAACTTCCAAAACCCTAATTAAAGCCAAAGTACATGCAAAAATGCATTTTTCAAAGTAAATTGCAAAGCGCAGGGTAAAAGCGCCCCTGGAGCAGGAGGGTTAAGGGTTTGCTCAAGGGCAAGCCCCACATGGTTTGATTTCGGAGGTGGGGCTTGAACCCAGGTGTTTCTGGTTTCAGCATTAACAACAACCCCCTGCCAACACTGCATAAAGTAGCAAACCATAAAAGTAGCAGACCAGACATATCCAAAATCCTGAAAACAGCAACAAGATTAGAACAACAAAGATCCTATTTAGGTACCATGTACATTAAGAGTATTTTTTAAAAACAGACATTATTAATCTGTTTAGGTCTCCAAATATTCCCTTATTGTCAGATTTGGAACCCAGTGTGGGTGTGGCCTAAACTTTCTATTCTTTTCTTCTGAATATGATATGATTATAATAATAATAATAATAATAATAACCCTACCACTTTGCCCCCCCGGAAACACTGGTACATACTGGACAAACCCCAGCGAGAATAAATATAAATGTGGATCAAACAACTGGAAAACATTGTGTTACACACTAAAGCCACAAATCCAACAATAGCAAAATAAAACCTGCATGTAAAACAAATTACAAACCCCCACTATGCCTCTAAAATCAGGTCAAGGGTAACAAAATTAAGTAGCACATGCACATTATTCCTTTATAAACACAGTATATCTTGTTCACTTCTGCACTCACACCAACATGACAAGCTGTCGAACAGTTTGGCAAATATATGCGCAAGATAGCTTCTGAGAAGCTCTAATTAAGCTTGCCAGTATGTTCAGTGAGTCATGCTGCTTAGGACTGACTGTAGACAAATTAGCCTTGACAAACTGAGTTTGAGTTTTAATTGCCCACACAAACCCTCAGAATTGCAGACACTTTGAAAAGGAAAGTGTGATCATCAATCATCCGTACCTGCAGCCATACACTTCACATTGCACCGTAAATGACACCCAATTATTACAATTCTATAGGTTTTATTGTAAAAATAAAAAATAAAAACTTAACAAGAACATCCTAAATCTATAATTCATAAAACTAATAGTTTCCTTGCTAAGATGAAATTTATACTTTAACAAAAAACATCAAGGTTTCTAGATTTAATAAAAAACAAAGTAGCAAATGTGACAGTCAATAATAAACAGGAATGAGACAATATCCAAAACACTGATAAACACAGGCAACAAGATCTTAACAACAACAAGTCAAGGATTGCCCTGATTAAATGAGGCATTATCAAGGGGATCGGGGTTGGTTGGCTTGAAAAAAAATGGACACTTCTGATTAAGCTAAGAAACAAATATCTTTCCCTGACAAAAGTGCTTTGCTGACAACCATACCCAGTCACCTGAGTCAAAATTTGGTCAAAGATCTGTGTAAGCTAGCAAATATTTAGCCAATGCACATTCTTTTACATTCTATTGCACTAGTGACATGGGATGAGCAGGGTGGTTTAATGCCTTAGGAATGTCCAGGAGGGGAAAAGTGACCATTTTATAAAGTGCAGTGGTATTAATCTCTTTCTTGGTTGGTACTTTTAACTTGGTTGGTTAACTTGCCTAGGAATAGGTTCACTAGTTTAGATGTTGGACTGCTAACCCTAAGACTGTGGCTTTGATGCCCAGCACCACCAAGTTACCACTGCTGGGCCCATGAGCAAGGCCCATAACCTCCAATTGCTTAACTGTATAAATAAGATAAAAATATAAGTCGCTCTGGATAAGGGCGGACGCTAAATGGCAGAAATGAAACTGTAAGATGCCATTGTCGGTGGTGGAATTTTGATACGGTGAGTAACATATACTGTATGCTAATTTTTTGAACCTGTATTGGAACCTGAATTATGTGAAATGTGAAATATATTCTTGAATATCTTTGCTTTCCCTGACCAAATCCTGGGTTAAAGAGCGGTGGTTGATTATGTTGTCCTCAAGACACAGTAAACACATGGAAACTGAAAAAAAAATAGCATAATGTAATGATGAAAATGATCAGATCTGCATTCACTTTTAGAATTGAAATTAAAGAAGGCATGAACAGTCTTACATTCAAAACACAGGAGAAATGAGTATAAAATTCTCCTCTTTGGTGTACTTTGGAGTAGATGTGTTACAGTGCAGATAAAAGACATGCAAGTCTGTGTAATCTCACAAAAGCCTCTGGCGTTTTCTTGCAAAAGGCTTCCTGGGAAAAGCGTTCAAATGGGCTCTCCTCTGCAATTTACTTCTCCGAAAAAATACACAGACATAGGAAATGACTGGCTTAGCAAAATTCCTTCATCATAGACAGAAGAATTAAACAAAATGCTATATGTTCTGACAGAGAACAAACTTTAAGGACAAATGAATTCAGAAGTGTTTACTTACGTCACCGTCATTGACTCGTTTATTTAAAAACTACAAAGACAGACATTACACAAAAAAAGGAGGCAAAAACTGTGGATAAAAGAAATGTAAATAAATGAAGTGATGGACTTACAAGTGCTTTGCTCCGTGAGCCACTTGTTCTTTTTACCCTCTGCTGAGAGAATAAGTGTAAAAAGTCCCCTCCTGAATCACAAGAGCTTCTTTAAGGAGCATCAGTCCATGTGGGAAACGAAAGCTAAACAAAAAAATGGAGCCATGAAATGAGAATGAGGCGAAAAAAACAAAACAAAACCAAGCAGCCGAAATCAAAAGGTAATAAAGCTTAACAAAACAATGCAAAAGCAGGTGAAAACTTCTAGCAAACAAATGGCAGCAGTCGGTAAAGCTTAGTTCTAATTCACATTTTTCATTGAGAGGAATTAAAAGATCCACTTCAGTATCATGCAGTAAGTATATTTTCACACAGCAACGCAAAATATAATAATGCCTTTCAAAACAAAAATATTACAAAAATAACTGCTAATGTGATAAAAAAAGGAATAACTTTAATAATTATACATGTAAAGATGACTATTTATAGTAAATACTACAGAATAAATTCTTTTCTTAAGTAAATATTTTAATAATGATTTCTTTAAAAATATGAAATATGAAACTGTCATAAGAACTCTAGTAGAAATCCTCCATACTATTAATGTTGTAACATATTACTCAGTCTTCTTTGCTCTGCTGCTTTTTGCTGGATTGTAACAGAAACGATCATCCTCTCCGATGATCAGATTTTCAGCAAGCAGAACATTACGTTCCTCACCCGTGAGAATTAAAACATATTTTACACCGGTTAGCTGTCTTAGCCAAGTAAATGATTTAAAATATGTGTAAAATATGCTGGTTTGTGGCGAGTACTCAGAAGAAGCGTGTCCCTGACGACTGAGGACAAAAAGCCCTCCAGCATTTGCTGTAATGACTGTACACCACGCCATTAATATTGATTCTTCAACTGCTGTCTGAAAGATGGAAAATCATCAACAGCACAACCCTCAAAGTGAATCGGGTAGGACTGGAGTCAGCATCTCCTTTTTCCTGGAATACGAACCAGCATATGTCCTTGGGTTGTTTGGTTTGTTGCCTCGTCTAACATATTTCTCTGTTTTTTTTTACACCGCTATTCCCCTGTGTTTTGCACGGCCCTGGTATAATATTGGGGGAAGGATTTTTATAACTTTATAACTAGACACAAGCAGTGATGCTTATCTCAGGGTGACTGTATTTGTTTCCTGTGGCTATACAATGATACTGATAACAATTCAGGGACAGTGTGATTATTGGCAGAAGAAAACGGATAAAAACAGTGAATGGTGAAGAAAGGGAAAAACTGTGTACGGGTTAACTAGTAAAAATGTTAAAGTCAGCCAGTGTCACACTGTAGCTGAATGGCAAATGGAAAAGTGTGTGCCGACTTAATGTGGGGTGTTAATCGGGTGCAGGAGAGCATTAAACACACAGTGGGGAATCTGGACAAGTGTGCCAAGACTTTTGTCTGGGTAGGACTGTGTATCTTGTACTGCTGCTTTTGGCGTGCTGTTAAGAAGTTATACATACACTAAGCAATCACATGTGACATGTCTAGCTGTGTATTCTTATTATTGTACTGCTTCTCCTATACATGACTATAGGGAATCAGTGAACAAATACAATGTATAAAGGATGTGCCAGACAATCACAAAGCACAATCAAACACACACAACAAATAATTAGGAGATCCAGCAATGCATGTCTTTGGACTGAGGAAGAAATTCAGTGTATCAGGACAAACGTCATTGAAACAACATGCTAATCACCACAGTACTCTTCCTTAATTCTCATATTATTGATGGTATTTCATCTGAAATAACTGTTTAATTAAAGTATTTTTACAGGATTTTTTTATGTATCTGTATTTTGCCAGTAATTCGTTTCTGATTTGTAGCATCGCGCGCTTGAAAAAAAGAAGACAGCAAATCTGGTTAGTGGCCACAACAAAAGCTTTATCTTTTAAATGCTTAAAAAGAATTTCCATGCCATCCAAATTCTACATAACACTCCTATCAAGCCACATTACAGTTAGCTTTGCCAAGTGCAGCATATGTGCATATCCAGTGGGCTTAAATGGTGCTGATGGCAGACAAACCTTTCTTATGACACTGCCAGCTTTGTGCTTCATTTAACAATATAAAAAAACTGCTCCATTAAAAATCGGCTTATTTATCATTAACTATTTTACATCATGTATTCAGCCGCTAATAAAGTGTAAACTGTTTGTCCGAGTTTCCCCTTGCTGTCAGCATCACTTGTAAATAATGGATAAAAGAACCATTGCCACTTGCTAATGTAGAAATCAGATTTTGTAGCCGTCAGCAGTGCTGTTCAGTAATTTTTTGTGGTTGCTGACCTTGAAAAAAAAATGGTGGCTTTATTTTTGATGGTTCTATTGCAGAACATGCTGCTTTAAAAAAGCATACAAACTGCTACATCCCCAGCATAACTATAAACAAACTAAATGCTTTAGTTCAAGGTCTTGATGTGATGACTTTATAAATGGTTTAAAATGCATAAATACAAACTGGATGTGTGTAAAAATATTTGCAACCAGGGAGCAGGATGCTTTAAGAAACCTATTACTAACACACGACAGAGGAAAACCTTTAGTACAACTAAACGTACAACTAAACGAATGCGTATCATATTCATATAATATTCAATAATTAGGGTTGGTGAAACATTTCATTCCTAAATTTCTTGTCGGAGAAATATAGATTTAAACCAGTGTATATCATTGTTTTTATTTTTAACATTACTTTTTTTTTTTTATTTAATTTTACTGAATTTCACAACTATGAAACCTAAATGATGGTTTAGAAATGGTAAATCAGTCAGTTTCGACTCTAATCAGTGACTTTGCCATAAAATGACCTCTAGATGAAGGCAATCATAAATTTGTTATATTGTTTCTGGAGCAGCTTGAAATTTAACAGTGATGATTGTTAATCATTTTTTTTGATTATTACATCAACTACTATGCTCTGGTATATCATTCATATCCATTTAACAAAATATAACTACCAACATATAGATATAGATATATATCTATCTATATCTCTCCCTCTCCATCTATCTATCTATCTATCTATCTATCTATCTGTATATCAGTACTTAAATGTCATTTGTTTTTAGGCATAAATAAAAAATGATTAAAAAATGTCCTGAGGGTTAAAATATCCATGAGATGATGTTTACACACATTTATTTGGTCCTGGATGACTGACTATCTTCCTAGCAGGAGCGAGTGCAGGTACTGGGTGTCCACACTGGTATATTATGCAGCACAGCTGTGATGATTAAGACCATGGAGCTCATTCAGCATCACATCAGTCTTTCTCAGCGAACAGCAAGCATGACTCATATAATCAACTAAAGAAAGCCACTGCACAGAGAGATGACTAGATAAAATACACTGATATAGGATTTTTGAATATAATTGCATATCTCCTTTCTGTCAGTGTCTCTCTGAGTTGAAGTAAAGTTGATGCAGGGTTATTTTGGCTATCACAAGGTGAGTGAGTGAGTGAGTGAGTAGAAGAAAAAGTGAAGGAATGGAAGAACATTATGTCATTGGTGTCCGAAATCCGAGTCTTACCTCCACACTTGGCCCAGTTGCAGGAGATGCACCAGAACTTGCCATGTCCAGATGTAGATGTGGCAGCATGTATGCCTGCCGTACTTGCCTGCGCTCAGTCCAGCGGTGGCTCTTCGACTCAGACCCTGCACCGGACCGAGGCCTCCGCCCGTGTAGTCCTGCACAAACCACCTGAAGCTGAGGATCTGCACAAGCACGGACGGACCGAGCACGAAAAACAGCGTGAGCCCGAACCACGCGTAGTCCCGCTTCCCGTAGTAATCCACGGCCAACAACACGTCCGTGCCAACGTCCCAAAAGAACACGAGCATGGCCAGCACGATCCATAGACAGTCCAGCCATAGACGCTCCTCCGCTCCTCTTCCTCCTCTCCGGTTCCTCTTCCCCGTGAGGGAACGCAGGCACGCGCTCCGGCAGCCCCAGTAACACGACGATGTCTTACAGCAATGGCAGATGTGAATGGCCGCGCTGTCCAGCTCGTCGTCGTTAGCCGTTGTTTCGTCCTGCTCATCCAGCTGCGCGAACCCGGTAACGACCCCCACACCATCAGATTTCGCTGCCATCTTGCTCGCCGAAACGTTTCAAACCCCCCTTCCTCCGTTTCAGGGCTGATGACGTCACTTCCCAAATACCTGTGCTCTGAAGCATCCATAAATGAGACTTGAACTTATGAATCAAAATCTAAGTCTAAAACTTAGACAAGTGGAAAATGTTATTATTATCATGTTTTTTTAATATACAGATTTACTGCATGTTAACCCAGGGGCTTTTTAGGATTTAGAAACAGAATAACACGTTTGCAAAAGCATTTTAATGTAATATAGAAAAAATTAACAAAAATAGTATATAATTTCATTCAGTCCTATTTTTTTCTGACTCCTCCCATCATTTCACAGTCTTACTACTAAAAAGTTTATTAAATTAATTACATTTTTCTCCAACAATGGTATTGCGTGTGAATCAGTGCAATGTAGATCCCTTTTCATACAATAGCCTATATCATAGTTGCACCTCCTAATTCTCTTTCTTTCTTTCTTTCTTTCTTTCTTTCTCAGTCACTTATCTGTCTTGCTGCTTTTTTTGTCTACCTCATGTTATCTATCTATTTACTTTCTCTACAACACTCTTTTATTAAAAGACTCTCTGAAACTATGCAGAGATCACTTGGACAGTTTCCAGTTCTGATCAGAGAATCTTTGTTATTGTGCGCTGGAGGTTTTTAATATATCCTGCAAGTCTAGCATAATGTGGCATATCTGCTAACAGTGAACTCCAGCTATTTAAAAGAGCACATCATTGCTGAAAGGACCCTTTTTGTAGGCTAAATGCGGTGACTGGATAATTTAGTAAAGTAAACTAAATTGTTAAAGTAAACTAAATATCACACACGCACCCCCTATACACACACTGTATCAGTGCCCAACTTATTCTGATGCAGCTCATTTCTAATGCCATCTTTGCCAATGCTGTCACTAAACTTAATTAGGAAAAATCCTTTTAGCTCACTATGTTAAAGAAAACAAATGCAGTGTTTTTATTTCATGTCATTTCATTACACTCTGCCCTGGGGTGCCTTCTGCCTTGAGTTACATCAAATAAACTAAAGGTTCCCTGGAAAACTGTTGTATAAGCAATTCAGAAGTGAATTATTATGAATTATTGTTTTACTATTTTGCCTTACAACACAAGGATCCCTGATGTGGTACTTATATTGGGCTACTGTCTGTGTGGAGTTTTGCATGTTCTCACAGGTGGATTCCCTTTTTTTTTTATCAATGTACAAATTTAAAGTTGCATAAATTTGCTATACAGAATTACCCATTTTTGTGAATGTTGTGTGTTAATTTTTGGCCTATAATGATTTTTATTTTCAGGTTTGTGGTGAAAATAGGGACTGGCTCTGAATCTACCACAGCTGGTAGATTATGACTAAATAAATTATTAAAACTTATTAAGACAGTTGACTTAATGAAGAGAATCACTATAATATCCAACCTAATCGACTCTACATTAAATTTTATCAGGGTTTTTTTCGAAGTTATTTTTTCTTCTTTCATTTATCTGCCAAGATTAGGACCGCTCAGTCCTTTGTTACAGTTATTGCAAAAGTCCAACTTCAGTGGAGGAGAAACAAAGAATACAAGATGTATATTTTATTGAACTTAAAGGCTTCCTGATTTCACAGCTTTTGTATCTTCCACTAATAGTCACAATACCAGACAAGGAAACCTTTTACCAGTCATTTAATGTAAGTCTATACTACAAATTGAGCACACATAGACCTTTCTACTTTGTCCATTATTCAAAAGCATGCAATTTTTATGAAATCGGATGCTGAAGTAATATACTCTAGGGAAAACAGTTTGAATTCTTCATGAGTGCAGATTGAATAATGCAATGTCCATAATTGCTTGCAGATCTCTGTTAAAGAATATTGCTTTCATGAGCCTGTAACAGGAGCAGACAAGCAATTATATATCCATGTATGTCCCAAATAATTATTGTAAAATCACACATCATTCGATAATTGGATGCTTGGCTGTTAGTTGACAGAATGCACATTTAGTTCTCCTTATTCAATCTAATTCAATTCATTTTTATTTGTTCAGCATTTTTAACAAAGGACATTGTCTCAAAGCAGCTTTATACAGAATGCAGTAACAGTGAAAAAGTTTGTCCCTAATGAGCAAACCCGTGGCAACTGTGGCAAAAAAACTACCTGAATTGAAGAAGAAAGAAACCTTGTACGGAACCAGACTCAGGAGGAAACCCATCATCAACTGGGGGACACCGAATGTCTGTTAATTACAGCTTATGGTAATGGTCTTAAAAATACTATAATTAATATAGTATAAATAATAATAAATAATATTTTATAGTTAATTACCTAATATACTAAGTTATTAAATATTTTGATATTACAGTTATTAAATTAAATATTCAAAGTTTAAATACATTAGACCATAAGTTATTATTTAGCAGTTATCAAAAGCACTCTGGTTATCCAGCACATTAAAGTTAATTTATACAGTAGGTATGTACATAGAAGAGGGTATCCATAACTATCTATCCTTACACTCCGTATATATTTCATCTATATATACGCTGTATTTCCTGTATCATACAAACACTTGTATGTATATATCCATTATGTCATACTATGTCATACCTGCTATAACCGTATCATACTATATACACCCTTATAGATACCATATATGCATACCACCTTCTGTACATTATTTAGCCATCTCTGTAATTATCAACCTCATTCCCTTATTTATTATTACACTGCTGTTTATTGTAAATAAGCCACTTATGCACTTCTGCTTAGATGCTAACTGCATTTCATTGGCTCTGTACATGTACCTCGCACAATGGCAATAAAGCTGAATCTAATCTAACCTAATGTGGAGGTTGGGCCAGTTTAACCTTGGGCTGTTGTAGGACGCTCTTTTATTGTCCAATAGGAGTGATTTGTGTTGTTCCTTCGATTTTTCTAGCTAATAGGAGATGAAATCAGCAGGTTTAAGTTTGAGCTGTGTAATTTATTTTAAATCGAATTTAAAATAAAAAAGTATTTTTTTTTTAACCTTGAGAATTAAGTAAAAGTAAAAACGGTGGGCAACACCTTGTGCACAGTAGGTGTAGCATCTAGTTAGCTAAGCTAATTTACATGACTTTATAATTCTATAACTACTTACAGTATACCTGGTTAAACTTATTTGGTCTATTCAGATGTTGTTACAGCTTATATATGATAAAGCTTTATCCAGAAGGTGGCAGTATATCCATACATCCTTGACAATAAAGTAGCAGACTCATTAACACACCCAGCTCAGAATGTGGTCACTACCTTTAGTGCACTCATTATCTGTTCATTTGCATATCTTAACAGATCCTTTTTCTTTTCTTTTCCAGTGACTAAATGCACACTCCAGCATGTGGGTGTGAACCCTTTACTCGCTTTCTGAGAAGCCTCTGTGTCATACCACAGATACCACGCCAACAGACATCAAAGGATGCCACCTGTTACTCTATTTCTAGATCTAAGACTGACAACCCCAAGGTTCTTATCACAGGTTTCAAACCACTACCACAGTTTCTGTCTCCATCAGCCTGTTTTTAGTTATGCACAGTTGTTTTAAATCTACCTTAATGATAAACACTGGCTTATTTTTATATGAATGGTTACTTGGTAACCAGATGGATACTTTAAAGAAGTGTAGTTTCCATGGCAACAGTGGACCTATGTTGCTGATGACCTCTAACGTGATATTTTTAATGTGCTTTATATATACTTACGACACTGCTGACTTATGAATAGTTTTTCTGCCATTGTGCAAAAATGTAAATGCTTGAAATGGCTTTAAATAGTGTAGCTGTCAGAAAAAAAATGTTTATTAATGTAATAATGTCCTATAACTGGATTTAAACCATTTTTTTAGTTTAAATCCGATGCTTTCATTTGTAGGAAAGAAACAAGAATGTAATTGGTAGGTGTTAGGTGGTGGCTGTGCAGTGTTTTTTTTTTCCTTTAGTATGTTCACTACCACAGCTGTGCATCATTATGTGTCTGATGTTTTATGTCCAGGTCCTCTTATTTATGCTGATATACTGGACAGCAACAGAGATTGTTGTAAACAATTATATCTTGCTTGTGATGTCAACATAACTGTTATGACATAAATGTCTAGACAGACATATTTTTTTTACTGCTGATGAACATTACTAATCAAACCTTTTCTCCTTATCTTAATAATTGCACAATATCCTTGACATTTGTGAAGAATACAAGACTGTTTTTTACTAGCACAATAGGAGCTTTTGGACGCATGTCCCCTCGAAATCCCACTCCAGACCTTTGCATTCAGCACCCAAGAACTATTTCTGGAGTGTCCAAGGTTCATGCAGCGCTGATGGGAGAGGTATTTAGAGTGGGCTAAATATAGCTCTTCCTCAGTCGACGCATAGCCTTTAAGCTTTGGCTCGGTAAAACAGATGTTGAAGTACACAGTGTCCTTGTATTTTTTTTTGACAGTATTACCATAACAAATATGTCCTTGACTTCCACTGTCTGAGGTACCCAGGCATCATCTCATCGTACTCACAGTACTCACAGCCTTTTTACCAGCGGTTGTTATTACTGCATTCCTACATTTCCCCCCCTGTATTTTCTGTACTTTTATTAGAAATCTATTTTCACTCCTTCCTTTAGACTATGCTGTCCAGATATTTCATGAGGCTGTTAAGACAGGAAAATAAGTGTGCAACTTGAAAGGTGACACACGCCTCCCTATGATGTGTATTGATGACTGTCTAAGAGCTACACTGGAGGTTATGGAGGCTCCTGCTAAGATGCTCAGCATGTGCATTTACAGCATTAAAGCCATACGTTTAGTTCAGGAGTTACAGAAGCAGCTGTCTGACCTGCATGTCATTTATGATGTCCACCCAGCCAGGCAGGCAATCAGTAAGAGCCTACAAATAAATGGCATTTCATTTTAAATACCATTTCGGCTCTCTATATATATATGGCTGGAAACTATTCTCTCTCTTTAATATACAGTCCCCATGTGTTTATGGATTCAGAACAAATTGTTATAATGTTATGGACATGTGACTCAGTTAGTCAAATAATGTGAAAATTTAGATTTTTTTTTCCATAAATCAGATTTGCCTTGCTGTCTGTACCAAGACTCTAGAAATTTACTGTAACCTTATTTAGTACCTTATCAGGACTCATTCAGAGGATGTTGAATGATATTAAACCACTGTACCAAAATGTACTGTTAGTAAATTCAGGTAATAAAAGAAAACTAGATTCTAGATACTTGGAATGTAGTCCTATAGGTAGGTCAAATGTAAGAAAAAAACCTTTTACACAAAACAAACAGTATTTCACTAATTAAATAATTACTTAAACTGTTACATAAGCTTGCTCCCAAAGGTCAACCATTTTAATAATATTTGTATTTTAGGCTATTTAAATTATTTAAGCTTTTACTGAGTGTGGTGTTTATTTTAAAAGAACAGACATTCCTATTTAAATGTTGGGGTTAAATATGTTACTGTATATTTCTTATGTTTTTCTAATTATTGCATGTTTAAAGTTTTTGTACATAGATATTTTTTGCCCAAACAATACTCGAAATAACTGACATCCTGCAAAGCATTTTGCTGATGCATGGTTTTGTGGTGCTAACCTTTATGTATTTCTTTGTTAACGTTATACTCCAGTGATGTACTGGCGACCTGTCCAGGGTGTACCCCTCCTGCCCTTCGCCCTTTCAGAGACGCCTGGGATAGACTCCAGCAGATCCCTGTGACCCCGAATTAGGGATAGCGGGTATAGAAAAGGGAAGGAGGGATGTTCTAACAATTGTAGTTATTGTAGAACAAGTTGTTTTACACCATGTCTTGTCCTATTCAGTAAAAGACAAATGCAATGTCTTTGTCATGGAGCTTTGTAGTAAACAGTGTGGCAGTCAGTCTGAGTGAAGTGAGTGGTAATAATTACGCAAGTGTAAATAATCTTAATAATTTGTGCCCTGTTGCAGGAAGCAGAACGGGTGATCTTTTTTGCCCCCTCTTACTCTTGAGCTTCTCTTTTGGTTTCTCCCCAATTCCTGCTTCCTGGAAAAATCCCCTGAGACCTGTTCCCTGAGTTCTCTTTATTGTCCACTTGCTTTTTTAGCAATTAAACAGGCACATTCATGTTCTCACACACACACAGGTCTCTCTGTGTTCTACTCTTACTCTGGCTTTCAATTTCTCTGCTACAGGCAACAGAGCAGAAATCATTAGTGAGATTAAGTACATTACCATTATGTCATCTTTATTTACCATCACAAACCAGTGCTTTTAAAATTACTTATTTAAAATAATTAGTTATTGTTGGTTGATGATGTATTGCTGGTTGTTGCATTGTAAAACTGTTTTCTGTTTATTAATCCACTTTTTATAATGCTGTGTGCTATTAATAGAATTTTCCATCTAGCATCCTAAAAGCTTTTCAGATAGTTCCAAAATAAATTGGTTCAAAATCTTTGTAAAACTCTAAAGCTTAAAAAAACATGACAATTTGATATTTGTATACAATTAAATACAGTAAAATTGCACTGTACAATGACATTTCTGCATAATAGTGACATTATTTAATACTGTATATTTGTTTCCCAGTACAGGTTTAAAGAAAAGAATCACTGCCTCCCAGCTCTATACTCTTTGGGTTGATGGGTTAAGTGTTCTCTCCCCCATCCTTAAGCGTTCACTTATGTTTATGGTGGTGAAGTGGCGGGCCACTATGTCCCAGGATTACCCCAACCTTATAAAAATGTATATATAATTGGTGTATACCATTTGCTTTTCCACTATTTCCAAGACACACCAGGACTAGAAAATACAAAACAAAGAAACTGATGAATAATCACTAGTATAAAATATAGTTTTAAATGATAGTAAACCATCTCGTTACCATTATTTCTTTTTCTTATTTGTTGAGGCAGACTTGAAGCCTTTTTGTGAGGAGGCTAGTGCATCTGAAGAGGGTCTTGCGGATTGTAAAGCTGTTTGACTCAGTCTTATTTCCAACAGCTCTTGAACAGCTCTAAGTTCCTTCATTAAAATTTCTTTCATCATGCCTATCTCCGACTGCAAAAAGGAGCGAACCGTAGTTTCCAGTGCCTAAAGTCAATAAACATTGTTAGGGAAGAGGATAAAACAGAGTATTCATATCTAATAAAATGCAGAATAACCTTTACTCCAAAGTTCAAATCTAGCAAAACCAAATGTTTGTCATTTTGGAAAACAGCCCATAAGTATGACAAAATTTTTATCTTCCCTTCCTTATAACCCAAAGTGAGTGGTCAGTAAGATTACATAACACATGCACTTGTTTAATCCGGTTTATGAGAACTGCTGATAAAGCTAGAACGGTGAAGTGCTGTTAGCTGATTACAGCATAGCACTCAGACCTAAAGACTTCTTGCTTTTATAGTGTGGAGATGATGAAAAACATATTGAGTTTATCCTAAAATATTTACATCTTACATACATATAAGCGTTGTGTCACCACAAATTAGCAATTTAATACTTCAAATAGTAATGTATGGTCAAAGTTTACGGTCGGTGTGGATAATAAAATATCTAGCACAGGGATTTTAGTTGGGATATGTGTGCGCTTGCTTTGTGGCAAGACAATCAACAAAGCTTTTACAGTAAGCTAATCTTATCAGGGGCACCCACAGCTGCTGGCGCCAACAATTTATTGCCAAAAAACAAAACAAAAAAAACAAGAACACAGCAATAATTCAATTGATGGCAGTATTTTGGTTTTAAAGGAGGTTAAAACCTGTAGACCATGAGTGGCACGATGGGGAAACAAATCTTTACACTCACCTTAAAACCAAGCACAATTCATTTCAGCTATGCTCAGCAGAAAACTCTTTAAATACAGGTAAAGGTGTTTGAAGAAAATAGGTTGATTATATAATTTTTCAAAATATTGTATTGCGTATCAAATATTTAATTATTGAGCATAATATTGCATTTTTTTTCAATACCGTGCAGCCCTAACCACACGATATTTCCAAAATTCCAAAATCTCTTCTGTAGGTGTTCAGATGGGCTGAAGTAAAGACCATAGAATATAATTTACATCCTTTTTTCCTGGATGGGACAGGGCGATTCTGTGCACAAAGACTCTGAGGCTAAACTAGCACCTGATCCACGTTTCAATTTGTGGCTGAATGAGCAAATCCACACAGGCATGCGTTTAGACAACATTTAGTAAAAAGTATTTCCAGAAATATGGAGGTAATTACAGACATTGGAGTAAGAACAAATCTGGAATAAGAATTTTTTACTTGTCAGATTGTGACGATCTTTCCTTTAATTTGTCACCTGTGTGTACATAATGTTTATCACAAAAATAAAATAATCTCTCCTAAACTAATAAAACTGTTTTACGAGACCTATACTTTATTTTATCTTCAGGAGCTACCAAGCACAAAGTTAAAATCAGCCATAAATTAAGAAAACAATAGTACCTGTTTGTCTATTCTGTCCTCCAGTGAAAGATTATCAAGACTGGCTTGCAGCTTTTCTATTATCTGTTCCTCAGCCTGTTCTTTCAGTCTGTGGATTTCTGCAATCTTTACTGTCTCAGCTTCTGTCAGTTCTTTTACAGCCTGCTGCTTCTTCCAGACTTCCAGATCTATTCCTTCAGATAGTGGTGAAGGCTGTGGTGGAATATGAATCTCGAGGTGCGAGTGCTTAAGGTTCAGTTCTTCCTTTAAAAAGGCTTGATAAAGACACTGATGTTGGATGTAGGTCTGCATCATGAAGTCATACATTGTGGCATGATGAGAGGGAGGCAGTCGTGGAGAACATTGTGACAACTGTGTTTTGATCAGAGACAGTGCTTCAGATCTCTCCAGACCTGATACAGAGGTTGATCAAATAGACCAGACATAGATACAGGTTAAAAAACATACTAATAATACGTTAGAATTTCATTAAGAATCCTAATGGCTTAAGAAACATACTTCATTTGTCATGCATTTTGCCATTTTTAGGTAAATAAGCAGATCTAGTGGATTTAGGGGCATAGAATGTTGTAGTAAACTGGGATGTTTGGCTGTTCACTCAGGTTTGTTTATGAAGGAGAGGCTTTATGCTTCCTTTTGGGTTTGCTGTTTTAGTTAGCCTTGGCCAGAGTCCCAGCTTACACTTTTAGCACAATTTTCTTAAGCATCCATTCATTGTCTATTCCCGCTTATTCGTAATAAGGGTCATGGGGATCTGCTGGGAACGATCCCAGCTGTCATTATCGTAGGGCCACATACAGGCAAACAACCACACACACTCACTACTATGGGCAATTTAGAATCACCAATCAACCTAACAAACGTGTTTTGGACTGTGGGAGGAAACCGGAGGACCCGGAGTAAACCCTTGTTGTGAGACAACAGTGATAAAATCTAAGCCACTGTGCTGTCCCAATTTTTTAACTATTAACTGACAATAAGCTTATGTAATAATTTCTTTCTCTCTCTCTCTCTCTCTCTTTCTTTCTTTCTTTCTTTCTAGATAGAAATCATATTAGTCACCCAATTTCACCTTGTACGCATATTTTACAGTTATAAAAAGAAAATTACTTATAATTACTCTATCTGGCATCATTAAAGTGTGAATATATTTTTATCTGAGTCTTGTTCTCAACTGTACTTAAAAGGGTATTTTTTCACTTGCTTATTTAAAATACTTTTTAGAATTAATTTAAGAGGTATAATGCCAATATGCTATATTTTTCTGTAATTATACATAGCAATATATTTCTGTAAATGTTCACTTTGTGCCAATTTCTAGTTGTTGGAAGCGTAATACCAAAAACGTATTGAATATGTCTGCTCGGTGGAACATAAACCTGTGAAGATGTTTTCAAGAGTCATGACTCACCTCGAAGCTCAGGGAGGAGCTCTTTACACAGATTTGCTATTTGGGCCACTGCAGCCCATGGAAACCCACGCTGTATTGAGTACATCACATTCTCATACACAAATTCTTGGTGTAAATACTGTTTCTGGTCATTGCCTTCAAACGCTGTCCACTGAAAACAGCTGCTTAAGCGCGCTATGCCTTCATCCCTCTGAAAGGAAACGGAGCGCAGCGGCAATAAGGCAGAAGTGACTGCACATGATTCTGATCACGGAGAAGGAGGCGTGATTATACACACGCCCACCTGCGCTGTTACCCCGGTATCTACAATCTGTTGACTGCGCCGTTATTTAGTGTAGGGTTACTGAAGGTAAGCATCGGGATTAATAACACTGACTGTAATCAAAGAAAAATGTATGTTCATGGCAAAACTTATGTGCAGGCGTGCATGTGAAACCTGTTGCATCTGCAAAAACTAAAAAAATATAAAGTCAGACCAAGTGATTGTACATTCAATTGATTCCTTTTCAGAATAATAAATATCAGCTAAAATCCCGAGACTGTGATTTGCTTTAACTGCCCTATGGCCGGCCTGCACGCGCTTTCTTTTATTAAGGTTTGGGAACTGCCTGCTGGATATGATTTAAGGCTGAAATCGGTCTGTAAGTGTATGTCGTGGGAAACGCGGTGTCTAACAGTGTTACCTTGAGCCTTGCTGCCTCCTGTAACGCTGTCTTTAACGCGTCCATTGCTTCTGTAGCATTTGTTAAGAAAAGGCTTGTTACTAGGGAAACACACGCGACCATCGCCTAGTCACGTGACTCCTTTGACTATAGGACAGAATAGACGTTGTGTATACATCACACTCACCCTTTAACTCTGTAAAAAACGGTATAATGAGAGTAGTCTTAGTTTTATATTATAGTGTGTAAGTCTTTATTGAACGTAATAAAAGCCTTTTTATATCGTGCACTTTGTGTTTTCTCCACTATTCTATTTTTTGAGTGTGATTTGTGCATCAATGTCTTTGTCTATATGATTACAAGATTGTAAACACATGTTTTGGCATGATAATGATAAAGCCACTGAGCTTCATGCACAGAACTCTGAACCCCAAACCTCCTAAATTAACATTACTGTACATACATGCATACACACATACATACATGATTCATCTAAGATGGGAAATTTACATTGAGACTGAATATGAATATGCTATTGAGACTAAATCTGGAAAAGGATGTTTAAAAAAACACATATAAATGTAATGGTTGGGTGTCCAAATACTTTTTCAATATTTATATATAACACTGCATATAAGGCAATGTGTTGTTTTTTAAAGTCATCTAACTGCTGAAATAAAATTGGCAGCATGTTAGCAGGTAAGGTTAGATAAGTAATATTCTCCCATGTTCTACTGATATGTTTACAAAAGTATGCTCCAATAATATGGTACATAAACCTTAAATTCATCTGCAAAACTCTACATTTTAAAGTGCCAGGGACAGTGCTTTTGGAAAGGGAAGAGTTAATATTTACTGGCACAGATGGTGAAACAGTATAATCCTCTTTAAACGGACTCACTCCTCCCTGCATGGGGGTCTGCATGGATCTGATAATTAGCCTAATGGAATGACAGACAGACTAACAAAATGCAGACGTGTCATCCCTGTAGTGGGTCATTGTGGCTGCTGAGTTATACACCACCATGCTGTATTGGATACTGTTTCATTATTCCAGCTGCTGAACTAGTTTTCGGGAACACTTAAAAGCCAACATCAGAGTTCAGAGGTTTTTTGGCACAGCCGATAAATCCATTGCTAAATGGTAAGCGGATCATGTCTGAAATACAGTGTGAAATTATTGCAAGAGACATAAGATAGCTTCTGCTTACGAAATGGTAAGCTGAAAGGAGCTTGGCCTAGTCTAGCAAGTATGTAAATTAATCGACATGCTATAATTTATAACATGATTTTTGAGCTGATGATGAGAATTTGGGTGTAGTAGAGTTTGGTGAGTAGTATGAGAATTATGCAGTCTAGAATGTAATGCTGTCAAGCTTGATGGTTGTAATCACAGAGAAATAAAAGCTGTGCAATAGGGCTGTCATTAAATCCAGTGACCTAATTAGGGTTTATGCTGACTTATTAGGTTATGGACTAGAGAACACATTTAAAGCCTCCAGACTAAGTCATTATTAGTTGTTATATTACTCAGTTTGCTGTGTACTTGTTGTAATTGTTATATTAACCAACAGTTAGGTTTGGTTATGGTTTGTTATCTGGAACTTTCGAATAGTTTTGCATGGTTTATATAACTGGTGCAATCACACAAAGACTGTTACTGCTGTACACATCCCAGATACGAAAAAGTGCATTTTAAGGATTTCTCAAGTGTAATTATTGGTTGGTTAATAAAATAAATGCTCTTAGACACATTGTAATTTCTCTCCAGTTAATTTTCTTAAGTCTCTCTCTGATTTACTGACGTTTGTCGCTTAAGCAAGTAGCACATCTTGTTTTGGATTTGAAATTGTACTGTGCAATTTTTTTCCTTTACTAAGGACAAAGGTCAAATAACCTTTTATAAGTATGTTTTTACCTGATAAAGGCAAAATATTAATCATAGTTTTGTTTACCAAGTATTAGCAAAGATTTTTTTTTTTAGCAAACAATTATTTTTACTTTTTTAAGTTCATAGTCTAATATCATGGTAAAGGTATTTTCCCGTTACATTTCATGTTATTGCTCACATAAATTATTAGTTTTTTACCATAATAAATCAGGGGCATAGATAATGCATGAAATGCCAGATCCTAACAAAGCTGTTATTGCAATTTTCTTGGTCTTTAAAAGACAGTCCTTGGGCTTCCTGGTTTCTGTATCAGATTAGTTAAGTGTGTGTTCTGACAGAGCTTCACAGTGTTTGTTCCCTGGGGTCTCTTTGTGTGCCTGCTTGATTTTGTAATACAGAGTGGAAGATAAAAAATGAAGTAGCAATAACAATCCCTTTTTATTGTACCATAAAATATTTTACACTGTGTATGAGCATTTCTTATCGTGTCATTTTTGGTGTTCTTGTTCTTACCTTGAGTCCTAAAGAGAGATTTAGTCTGTGATTGATGGCTTTTACTTCTAGCTTTGCCACTGAGCATACCATGAAAGAGCTTGTTTAGATTCAGTGTACAAAAATCGTATTCTAAACATGTGGCTCTGATGTGTACATTGAAGCAAAGTAGCTGGATTTAATCCAGATAACAGAGGGAGACTTTATTTTAAGATGCAGAGGTTGTGCTGGCTTTACAAGTGCTTACACTAAGCCACTTTCTGTCAGTGTAGGAGTGACTTAACAGTGACTTGTAAGACATACAAAAAAAATGTAATATGTCAGAGTACAAACAAATGCATAAATATCTACTTGTTTTAGGAGATAAATGGGTTATATTACATTTAAATCAATAACTGTAATGCTGTAATATTTACATTTACATTTGCAGCATTTAGCAGATGCTCTTGTCCAGAGCGACGTACAAGAAGTGCTTAGAGTCACATCAAAAACAGCTCAATACTGATAATAGTTCACCCAATGTTTAAGAATCTTTTCTAAGCTTTGTTGCTATACCTTAACTCTAAAGTCAATATGTTGTTGTATGGTACATTTCTTCTTCCCTTTACCAGCATAAAAATGTCCTTGCATTAACGTCACAGTGTTTTTCTTTAATTGTATCTGTGTATTTAAGAGAGTGGGTGTATGTCTGTCCCTAGCAGCCAGCTGCACGTAATTATCCATCGTTGTAACAGACACTAAAGTGAAAAAGCACAGAACATGCAGTTCCTGTTGCTTGCATTTGTGAGAAATACCAGGAAAGAAATTAGTCAGATACACAAGTGTACAGAGAAAAAGATATTTATACCCAGAAAAATTAGGATGTATGTGAGGATAAAAAAAAAAACAAAAAAATATTTTTTTATATTTTTTACATTTTTTTAATATTAATTACTATAAAAAAACAGGGGTAGGCTAGAGAGAAAACCGGATCTGTGACATGACATTTAGGTGCATATCAGAGATAAACAGGAGTATATAGAACAGGGTGCCTTAGCCTTAAGGTTCCTTAAGGTAAGGTTCCTCAAGGTTCCACAAGGTTCCTGTGTCAACGGGTGAATCTGACCGTAAAGTAAAGGTGTGTGTGTGTGTGTGTGTGTGTGTGTGTGTGTGTGTGTGTGTGTGTGTGTGTGTGTGTGTGTGTGTGTGTGGTGTGTGAAGAAATGAAAAAAAGAAACAGAAGCAAAGGTGACAAACATGCTTAATAATTGATCTAAATATTTATCATACATTAAAACATCAGCAAAGTATATCAAATTAATCAAAAACCCAATTTACATATGCATATTGTCCCACAGTTACAGGATATACAGTATACATCTGGCACCAAAATGAAAAGCTAAAAAAATAATGAGAAGATATGATAAGAAATTCTAAGTCTAAGTCACTAATAGATCGTGGTGTGTAATATATTACATATTACATGTAGTAGTAGTGGGACATGTGCAATTCTATAATGTGGTAGAAGAAACAGAATGTGCAAACATGAAAATGGGAAGTGATGTGGTAAGAGTAAAAAAGTGCAGCATGTAGAATGCCAATGAAGCAAGTTGTTTATAGAAAATCATAAAAGATCTGTTGAGTGTATTGCTGGAAGATGTGCGTTGAACACATCCCCTTAAAAGAATAGAGCAAGTTACTGCAGTCATGCCACAATGCACAGTGGTTGATATCTGAGAGGATTTTTTTAATAAGAATGATGTTTGTATATATTGGATTAATTGGTCCACTGTTTACAGAACACCTTTTGATAATTGAGTAGCCCCTCGTTCCCTATTATTCATTTGTATAGCTCACTGTATAGTCATTTACATATAAAAGCGTGGAAATGCCTATCCAATTCCACGCCAATTATCGGCAGTTCTTAACAATTACCTGCAATTTCCTACAAACAGACGTTAACCAGAAGGTTCCACAGCAATCAGTGCTGTTACTGTATATGCAGTGTAGGGTGGACATGTCTCTGTTGAGAAGACTGATGTTCTGTAGAAGAAACTCCTACTGAGGCTCCCTCATTGGCATCACAATGTGAGATATAAAAAAGTATTTTTTAAAAGATACATTTACACCAATTAGCAGACATCGTTATTTAGACCGAGTTCCATTATTGTAAGGCTCAATACTGGTTTCGCTAGATTACAAAACAAAAGTTAACTACCTAAAAACATAAACTCTGAAAAAGAGCAACATAGAAAAAGGGCATTTTTTTAAATGTCAAGTTTTAGGTATTTGAGAAAGAGGTGGGTCTTCAATCACCTCCTGAGGACAGCCAGTGACTCTGCTGTTCTGACATTGATGAAAAGTTAATTCCACCAGCTTTGTGCCAGAACAAAGAAAAGTCTTGAGGCAGTCCTACCTTGCGTCTTAGGGGACGGTGGGATCAGTCGAGCGGTGCTTGTGGATCTAAAGAAGCGCAGTGCAATAAGGGCTTTAAGATATGAGGGTGCTGCTCTATTGTTGTCTTTGTGCGTGCAGCTACTGGAAGCTAGTGAAAAATTTGGTAAATTAAAAACAACATGTACAGCTGCATTCTAAAATCTTCTGTAGAGGACGTATTGTGCTTACAGGTAGACCTAGTTTAGAAAATACAAAAGACTGCACAAGCAGACAAGTGACCTGCGCGGACAAGAGTGATCAAATCCTCCTGATGATGTAGAGGATAAACCGCCATTACTGTGACAAGTTGGGATTGTTCCATGATAGTTGATTGTCCATGATTACCCCAAGGTGTTGAGCAGTGATCGAAGTAAGCATCAGGGAATTGCTAATAGTGATTGCTAGGGTTGTGACTGTAAAGGAAAATTTGCCACAGGTTGATCGACATTAGGGTGTTCGCTGGAGTTTTTCTCTTTTCCTCGCAGTCTATCGCTTATAATTAACTTATAAATGCCTGTGAGCCTTTACCTTTAACTTTTAAATCAGTGCCAATTGGCAATAGGTTTCGAGATATGCCACTGGAGGGATGGAAGTAATTTTTGTATAAAGGAAATGCTAGCAGTATCTAAAAATGCCTGGGTTTTGCTTTGTTATGGATGTGCAAACAGGTCAAACTGTGTTATTGTGAGCATTTTTTGTTGCTTAAAAAGGGAAAAGCTTTTTTGTGCCCAGGTCATTGACCCATCAACTGAAGAAAAAAATCTGTCTTTAGTGTAAAAGTATGTTTGGAGGACAAGGTAGTTTGCTCCTCTTTATAATCTAAGAATAATGTCCCACATGTTTGGTCATTTTCTGTTTATAACTTTTTTTGGAAAATACTGTTTAAACCGCTAAATTATAAACTTTTCCCTATGTCCTTCTTTGTCTTTTTTACTTCCAGCCCTCCAGGAGAAACTTTTTGCATCATCAGTGTCATACCTTGCATCATACGTAATTGGAAACAATCTATTCAGGAACAAAACTGAAAAAAGACACTCACTTATATTAAGCACAGAACTTTTATAAACATAAAAAATATTTTTTAAATGAAATTTGTCTGATGCTCGGCATGCTGTGTCGAAAAATACAGTGGTGGGTGGTGCTGCAGTGGGCAAGTGATATAAGAGTTGCAGCTTACCATTTAAAGATGTTGTTTATTTGTAAACTGTTATTGATCCAGTACAGATCGATTTTTACATACAAAGTTTAATTAAATACTATTTTATGAATACTGTATAATATTTTTTTTATGATTTATTTCCCCTGGTGTTATATAATATAAATTGTCTATTGTATCAGATGTGTAAGTATAACAGCATAATTCGTGTTTAAAAAAACAACAATGGCCTATAAAGTGTAAAGACTAAATGTTAATAATATAGATTTTCTCTTATTTAGAGTCAAGCAACTAGGAAGAATGCAGAGTTCAGGCTTTTCCAATGCATGCTCTCAGATAAGGAATGATTCCTTGTCTCATTTCTCCAGTGTAACCACTCCCACTCCAGCAAAGAGAATTACTTTTTACAAAAGTGGAGACAACCAGTTCAGTGGTCTCCGGATGCCTATTCATAAACGAAGCTTCAGATGCTTTGATGCCTTGCTGGATGACCTTTCCCAAAAAATTCCTTTGCCATTTGGTGTGCGGACGATCACGACACCCAGAGGAACTCATGCTATTCAGAGTCTGGAGCAGTTACAGGATGGCGCATGCTACGTGTGCTCTGATCGTCAATATGTTAAGCCAATCGATATGGAGGTAGCGGGAAAACAAGCTGCTGTCTGGCACCATAACTACCCGCTTAACACACCAAGAAAGCCTTCCCGGCCTGACAAGCTACCAGCCAGACATTCTAGCCATCACTACCATCGACACCCAAAGAGAATATTGCTGATAAAAAACAGCGATCCTGCACTTAGAAGGTCCATTGTATTGAGCAAAAAGAGGACTCACAGCCTTCATGTCTTTATGGAAGAGATTTCAGAACTGATGGAGTACAATGTCAGGAAGCTATACACGTTGGATGGAAGAAAGGTCAGCAAAAGTTTGAGCCATATATAGCATTAGTGAAACTTTATCGACCACAGTGTGTTTCTTTTTACATATGGAATTAAAAATATAATGCAATTCTCAGTTAGTGAAAAGTTAGTCGTGATTTATTATGCTAATATGCTGTGATAAGTATGCTAAGTTAAACAAAAATTTGTTGTGTTTCACACGAAAAATTGCCTATTAATTAGTGCTTCCACTCAAAATGCTAATAGTGCTTATAAAATGCTTAAAAAATTACGTGGATGCACTTAAGTAACATATGAGCTGACTTTATATTTGGACCTCTACAGATTGATAGTATGCAGAGCCTGATGCAATGTCCCAGTGTGCTGGTGTGTGTGGGCCGAGAGCCCTTCAATCCCCTACTTCTGGAGCATCTTAGAAAGAACTCAGAAGAGAAGTTGCCAGGGATAGGTGTAAGACCGCACTCCAGCATCTACAGCGAGGGCCATGACAGCAAGAAAAATGGTATTGCCTGGGAATAATTTTTTTTTTTTTGACTGTAGACAGTCATTTATGCTGTTTTTCAAATGTCTCTAAAATAGTTAGACAAAATATAGCGTAATTAATAAATAAACTAACTAGGGATGCACAATATTTATCGGACAGATTAATGAATCCAATCCAATAAAGTATACTTGTTTGTAAATAAACCAATGAGTCTGATTTATCCAAGATTTATTCCCTTTGACTGCAGCCAGTGTTGCCAAATCTGGTGGGTTCCTACCCAGTGTTGCCATATTGGGTGGGTTCCCATTCAATTGGCCTTTTTTATCAAGTAAGGCTGAAAATAAATGCATTGGGGTAGTTAATTATTTTTGGGCTGTAACTACAAACGTAATAAAAATTGACAATACATTATTATGGATGTGTTACTCAAAAATAAAGGACTGATGTTTGTTATTATAGTTAGGCCAGATTTTTTATTTTCCTGGGTGCACAAACCGCAGATATATGAACGTTTTTGTTTTGTTGATTAAGTTATTGTTTATCGGTATCTGTGTCACAATTGGCAATGAGAAGGACTTAATTATCAGTTATCGATTAAAATTTTTCATATTGTGCATCCCTTAGCCTAACAAATAGTCTTGAATAAGTGAATCAGTAACAAGGGACAAGACAATATACTGTTTATTTGTTTTGAAAACAAATAGTTTATTCTGATTTTATCATATTGTATTTACAGTGAACTTCAAACTTGAGACCAAGAAAAGTATCATCCATCCAAGGTCAGATTCAAGTAACAAATCAACAAGGTTCTCTCTGTCATCAGAAAAATCTCACCCAAATGAATCAGGACTGACATCAGGACAGCTGGGTTGTGTTACAAAGGAAGTTGTAATAAACGATGATGTTGAAAAAAGGGTTCTTGTCAATAAAGATGGCAGTCTGTCTGTAGAAATGAAAGTTCGGTTCCGCCTAGTCAGTGATGAAACTCTTCAATGGTCCACTAAAATCAAGAAGTTACCAACATCTACAAATGAATGTAATTCATTACAGGAAGAAGAACCTCAGTGTCTTCATGGCACTGCTGTACACTCCGAACCAGAGACCAATGCTGAATGTGAGACTGAGGAGGGCTCTTCACCAAAATGTCATCAAATGGACTTTATAGAATCTTACTGTCAAAATTGCTGCAACCATAATCAAGGATATGACATTTGGAAAAACCCTTTACACAAGGAAGATGGAACCAGGAGTTCCTCACATTCTCCTGGATCGTCTGACAAAATTATGCACCAAAAGGCATCTGTGAACAGAGTGTATACAGTTTCCAGGTCGAGTGAGGAGTATCTTGAACATGTGGTAGAAAAGGCTTCAAGTTTTCAACAGACTATTCAGGAGGGGGACACAAGGTTGGAATATTGTTCAATAAGTCGTTGTTGCAGTCGGAGTGAAGCATCGACCGGCACAAAGAATCGCAATGAACCCACTGACAGTTGTGAGAGTAACACTGGGATAATGTGTTACCATAATAATCATCGAAAAACAGACTATGCAAAAATTGAACATTTGAGCGAAGTCACACAACTAGCAGAAAACTTGATTTCTGCTACAAGTAATTCATCCAATATTCAGTCATTTAAAAAGGATGAGAAAGATGATTATGATGACCTTTCTCCAAGTGTATCAAGAGCATCTCAGTGGTGTTCTGAACAGAATAAACCATTTAAATGCCTACACTGCCACAGCTGTCAACGGCTGCAGCATTTACATTCATCATCTGTACCACCTAAAGTCTTTAGCTGCTCTGCAGATACCTTAAAATCCAAATTGTACAAAAGTTTGTATGCAGCACCAGAAGAGTCTATAGAGGGTCACAGTGATAGTACAGACAGTCCCAGACCCTCCCTTTCAAAAGTGTCCTCAAGGTCTCAGTGCTGTTGCAGTCAATGCAGAGATACAACAAGCTTGATGGAATCTAAAATAAAGAGTGATTTAAAGGAAAGCCATCATTATGCAATGTTTGATGATGACAGCAAAATGTCTAATAATTCCAGACATACGCAAATAAAAAGTGAAAATAGATCCACAAGTGCTATGCTAATAAACACATGTTTTTCAGTTATGTCCACAGAATGCCCTTGTTGTGGTGGATGTGGAAGATTGACATCAACAATACCAACAAAATTTGGTCATACACCAGTTAAGGTAGCTGAGGAAGATGGTAAGATCAAGCCACTTCCTCCTGAGCAATCTAACAAATGTGCTCATTGTGCACAAGAAGAAGATCCTGCTGGAGATCCTGTTCAAAATAGGGTGCAGGTCAATCATGCTTGCTCCCAATGTGCATTGTATAACTCAAAAAAATCCAAAAAATCTAACCAGCATGCATATGGAACTTCATGTGATGCAGAAATGATATCTAAAAATAATGCATATTTTGGAGGAGGGACCAAAAGTACCATATCAGGGAAATCCATAGAATCGTCAAACAATGACACACCAGATAATCTAACAACATCTAGGCAAGAGAACCAAACTTCTGCCCAGGAAAATATAAGAGCAACAGAAAATGTGATGCAAGATTTTGATACAGACACTAAAGAAAGAGTTCCTACTTCAGAGTCAACTAAAACAAACCCCTCCAATGATTCAGACCAAGCTAACAAATCCAAATCAAACAACATTCAAGACATTCTAACTGTCTCATCACCAGTTTCTACAAGTATTACAGATACTTGTCATGAAAAAAAACCTTTAGAGAAGTCATCAGTTCTGCCATGTAAAAATGCCAAAGCTTCAGTAAATTTGAATGCCTGCTTTGATGGTGAGGTAGAATCAGAGCTAAATCACACTGATATGAATAAAGGGCAGAACACTAGACAAACAACAGATGATGCAAAGTATAGTGCACAGAGTTCCTTCTCCATGGCTTCTTCAACACCAGAATCACCAGTGACAGCTGAAAATAATAATCAGACATTAAGTGTAAAATCTGTGAATTCTAAAGTATCTTCAAAATCAACCAGTTCTAATAAAGATCACTGCTCCTCATTCAGATGTATTCCAAAAGTAGCGCATACTTCCACAGGAGTAGGCAAACCTTCAGCTTCGAATGGCCTTCTAAACGAACCATTAAGTCCAACATCAACAGCATCTGTCTCACTCGGACTTGGTGCAGAAGAGCAGTCCGAGGACCTCAATGAACAAATCTTTGACAAGCCTAAATGTTTGCCTGAGGAATATACCTCAGAACCCTCTTCATTGGAGCATATGCTTAATTTAGCAATGACTAGAACCCCGAAAAGGGACAAAACAGCTGTGTCTACATGTTCTGCTGTAACAGATAAAACACAGTTGTGTAATGTTATGGAAGACACATGCAAGGTTCCTGAAGTTACCTCAGGTACTCTAACTGAAAGCATAACCAAACCAAATATAGAATGCAAGGTAGAGGTCCAGCTTCTACAGAATGGTGATCACAGAGTGCCATCTACATTGTCAGGGTCATCAGGGAAATCACAGAAGACCTCACCAAGTAAAAACACATCAAGAATCGAAATCAATACAAATACAGATAACGGTGAAAACAACAGAACTTTATCTATATCTGGATGTTCTTTACAATCTATTCGGAATAAAAGAAAGTCAGTGGCATCTACCACCACTGGAGCTGCTACATCTAAGAATCAATATACTACAAAGAGCAAGAAAAATTCATTCACCAAACTGGAAATGAAAAAAGTCAAGAAAAACAGTGCCACAAGTGCGATTTCTGTGAAAGCTTCCAAATCAGACACAAAACCTTCACCCAGGAATAAATATGCTAACAAGTCTCAAGTGTCACGAATCACTCCAGATTCTAAAGGTAATAGTGTTTTGCCTCACCCCCCTGATTTATTAGGGGAAAACAATACTGATGCAAAACCAGACAGTAGAAGATCGTCTTTAAACACATCAGACAGAAACAATGTACGTAAAGAAAACCAGCATATTGACAAAAACTTTAAAAACAAAAAAAATAGCCCCACATTCCAATACAAAACTGAGGATCATGATAAGAAAGCACTCATGCCGTCTTGTTTGCCTAATGCATCTGCCACAGATGTTGTAAATGACTGGCTTAAAAATATACCAATTGATGGTACTATGTATGTGATGGAGGATGACTTCCATGAGCAACATGATACAACTCTCTCTCACATACCTGCTGTAGGAGAAGAAGAATGTTTGCAAAATAGAATCAGAGATCACTCCAAAATGCCATTACCAATGGTAGAATCTGAAGAAATAATTGGACCTAAAGTGGCAGATCCTGTTACAAAAGATGAAAATAGAATCTGTGAAGCAAAACTTGTATCTGATGAAACATTTCAGATAATTGCAGCCAACAGTGACGTCAGTTCAAAATTTATTAAGAGAGAAAGTTTATCAAATAATTGTCAGTCCTCGATACAGGTAATGAAGGCCCTCCTTAGCCCAAAATTAGACAGATGCAATAGTTTACCTGAAGTTTCCCCAACATATGGGAGAAAATTAAGCACGTCAGTAAAAGGACTAATTGATTGCCTTGCTAATTTACAAATGATTGATCCAGACCCAAAGATTTATGACAAATACGCTAAAATTATAAGCACCCTTCAAGCTCTCTGGATGAACAGGTCTTCTGAAACTGTGCAAGACCAGCATAATAGAAAAAATAATTTAGCTGAGGATGAGAATAACCTGAGGTCTTCATCAGGGGTAGATTTAAGCAGCGGTTCCTTAGGCTCTTGCAAAAGAAGCATCAGTGGTGGGCTTGAAAAATCAGAAATTGCACAAGGCAATACACTAATAGCTGAAGAGAAGGCTCTGTCACAGAATCAAGGGGATGGCATTACAGGGGGTGAAAGTGAATCTTCTACACCAGAAAATATAAATCCCTCACTTGTCTCTTCATTTCCTATCACTCCAGACATTGCTGAGAGGGTCCGATGCAGTCCTGAACATGAAAAACTAAACAAGGAAGCACTAGTAGATGAAGGCCTTAAAGGCACTGGTGATGATGCTATTCAAACTAATGGTCATATAAAAGATATTAAGGAAATAGATATACCATTGTCCAAGAGGGCTTCTGAGAATAACAGAAATGTTAAAACAGCTGTAAATAAATCAATTCCAGCAGAAAATTACAGCTCAAAAACATCAACACTGTCTAAAAAAGGGGAATTAACGAAACACATTTCACAAGACCCAGATCCAGTGTGGGTGTTGGGCTTGTTAAGGAAATTAGAGAAGCAATTTATGTCTCACTATGCAAATGCAATAGCGGAGTTTAAAGTTAGGTGGGATTTAACTGACAACGAAACACTTGATATAATGATTAGTGAACTGAAAGAAGAGGTACATAGAAGGATTCAGTCTACTATAAACCGAGAGCTGCAGAAAATCCAAAGTCGAGCTGGTAAAACACCAAAACCACCAATAAGCATGCTCTCAAGAGATTCTACTGCCCGAACTGAGCAACGGCGAAGACGTCTTAAAGGGATGCAAAACAAATTTATTAACCCTTCAACAAGTGAAGACGTAAACACTGCATCTGGTACAGAATTCAGTGACCAACGCAGTGAAGACGAATACTGTCCATGTGACAAATGTGTGAAACAGAAGATGGAGTCTCGAGTTGGCCAGTATGCAGAGGCTTTGAAAGTGGCTCCAGTTCTTAAGGAGTTTGATCTTAGAAAAATCTTGCAAACAAAGAAGGATCCGCCTGTCACTATGCCAGTGCAGGCAAAGCTGCATGAACACAAAGATCAGCTTGATGATGCTAACAGCAGCAGTGTCCAGGATAAAGACAATTTAGATAAACAGGAGACCAATGACGCTAAAGAGGACTCAATCATAGAGCATGGAAAGGATGGATCATGGGAAGAAAAAAAAAATGATAATAACATTAAAGATGCAGATAATGTAGAAAGCCTAACAGAGAAGGAAAAACATGAAGTGGAAGAGGATTTGGAGGACACGCTCACAGAGAGAAAAGAGGCAAATGAGGTATATAAAACAGCAGATGAAGAGCTAGCAAAGGAAAATGAGTTGCCTGATTAACTAGCTGCAGAAAGAAAAGAAAGACAACTAGTGACATTAAAGGAGGATAATTAAATCTAGTAGTAGAAAGAGATTTCAATGATGAAAAGGCTGAACAGGAGGTATCTAAAATGAAAACGAATAAAGTGACTGCAACTAAGAAAGCTGAGGAAATGGCGGGGACCAGATTAAAGGAAAAAGGAAAAAACAAACAAACAGAAAATAGAACAGGAGAGAAAACACAATCTGCCAAAAAAAGCAAAGTTTCCAGATATAAATCAGATTTTTAGAATAGTAATGAGACAAGTGATGAGCAAACACAAGATGATGCTCCTGCTGCTGCAGCTGAGCCTAGATGGTGGAAAGACAAAAAGACAGCGCCACAAGAACTAGTGAAGCTGAGATGTCCACTAAAAATAGTGCTGATAAAAATCTGAGGAAGAAAATGAGTCACATGACAGACAGGATAAAACATGTGTTCAAAAGCCAAACAAAAAGAAAGATAGTATATCCGTAGCAGCACTGATGATCTCTGAGGAGGAGGAGGAGGAGGAGGAGGAGGAGAAAGAAGCAGAGGATGGTGATATTGAAGATTGTGGTAATAATATATAACATCAAACTACACTGACTATAGCAGAGAGCATTAAGAATAAAAAAAATTCTGATCCTCTGAGGCACACCTGGTGATGTTTCTGATCATAAACCTTTTTACACAGATTACATAAACATCAGCTGATTTCCAAACGGGATCTTCCATAAATATTCAGTGAATATAGTGGTAAAAAAGGATACGGGATATTCAGAGTTTAATGTAAGGTTTGACTTATAAAGATTCCAGATAAAGGTGATAACTGATTTAAAAAATAGTTATTGATGAACCATTTAAATTTTGAAAGCAGATACTGTAGGTGTTTTACCTCAAAAAAACAAAGATGTAAAAAATCCAGGTTAAATCTAAGGAAATCTAGGTGAACCATTTTAATCTTTTCTTACATTAGTTTATGCACTTAATTTTTAAATACAACTTGTATATTGTCTATCTATCTATCTATCTATCTATCTATCTATCTATCTATCTATCTATAGTATAATATACTATAGGAATCTATGTAATATTATTTGCATAGACACAGTGTTAAGACAGGAGTTTGTATAATTAAATCAGTTTAAAGCAAATGTTTTAAAAACTGATTATAAAAAATATATATACAGCATTAATGATTCAAAGCAGACACAACTAAGGAATACATTTTTCTTTACAGTGTATTTTATGGCAGTCATTACAAATACAGCATTTTGCATTTTATCATTACATATTTGACTTATTTTTATTTGGATGTTTAAAAATCTTCAAATTTTCACCTTCATGTGTTCACTTTAATATTTTTGTGTAAAATGGAATTTTTGGAAAAAGTGACCTGTATGTTATAGTTGTCATTGTTTGTATAGTTAATTATGATGTAATCAATTAATGACAGGAGGAACTAATATGACTGACAGTGCAAAACTCTTGATTTGTGTTTTACTGTTTGTATCAGATTTTTTTGATGAAGCTTTAGATTTATTTTAGTTTAGTATTATATACCTTTAAACACCTTTTAATGCACAGTAGTTACAAGCACACAAAGGGAGTTGTTACTATACTGTATATTCAATAAAATATAAGCATTGAAGACAGAAATTGAACATTATTTAATTCTCACACCAAAACAAATACAAGCCTCATAGGAAACTGCACACACACAGACTGTTCGGGTGAATATCTTTATAAGGTATTTGGCATTCCTAATGATGCATGTGTATTAAGATAGATATGTGTCATGATAATCCCTTAACCTGTGCATTGTGTGTACCTTTAGATGGAATAAAAGAATAAAGTTAATCTGGAACATGTATTTTTCATCTGTTTAAAGACAAAAACTGTCCACATGTGACCATTTAAGTTTAGTTAAACAGTTTATTCACAAGGTTGTTTTTGAGTAATGTGTAGCATTAGACATTCAGTCCATCGGGAAAAAGGTTTTATAAATAAGCAGAACATTCAGTAGACGCTAAAATGAAGATTATTTTGGTTTGTTGGTTCGTTTCTTTAAGATACTATCTTAAATATAACTTGTTCATATTTAAAGCTGAATAGACAGCATTTTTAACGTGAACACAGCTAACATACTGATTAGCATGCTTTTCACATGTTAATTACATAGTAATTTACAGTATTTACATAGCAGCAGCATCAAAACATTGGAGTTTTTTATGTCTTATGTGTTGAGTCAGAATTTCCTGCCTTCCTATATCTACAACAGAAAAGTTCTATTCAAGCACTACGACGGGTTCAGAAAACAGAGCAGTTAACTTTTCCTGTAGCTCCATAAATGTGGGCCTTTTATTTGGGTTGGACTGCCAGCACAGCAACATGATATCATACAGTGTTTCAGGGCAGTTTGCTGGTTGTGCCATTCTGTATCCCCTCTGAATAGCCTGAATACAAGCCGCTTTGTCGAGTTCTAAATTTAGGAAAAATGCTTTAATAACAGCAATTTCCTTATAAATAGTTTTTGCATTAAGCATTTAAATTTTTTTTATTTACCTGGGTATGGATCTTTTCCATATGTGACAATTTCAGTTAAAAGGATCCCGAAAGACCAGACATCACACTTTTTTGTGTATTTTTTTCCAGTAAAGATCTCGGGTGCCATCCATTTTACTGGGACTTTACCTGTCATTTAAAGAACATTCACTTTGGTGATTTCTTTGTCCTGTTTGAATTGTAATAATTACATTTATTTAATTTTTTTTGTAGTCCTTATGTTTACCTGAAGGAAGTTGCTGATCTTTGGTAAAAGTAAATTGAGCTAGACCGAAATCTGCTATCTTGCAGGACAACATTTCAGTGAGTAGAATGTTATCAGCTCTCAAGTCTCTGTGAACTATGTTCTTGCTCTCCAAGTATGCCATCCCTTCTGTTATCTTAACACATGAATAAAACAGAAAAAAAACAATGTACATTGTACATTGTAAACAGTATCTTGACAAACGTCTAGAAAGTAAATAATGTTGCCGATGCATTAATATACCTGCACTGCAAAGTCTATCATGAGGGTGAACTCAATATCTCTTGACTGTATGTGGTCTAAAAAACAATGCAAAATCTATTAATCATATTGATTTTCAACTCATCATTTTGTTGACTGATATTACTGTAAAGTTGCGCTAACCAATAAGATAATTCTTCAAGCTTCCATTTTTTACAAGCTCTGTAATAATGCAGAAAGGCTCATCAACAGTGCACACAGCATATAGCCTGATCAGACGCTTATGCTGAAGCTTCTTCATGATATTTATTTCTGTCTGAATATCTGGGCTGATGACTGTAAGTAGGATGCAAGAAAATTTACATGACAAATTATAACAAGGTATAAAATGGAACTATAACATATCACTGATGATCATTTCTCACCTTCTCATCTTCACTCACCTCGAAACTCTTTAATAGCCACGTCTATCATATTGTTCCACACCCCCTGCCATACTTCTCCAAATTCCCCACTTCCAAGCTTCTTCACTTTGGTCAGAGAGCTTCGGTCAATTTCCCATTGCTCCTCAAAGGACAGGCTGGGAAGGGACGGCTTGTCTAGCTAAAAGTGAAATATCATATACAGGGAGTATATGGCATAACATTTGATCTAATAAATGTGAGACATAACACTTAACATTACTAGAATACATACCATAACACAAGGGCGGTTAAGACATGCACAAAGTCCATCTTGATGCTTGGAATATGCTTCCACTAACTCGGGTAAGGTCTGAAATGCTTTATGACTAACCAGGTAAAACCATTTGTCCGATTCTCTTTCTTTAATTCTGTAGTGCTTTGCAACACCTTCACCCTTCACTGGAAATGATAAAAAGGTATTTTATAGTTTTGAGTTACATTTTTAGTTAAGGCAAAAAGTTTTGTTTTCGTTTTTTTTTCCACAGGAAACTGTGATTACCTGTAAGGTAGAAACATTTATTCTCTGTACTTTTCCATATCAGAAATGCACCCTCACTGTTTTCTGGTCTCAGCAGACATCGTTTGGCCTCAGTTCTCCTTGTAATGTTTTCAAAATACCACCTGCAAATAACAGGTCCTAGTTACATTATCAGTACTACAAGAACAACATTGGAACTTGACAAACCAGATTAGTGGCTACATATTTTACATTTTGCTTGTAATGGCATTTACACCATGCAATTTTTATAACTACCAAGTAAATAGAAGGATTTACTGATGTAAAATTAAAAAAAAAGCCAAGTTTTTAGTGATACAGTTAGTGAGAGCAATGTTGATATACATGTTTAGATGGAGGTTTTTTTTATTACAGCTGGCATGTTTATGGTTACCTAAATAGTACTTCAGAAAATGAATGTTATTAATTATAATTATGTTATAATTATATTGAACATCCTGTAATTTATCATTTATTTTATTTCCCGCTTTAGTCAGTGTTAATACTCACGGTTGTGCCTCCAAACTATCCACTGGTTTAAGAAAATCTTTTGGTACATAAATCTGTTCTTCAAAAAAGCTTTTCTTGTCAGGTTTTACTGTGCGTCTCCTTGCATACACCCAGTGTTCTTTTTCCTCAATCACCTCCAAAAAATCTCCTTTTTTGAGCCTCTGATCACCCAAGGAAGTAGTTGGAAAATCAAAGATCGATTGGTAGACTGGTTTTTGCTTAACTGGCTCTTCTTTTGTCTCCTTTAAAAACCTTGAACAACATGGCGAGCACTGAAAACGCGAACATCGCTTACAGGAGAAGGCAATGTTGCCCATCATTACCTAATGGATCTGAGGAAACCATGCCTGCTGCTGTATAAAGTAGATTGAAAGACTGAGGTTGTTTTTACAAAGCATATTTGTTGTAGCAAAACTGGTTTGTTTGGGAACTGGATCTGTAACAGGAAAGGAACCTTAATCATCACACAAGTATAAAATTCCCCTGATGACATCTGTCATTTTAAGTAAATGAACCAACTGCAGATATAAAGAGATTCCAGTGCTTTTATTTAATGTATATATCACCCCACTATACTTCTTTTCTGTTATTGGGTAAATATGCTTATTTTTTACTTTCCTTTGTTTTGTAATTGTGATGTGTATTGTTTTTTTTAGTCAAGGTCATAATGCTAGATACAGTAAAAATATTATGTGGAAAGAGGCAAAGAGCTATTTTACAGAGTACAGCGCAATCAATGTCAAATCAATGTTGCTGAGTGCTGTCTTGTGTTTTATACATTGAGAAAAAGATCGAAACGGAATGACATTGCTCTTACATTAAACATAATAATGTCAATAATGGTAGGTTTTAGATAAATTAAATGTTTAATTTACTTGTAGACTTTATCCTAATTTCTCCAAATAACACATGTAATTAACAAAGTTAAAATACAAAGAAATCCTTCAGGAATTATGGGTTCTTGCAGTCTTAAGTGCTCTTTTTATTAAAGCAGCTTCTGGCAGGCAGCCACTGCATCCCGAATTACAGAATAAGTGTCTAAGTAGGCCTTAGCCTCAGCGATGGTACGTCCAGACTGTAGCATCACCAACGCGATCGGAACAACCTATCATAACAACAAATTCACAAAATCCTATAAATAACCCAGTTCTTGAGTATGCAAATACAGTATAGTAAATATCTTGATATGAAAGATCCTATGACATTAGTGATATTACACATACTTTACCACACACATAAATAAACACACACTTTACTCTCATAAGAATGCATTCATATGAAATTGTCTGACAACCATCTCTCACGTTTGCTCTTTCTTTAGCCACCAGTGTGTGTTGTGTGACATCATTCAAGACCATCTCGTCCGTCAGCTCTTCTACATCGTAGAGCGCTCTTAGCAGAGCTGTCTCACACTGTGCCTCAGTGCTGCCTGTAAACCTCTGAAAGTGAAGACAATGAATAAGATTTGTTGAATTTTTGATTTAACTCTGAAAGGAGAGAATCATTGCTTTTGGAGTGCAATTTACCCAAACCATTAATAAATAAGTGGCCACATACAATAAAAAAGTTAGGGCTGACTGAAAAAATCACTTATTAAATACAGTTTCTGACTAATTCATGCATATTCGATCAGAATAAAAGACAGGAGCCTGTAACCAGACCTTAACATGTACCTCTCAGCTGAACATTACCTGTAAAATGTGAATGGCTCTTCTGTAGAGTTTGCTGTTAGTTACTCTGAGGTCTATCATGTAATTCATGTACACTTTTCCGATTAGGATATGCGCTCCTGTGCTGATAACATTGAGACACAATTTGGTGGAAAGCTCCCAGTACTGTTTCTGTGTCACAAAAAACAAAATGATTCAATGTATAATACTTATTACTTATACAAGGACAAACACTCACTGGCGCCTTATGAGGAACACCATACTAGCACAGGATTGAACAATTTTTTATGCCTTCTCTTAACAGCAAGACTGCTGTTCACTTTGTTAGTCCCAGGAGAGCTGCATTTAAATGCTTAAATTAACGTGTCATGCATTCTGTGATGCTTTTCTGCTCAATGCGCTTGCAAACAGTTATTATAGCTTTCCTGTCAGCTTGATTCATTTTATTAACATGCTATATTCGACTGAACTACTTATTCGATGTATCCTTTAATATGGACACTAGTTGAAGCCTGTTGCATGTGTATGCATGATGTTTAGCACTGTATTCCTGTCATATAGCTGCCTAATTGGAAAATTTCATGAATGTGTCAGGGTACAAAACTTTTTTTTATTTTCTACTGTTGTGGCTTACCATTAGGACAGGGTCGTGTGTATACAATGACATAGGCCACTTAATAGTGAGAGCTGTCATAAACAGGCTTGTCATTTCTTCCTGCACAGTACATATCATGTCATTCATAAAAAAAGATTAAATGTAATGATATTTTTCTAAAAAGATAGCATGATTCGGTTTACTCACAGGATCACCGAGTCCTATAAGCTCATGCTTGATTGCATGAAGGTTAGATGTGTGTTGTCTTACATTTTTGGCCAGCAGTAAAACATCATTCAGGTTATCTATAAAAGTATTTGAGCATTAGGTGCACTGATAGAGTGTGCCAACACTACAGTGATAGATTTGGCTTTAAATACTACTTACCATTCTCACTGTAGAGAAATATCACTGTGTCATGATCACTCAGATTGGGTAAAATGGTGTCCACAAAGTCTTTATGGTCAATAATAAAATGTGGTCCCTAGATATCCAACAACACACACATAATGGGTAGAAACAAAAACGAAATACAGAGAAAAAGATACAGAGACATGGATTTGTTGATCCAAAAAATCAGGATCAAGACAGAAATACAGGCATTCTGTTTAATAGACACTTAAAGCCTTTTACTCACTAGAGATGACAGGTCTCCCTCTGTGTTGTTCATTTCACTGAAGCCATTGCCAACAAAGCCTCTGATATCTTCAAAGCCTGGAATAAAATCCAAAATGCAGCTTTGGTTTAGTGTATACCATGGCAATATACCATACAATAGCATGAATGATCAGAACACTTAAGCATGTATTTCTACATAATCATGAGTGATACCTGCTCCAAATGTAGGAATGCATTCACTAGCATCAATAATCCCAATTATCCCAAGAGTCTGCCATCCGAGGTAATACACATGTCCTTTTCTTCTGAGGCTGTTTTGTCAAATGACAGTATGTCCTTGCTTTATATTGTGTTATTGATCTTTAAAAGACTTGGTTTGTAATGTTCAATTGTAATTTGTGCATAGAAATAACAAGGTAAAAAAAAAAACAATTTCTAATGGAGTTTATACTTTTCAATGCAATTTACACATGCTGTCCATTTTATAAGGAACATCTGTAATCAGCCCAAGGATTTGCAGTTAAGGGAGGCAGGTGCCTATGTTTGTAGACAATTTTATTATATGACCTCATTTTTAATAGTGTAGATTATGTATTTCATGTATATGTATGATATATTTAGTCTTGCTTATTTCTCATTAAACAGCTTTTGTTGTTTTTCTTCTACACAGAGATGGCAACTTGGCTACTCGGAGGAGAATAACAAAAATTGTCTGAGCTGAAAGAAAACCTAATGTAACCGTCCTGTCAGCTCTTTTCTTTTCACCTCACTTAGGAACTTTTTATCAATTTGTTTGTATATTTTTTAAAAATGTAAAAAAAAAAAAAAAATACAGCTATTCCAAAAATGTTGGCCTAGTTGATATCAACTTCTCTACCATGGTTAAAGTCAAAGAGAACAGGTTTTACCCCAGTCTGATGTTTGGGGTTTGATCTGTATCTGCATGATTGTATGCTTGGTGCTGCTGTTTGGCTGTATTAATAACTGCATAAATAAGCAGGTGTGCAGGTGTTCCTGGTAAAATGAAAGTTAAGTGTAAATAATGTTTAGGTTATATAATAAGTGGCTTTGTTTTTGTAAAACCAAAATACTTGTAGATAATTTATGTAGATAACACAGAGATTCAGTAGCCTACCTTATTGCTGCTTTTTGAACCAGATTTGCCAGTGCTGTGGGCTGTCTGTAGGTAATTTGATGAACTTTCTCAAACATATTGAGCGAGTGCAGTATACCACTGGGAAAAAGTAACATATTCGTTTTAATATGTTAGTTTTAAAATAAATAAAAAGACTAGGATATGTTTGCAAAAACAATCACCCTATAAACACCTACTTGACAGTTACTGCTTTGTTACTAAAAGCAGCTTGATGGCCTGCCAAAAGGATAGTTTCCAGTATTATTTTTGTAGCACCTCCTCCTTTCATTCTTGTTGAGCCACTGATTGCTTCTGGCTATGTCGATTCCAAAATACACCGAGTATTTTTTTTTTTAAAAAATAAATAAATAAATAATCTTATAATAGTTGTTAGGTGTTAAGAAGATTAACATGCAAACTAATATACATATTATAGTCATGTAGAAAAAGTCATACCCCAACTGCAGGATTGAGCACGTAGGCCTTTTGCTGTTTTTGCATTTCATTCATTCTTTGTGCAACCTCCTTAAAGTGAAATGCACAGTTCTGAATGGGTTCAGTCCTATCACAGCATAACAGTAGTGATTGAAGACATTCTTTTATAATAACAAATGTCTATTTTGATTGCTAGGTTTATTAGTCAAACTTAAAGACCTTGAATGTTTGTTTTATCTTTGGTACCTTGCCATGTCAACAGGATTAAATCCAATCATCACTGGAGTAAAAACATCCAGATTTCTCAGACAGAAGTCAAGTTGGCCAGCAACAAATGGTGCCTTGGGAATAAGTACATTTTACATCAGTGTTGTTATTAAAGTATGATTAGCATGACCTATACTAAACTGTTCATACAGACAAACCACAGGATATTCCAAAAAAGAGGACGTGCTTCTTTCCTACACAAGCCTGTTGGCGAAAATAAAAATGGGCTAAAACATGTGCAGATAAATATGTAATGTATTGCTGTATTCTTTTTTAATGCTTTGGTTCTGTGCTGCGTACTTTACCTTCACTGCCAAGTACTTACCTTGTCTAATGTAAGAGCTCCCAGCAAGGGATCGTCCTCAGGAGTTTCCTGTGATGTCAGTAGGGCTCTTAAAAAAACAACAACTGCTAAAAAAAACCTGCAGTGTCATTTTCAAGTGTCAACTATTGTAACAACTGAGCAGCCAGTGTTTACTCACTTGTCACCTCCAGCAATAATGTATGAATAAATTTCCCTGTGACTTTGAGAAGCAAGCAACCTGTTAAGCGATGTCTGATGCCCAACCAAAAAGAGAAAATAAGCATTAGGTAGAATAATATATAATAATAAACAGCAATTTAGTAAAGGAGGAAATTTGGTAATCAGTTTTTACCACCACGAGAAATGCAACACGGCCTGAAGTCCCACAGCCACTTAGGACAATTAGGCTGTCTTCTGGATCCTATTTTAATAAAACCAATTAGCAAAACAGTCTGTACAGTTGAATTCGAATTTTTATGCCCACAATGGCTGAAAGAGGCGGAGAAATTGACTTGGTCTTGGATTTTTCCAGAAAAGTTGTGAGGAGAGGTCGGCTAACCCCGAAGCTAACTAGATTGTCTCGAAGAAAGAGTTTGTTCACCAACTCCAGACCAGCTCCTACAACCGGTAACACTGGCTTACAGCCTTGAAATGTATTAATATTTTACTTAATTCTTTATGTTTTTGTGATGTTATATTAATATTAAGATAAATATGATGTACATGGTACAGTTGCATGTTGTAGTGTGGAGATTTTGGAGTTGTGTTTAAGGGATTTTTTGCTTTAATAAAAATGGTTTTCATCCTCAAAACGCGAAATGTCTCTCTGCCTGTAATGTCAGACCTTGTTATATTGCGTTTTTGTAGTATAGATGGTTTCTATACATAGTCAGGGGGCCTTAGTTAAAAATGACATACAATCAAATTACATCAAAATTTGGCATAAAAATGTGTTTTCAGTGCCGATTGTTGTTGGTGTTGAGCTGGATAGTTGAGCTGGAAATACCTTACACACATACATACCTTAAGAATCACTTCAACCCTTTTGGACACTTCCACTATTGTCTGAACCACAGACAAACTGTTCAGTGTCTATAACATTAACAGTTTAATGTTTGCATACATCATTTTAACAATTAGTGCACCTATAGCACCAAGAACAATTTAAACACAAACCTGATACATGGGATTTCCATGTGATGTTTTTTCAAAGATTTCTGCATCGCATTGTTGCAGCATTTGCACTATTTCTTTAGGATTTGCTCTATCAATGTCTCTGGTGATAGGGTTGGATTTCTCTGTGACTGGTAAATAGGGCTCATAACTGGATTGCTAACGGGGAAAAACAAAAGTTTTTTGTTTTTTTTAACTAAGGCATTATTAAGCAAGGCTGTCTAAAGGAAAAACACACAATGACAATGATTATCTACGTCTTTCCATAGATGCACTCTATTCACTTACCTGCCAGTGCACATCCATTATCTTGTAATCAAATTTACGTCGCCGGTATCTCTATGTCTTGAATCCTTTTAAATTACTTTCAGAATTTTTGCATGCCAGTGTTATGCACTCAAAGCTCAACAGTTTAGGAATTAGTTTAAGTCAATCTAGGCAGAAGGTTAACTCAAGGCTCATGTAAATGGACTTTGAAATTGGCTGTAAAAGGCGTTCTTTGCAGAACAAACCTGTAGTTTGTTGCACAACACACGTAGCAACTACCTCAATAAGATATAAGAAAGTTTAAGAATTAAATGGTTAAAACATGATTATTGTAAAATCATTCATTACATGCTAAAATGCCAGGCACATAAATTCTATATCTTTGCAGTTGTTTGTATTGACAAAATATCACTTTGCTCATAGGCAATAAAGCAGTCCACTGCAGATTTGCTGCATTGTTTAATCAATAGCTCATATTAGGGTCAACATTTCATTGCAGTTTATGAGAGCAAACTGCTGCATTTAGTTCTCAATTATAAAAAATTCTAGATTATATTTTTGGATATGATAATATAATTGTAAAGAATTATTAAGAAGCAAATAGTAGAACCCAAATGTGCAGTTTATTTACAATAGTGACTACTTGGCAAAACAACAAACATAAACTAAACTAAACTTGACTTGACTTGACAAAGACAAAGTGAAGCACAAGGTCTATAAATACACACGACAAACCAATAGAAACAGACACATGGACAAGGGGATCACATGACAAGGAGCACATGAGGACCACATGACAAGGACAAAACAGGAAGTAAACAAAGACATAAACAATAAACATGAACGCTAAACATAAATGCCAATGAAACATGAACAAAACAAAACAAAAACATGAAACAAGAACATGAAGCATAAACATGAACAAAGCATGAACAAAATTAAACATAAAACATGAAACATAAAACAAGAACATGATGCATGATGCATAATTCTCAGAACAGCCTGTATTTATAAATATTCATGACAAATGAAGTTATATTTAGACATAGTTTCATTTATAATTACATATTACATTTTTATGTGTAATTACAGAGAGAGAGAGAGAGAGAGAGAGAGAGAGAGAGAGAGAGAGAGAGAGAGAAGAGAGAGAGAGAAATGAGAGAGAGAGAATGAGAGAGAGAGAGGTGAGAGAGAGGAGGAGAGGAGAGAGAGAGAAGAGAGAGGAGAGAGAGAGAGAGAGAGAGAGAGAATGAGAAAGAGCAAGAGAGATACAGAGAGAATGAGAGAGAGAGAGAGAGAGAGAGAGAGAGAGAGAGAGAGAGAGAGAGAGGAGAGAGAGAGAGAGAGAGAGAGAGAAGAGAGAGAGAGAGACGAGAGATGAGAGATATAGAGAGAGAGAGAGAGGAGAGAATAGAGAATAGATAAGAGCGAGAGAGAGATAGAGAGAGAGAGAGAGAGAGAGAGAGAGAGAGAGACAGAATGAGAGAAGAGAGAGAGCAAACAGAAAGCTTATGTGACTCACTGCCCACTTGTGGACCTTCTCTGGTTTTCTCTAGCTGACATATTATTACAATTGATGATTAAAGTTTTCAGTATTCTGCAAATTGTATTAATGTAGCAAGAGAGTTATATCATTCTTAGATATAAATACCAAAAAAATTCCGTCCGCGCTGATGCTGTATTATACTCTTTTATATATATACTCTTTTTAATATTGACCTTAAAGCTTGGTTTAAAGATTATTTTGGAAATAAGACTTGATACTTTAAGCTATTACTCCCTGAAACGTAGCAGCAACGAAGCTTTTCGATTCGTTTGAACAGACTGAGCAGATAGAGTCGATTCAGGATATCACTATTCAGAGGGCGCGAGCGCATGGACAGCCCACCACCACCTGTAGGTCATGCGCTGGTGTCGCAGCGGCGCAGATTTATCGGTATTCTTAAAGCGTTGCGACAAAGTAAGGGCGCAAAAATGAGCGATCTCCGCACTGGTCGCATTTGTTTAATTCTGGACATACGTGCATGTTTATTCTACCAGATATCTGAGGTATGAGTTGGGGGAACCGGTGAGATTTTACAGATTTGCTATTTATTAAAGAAAATACCGCAAATGCTACATTTTTCCGCGTACATCTTAAGCGCCTCGCTGTACGTCCGAACGCTGTTATCTGTTTACAGGGTAATTGCGATATTATAGTGCTGCCCCATTTCGACGTATAAAAAAGCGATTTAACAGCCTACGGATTTTCTGCTGAAGGCGATGCTGGGGGTAAAAATGGTGGCAAATTAAGTTGGTGTAAAATCTGTGACCGCGGATTCAGGAGTTCGGTACTGACTTTAAAGTTTCTATAATGTCACTGGAAATGCGGACAAGTTAATGGGATTTTTAACAACTTCGAGGAAGATATGAGTGCTCTCCTCCTTGCTGTCAGCTCTCTCCTGCTTCTGTTATGCTGCCACATCTGCCTTAGTGAAGCAAGTAAGTGAACAGAGCAAACCATTAATGACAGCATCAGCATCATCTTTTTCGTCTTTATCATTCTCATCATCATCATCACCACCACCACCATGTCACAGTCTTACAATACTGACTGGTCCTCCATGACAGATTTACTGAATGCAGTGTTTGGGCTTCATGTTGTTTATTGGATCAGTGGATTGAATCAAAGAGCTTTTACAAACACACATTAGAGAAATGAAGTTTGCCCTATTCAGCTGAAAAAAATAACCCTGGTAAAACTTGAGAGGGCCTGTTGTAGGTCAAGTCAATGAGAAATACAAGAAGAAAGAATGGTGCAGGATCTGAATGTGTTAAATGTGCAAGACTTTGGCTGTACATATCAACATATGCAACACATCATATCATTTTACAGGAATGGTACTGATTTTGCTGATGACTCTCTCAGGCACAAAATTTTAGCCCCGTGGTGTGTTAAAAATGAGCCGTAATGTACATTTGTTAGATTTTGCAGTAGATCACACCCTTCACAATTCATCAAATTGTTTTGTACAAATAATGACATCTGTTTATAAACTCACTATTAGACTGTCATTTTCTTTTCTTTTTTAAGGTATATATTTAATAGTACCAGACCACCAGACTAACAAAATACGGAGAAAAATATCTGCCCTTAATCGTTGTATGTACTAGAAAATTGTCTTTGGCTTAGATAGCTTTGTGCGATTCAGCTGTCCAGAAGATACATACCATGTGTCTCGAAATACTATTTTAATAGTATGATGAATGAGAAGGATTTTTAAATCTATGTTTAGGTCTTGAACTTGGCATAATATTTAAGCAGTAACTCAATATAAATTAGCCACAGAGCTCTTATCCTAAATCCATTTATAAATTGATGAAACCACTTTAGTGTTGCACAGCACGGTACAGATGAGAATACAATGCAGTCCGAAAGCATTACCATTATACAGATTTTTAACTAACTACAGAAACTCATACATTTATTCATTTATCTTTTGTGAATGCTTTTTCTTGGGACAACATTCTATATCATGCACACACACATTCACAGACTGATTTAAACCTAAACCCGTTTTAGGGAAGCCATTTTAATAACTATTATGTTTTAATGGGGTATGATAACAGGCACAGAAAGACAGTGTGTGATAAAATAGCCCTTAAATATATTGTTAAATTAAAAACACTTAACTTTCATTCAGTTAATGACAGCACTTTACTCAGACACAAACTCAGCAGAACCTGGGAAGCCATAAAAACGCTTTTACGTGCTTATCCACTTTAATCTAACCTCTATTAATTAAAAACATTAATCAAAGGGTATCAGAGTGCACTCATAGATAACACAGCTGTCCCCCAAAAAAAGGGGGTTTTCCTATAATTTATTGTCCTTCAATCATAGACTGTTCTATTTTTTTATATGTCTATATGATAAAGGTATGTAGACACTTAAATATCTTTGCTGTTAAAAGAAGCTCCGCACTTAATGAAAGTGCTTTTCACAGCGTGGCTGTGAGTTTTTGCTCACTCAACCACAAGAGCATTAGGAAGATTAGGCATTAATATTAGGTGAGGCTGTGTGACGTGCAGTTGATTGCATTTGTTCAATGGAGTTAGTCAGGGCTCTATTACATGGGTCACTCACGTTATTAACCCCAACATGAACAGATAATAGACGATAAGCACTCATATTCCACCAAATTATTTTTTTTTAAATATTTTTTATAGAATTTTTGTACTGAAATACTAAAAATAGGGCTGTGTATTGGCAAGAGCCTTACGATACAATACATAGTTCACGATTGAACAATTGATCATGGTATTTTGTATTACAATACATATTGCAATACAATGCAAGAATTGACAAAAATCGGTGTAAATCAAATAGCTAAAAATACAATGAATACAAAGCCGGAGACGCCTTTATTTTTTCCGCTGTGCTTTAAGACAATGATCGTATGTGTCAAAGACAACTATATGGGGAGAGGAGGCAGTTCTTTTTCATTTTAAGTAAAATATTAAACATAAATATTTAAAAATGTTTATAAACATATGTAGCAATATGTATCGTTGTTAAAGTTTAGAATATCAATACACTAGTGTGGAAAAATGATTGTGATCAATATCTTTACACAGCATTAACTGCAATTCAACCGGGTTTATTTATTTATTTATTTATAGATAGATAGATAGATAGATAGATAGATAGATAGATAGATAGATAGATAGATAGATAGATAGATAGATAGATAGATAGATAGATAGATAGATAGATAGATAGATATAGATAGATAGATAGATAGATAGATAGATAGATAGATAGATAGATAGATAGATAGATAGATAGATAGATAATTCTATTTTTATATAATACATTTTAATGGTGTGCTTTAATCACAAGTGCTGCAAAATTAGGTAACTACAGATCCCAAATGCTATTTAATTAACTGTTGTTGTTTTTTTGTGGGTGATGTCTGTATAACGAAAAGGTTATTCTTTAGGCTGAAGAAAAGTTTCTATTCTTAACCCGTCAGGATGCCCACTACCACCCACTCCACCACAGTATGAGTATTAACCTAGATAATACACTGCCGACTACAGCACTGAATGTATTTAGATCTACTTAACAAATGTAGTCAGCTTGGAAACATTTTAATACATTATCTGTCTGTTAAAATAGAATATATTCCTAACCTTTATTCACCAATAAAGTTATATAATATTTACCTAATGATGCTCATTTAAACCATGCAGCAAACACTGAGCAGTGTGGTTTTAGTTTAAGTTTACTATAGTTGTGGAAATTATTCAGATAAACTCCGATTTGTTGTGTCTAATTAATAAAATGTCACCCATGTTATTTTATCATTTTATATTTTTTTACCTTGCATAATATAATTTTTTTTCTTCTACATTTTAAGAGAACCAGTGTGCAATAATATTAAACTATATGAAACTTCCTAAATGATTTGCATTGATGACTATCCACAGACCGGCCTGCTGCTCCTGTCAATGTCTCTGTCACTCACCTGAGAGCAAACTCAGCCACTGTTTCCTGGAATGTCCCGGAGGGGGAGGCTGTAATTGGCTACGCCATTTCCCAGCAGGTTCTACAACGTTATTAAAATGATGTATAGCCCTAAGAGAATTCATCATATCAGTTGAGAAAACAATTCATAGCTTTTTTAATTATGCAGGCACTCCTTTCCGCTAAACCTGCCATTTACAAATACGTTTCATGTTTTTGTGTGTTTTGCCTTGTAGAGACAAGATGGCCTCATGCAGCGGTTTATCCGGGAAATTAACACCACAAGTCGTGCTTGTGTGCTATGGGACCTAGATGAAAACACAGACTATATTATTCAGGTGCAGTCTATCGGGCTGCATGGGGAGAGCCAAGCCAGCAAGAGGATTCATTTTCAAACCCTTAAAAAATCTGACCACTTTCAGTCTAACATGGTGGCTCAAGGTACTCGTAGTCGTTAAACCATTGTTTACCAGGGTTTACCAAAGTAAAGTGTTATTTTTTGTTATTAAATATAATACAGCTTTTTAATCTTTAAATAAATAAAAAAAATAAAAAATATTCAGCATTTTTAATTAAAACTCCAACATTGTGTCCATTGATTCATGATTAGCCTTTGATGTTTTTCGGCGATGATTGATAGATACTAATGTGTGTGTGTGTGTGTGTTCATGTGTGTGTCAAGGTGACCCCTCAGTAGAAGGACTTGACATTTCCAGGCACCTTCAGACCGGCGAGATGTTAATAATTACGACTGTGCTCCTAATGTGGGCAGGTAAATGTTTCTAAACAACAAATTACAAAATCAAGATTCAGTGTTCAGTAATATTTAATGAGTTCAGAATAATTTGAGAATCATTTAATCAAATGATCCTTTTGTATATGACCAAATTGAAAGTTAGTTATTCGATTTATGGAATTAAACTGGCGTGTTGTGATTAAAAGCACATTAAAAGCATGTGCATCCTTATGAGTGTAGCTCGTCTGGCCCGATGACAGTGTTTGAGTTCAAAGGGATCTGATCCGCTTTTTAATTCGATGTGTTTGTTTTGGTGCAGCGGTGATTGCTCTTTTCTGTAGGCAGTACGAAATCATCAAAGACAATGACTCGAACAACCACAGTAAAGAGAAGACCAAACCCCTCTCAGAACACAGTACTCCTGATTACCATAATGGAGGGCTTCTAGGGAACAAGGTGAGCACAACACTGCTGTCACAAATGGCTTTTATTGAGTACAGACTGACCCATAGACTCAAAAACACTTCCTTTTTCATTGTCAGTCCCGGTTCTGTTATATGCATATCAGAACAAATCAGGAATTGATATAAACATTAATCATATATCAAAACAATTTTATAATTGTATTATTTTGTTGCATATTATTGTGGCTTGGCATTCTAAATTTCTTTCCCTATAATTTGTGTGGTTTCTGTACAACTAAACACGTTTTGTTTTTCCATATTTCCAGAGGACACCATCAGCAGTTAGCATCATAAAGGTCTGACCAGCACATCAATGAAATCAGAAATCTAGAGGGATCCTCTAACTCATTGTTTAATAGTAACAAAATGTCTTATACTCTGTATTACTACACTACTGCATTTACAGTGTAAAAAAAAAATAAACTAGGCGAACAACGTAAATGTAGAGTCAAAGCAATAGAAGAGAATAGATACAAATACAGACCAGATTGTTAAACCAAACTGAGACAAAATTGTATTATTATTGACCAAGTACCAGTGAATGCGGCGAGATATAAACACTGTTTAGCCTGTATAAATACTATATACTAAAATTTGTTTAAAATCTTTACTTCTGCTATCTTTTCTCTATGCATATTAAAAATATGATAGCTGCAGTTTAATAGCATTGACATTGCAGAATCTGATTTCCATAGAATGCATTAAAAATGTTATCTTTACCAAAAACAATTCCACAAACACATTTTACTTCTAGTACTGCTGATTATATCTTTAATGGTTTTTTATGCATAGTATACAACTACTGCTTGATGTTTGACTTATAAAACAGCTTTTGCTGCAATCTGCAGTTTCCCAGCTTGATCTCAGTCATGCATATCTCAGGGTTTTTTAAAATCCTGGACTAAAATAAAGAAATAAAAGAATAGACCACTTCTAAATGTTAAGCTGCAGTGAAAAATAGAATTGTATTCCTCTTTTTTTGACTAGTATTGTGCAAATATAGTTTTTCATTATATTCCAAATTGTATAACGAATTGTAAAATTTCAATTATATAAAGTTACAGATGCATACGGACAACATATTGGAGATATTGTTTTGATTGTAAATGTTTTTTTTTATTATGAAATAATGTTAAATGTGCAATTTGAGAAGGAATAGAGTAGAATCACTTGTAAACTGTTACAGTAGAACACTAAGTCAGGTTGCTTATATTTTTAGAATTATAATACAGAATAGAAATTACTTACCCGTCTCTACATTTCTGGTAAAATGTAACACCTTTTTTCCATTTGTATCTGCATAATTGCTGTTATTACTCCACTGTAAATTACTGTATGACATTTGGATTAGGGTCAAAAACCACTTACCATTGAACTCTGCTTGCTTGTCTGGCTATGTTCTTATTAAATACACATTGTTTTATGGTTTCCTACTAGTCATTTTTACATAATTTGTATAACATGTTTAAAGGAATTTATTATTAATGTAATTATTATGAAATTATCATTTTAAATACGATTTTCTGTGCACAATGAACTACATAACCTTACAGGATTTTAAAAATACCAATAATAGAAGGAAATAAGGGCCTGGGTTTCTTCAGTTTTAGAATATGAATCATTATGCATTGGGTGGATTTTAAGAAACACTGCAGAAACTACAGACATTTGCCATAGAATCAGAAACCAAATAAACATTCACAACTAGGATGTATTACTTATTATAATTAACTTGCTAATGAGCAAACTAGGGGTGTCCTTGGCAAGTATTAGACTATGAAATGACATGAGAAAGAGGAACCCTTAAGAGGAAGTAGGGTCAAAAAGAGGTAATCCTTTTCTAAGGAAAGCAAGATTAAATTTCAATACAACACACTGATTTAACACTAGGGGTATACAGTATAATTTTATACTACATATGTGCAGAAAATATGTTTAATGTTAACATATTCATTCATTAATTTATGCATTCATTCATCTTCTATACCCGCTTATTTCCTAATCAGGGTCACAGGAATCTGCTGGAGCCTACCCCATCAGTCTCTGAAAGGGTGAAAGGCAGAAGGGGTACACCTTGAACAGTTTGCCAGTCCATCACTGAGTTAAAATATTGTTAATAAAAATCTAGAGAGTTATGTGGGGTTATATTATATAAATTACAGCAGTACATCAGAGATATTAGAACTTAAACAATAGCATAACTTGGTCATAAACTTGGTCTTTGGAAGGTCTCTCATCAAAAAAAAACAAATCCATATATAAAATATTGAAATTGTAATATACATTTATAGTATAAATAAGTTAGAAGCTTAATTGGAAGTTTGCCAAATTTGGTACACACCACTGCGTCTGTAAAAGGCAGTCATTTGTCATTTTAATAAAATGCTTAAATGATAGCAGATGTCCTTGATAATTGTTGCGTATGATCCCGCTAGAGGGCGCCTGAGCCACGTTCACAGTGTTGACGCATGCGCAAACATCGAATCACTTCCTGTAGTAGAAACGCCTGCAATGCATTGTTGTTAATATTAACTATTTAACACAAATAGTGTTGCGGATAGCTAAGCTAACCTCTTGTCAGGAAATAAACTAACGGATACGTTTAACAGCGGATTTCCAGCCGTTGGACAGGATTTCTAACACCGACTTGTACTTCTCTGATATTTTAAACACTGCAATTATCAACTCGAAGATTCTAACGTCATTCAACGGTGAATAGCTGAGCTAATGCTAGTGAGGTAGCTACCAAGTTAGCATACAAACTATTAAGTGCTTTTTAGTTTGTCTGTTAGTTTGCTGATTTAGCAGTTTACTCTCTTAGCAAATAATATAGAAGATGGTTTTTATCCTGGTGCGTTGTTGTGGTCTGTAGGACACATTTGGAACTTCTCGCCCGTTAGTTAGCTGGTCAAAAGTTTTCTCGCTAAAATGTATGTATTAACGTGGTACATTTAGCTGTTTGTGTAATTTATTAGTATTGGCTAGTTAACAATTGATTAAAAGCAACGTTTTAGTAGTTTTCTTGCTTGTTTTTTTTACTGGCACAGGCTGTCAACTAATGAAAAATCCTGAGTTAAAAAAAGAAAACGTTTAAAATGATCAGCCGGACCCTCTGGTTAATTTTCTGTTGAGCTGATTTGAAGCGAGTTTTGATATATTTATAACAGTGATCTGCTAGTGATAAAGGTCATTGATTAGTTGCGAAGGAAAGATGAGTGAGCTGATCACACGACTAGTCTCGGCTTTGTGTGGATCTGGAAGAGGAAGATGACAGTGTAGGAAGAGCGATGAGCTGATTGAGAGTCGAGCAGAAGAATCATCGGAGACTGCTTTAAAAAATGCCCAGACGAAAACAGTCAAATCCCCAGCCTGTTAAATGTAAGTATCATGTTTATGCTGTGCCTGTCGGGTGTAATTTTTAGCCTGGGGTGTTTATCAGCTGTCCAAAGATCTGATCGCAAACACACACAGCACGTGTATCAGAAATAGAATTAGTCCATCCTTTTAAACACAAGTCTTACGTCTGTTATTTTATGACTATGTGAGATAAACTTAAAAACTTTATTCTGATTCTTTCTGGTGGCTTTTTCAGCTTTTGGTTGTCACTTTTCTCACTTTATTTCCTTTTAAAATCTCGGCATGAGCAGAGATCTGTACCCCTCCCTGTCTTTATCTAGATTCCTTCTACAGTTCCTTCCTCAGTTTCTAACACCCTTTTCCTTTGTCAGTGCTGGCTGCTCACTGTGTGTTGAAAAACCTTTCCGAAATTGCAGGAGACTTTGACACTTATGTTGTTGAATGTGATGAGAGCTTTTCTAATTGATTTCCTGTCCTCGAGACATCCTACAGTGTATTGTGTGTGGGGTTTTTTTATTATATATGTAAATCAGTTTTTTCCTTGTTTTGTCTCACAGCAGGGTCTGATGATGCTGTTTGTGTAAAGAATCCGGAGAGTTTGGTTCTGGAGAGCGATTTTCTTCTCGAACAGGATTTTGGGGAGAATGACTACAAGATCATAGGATTTGACAGAGATTCCGGTTAGTTATTTTTAAGTGTCACAGCAATGCAGTAATTTCTTTTTCAAATTCTCATTAAAACACGTTGCGATTTATTTATTTATTTATTTATTACAGATTCAGTAACTGCTGACATGGGAATTCCATCATACGCCTTTAGCGATGAGGACTGCTCCAGTTATAACCGCCTCAGCATGGAAAGTGACTTTGAGGACCCCCGAGACACCGAAAGTGAACGGGAGGATATGGGCGGCGACTCAGCCTTTGCTCCATATCTCTCATGCAGACAGTGTGGCCAGCTCCTTGGTGATCCGCTTAGTGGGGCCCTGGATGGAGCAGGACTCTACTGCCTTCAGTGTGGCGGTGAAGAGAGAGGAACCGAACAGAAACATAAAGATGGACAGGAGGATGAGTCTGCTCAGGGCTCCCAGCAAAAAGGAAACCAAGGGACGTCTAGCCCCAATTCCTATAAGATCTACTCTTGCAAACTGTGCAGCTTTACCTCGCGCTACTCCAATCACCTGAAGCGGCACATGAAAACACACAACGGCGAGAAGCCATACCAGTGCCAGCACTGCGTCTATGCTTCATCTCAGCTAGTTAACTTACAGAGACATGTGCGCACACACACTGGGGAAAAGCCATACAAATGTGACTACTGTACATTTGCCTGCAACTCCCTAGGCAACCTAAAGAGGCATCAGCGCATGCACACTCAGGAGAAGCCCAACAAGTGTAGCCAGTGTGAATACAGTGCAAGTAGCAGCCACACCCTAAAACGACATATGATGGTACATAAGACAGATGCCTCTACAGCTGTAGGGGAAGGTATATGCATGTTCAGATTCTAAAAGATACATTCAAATTATTTGCTATTAAACTAGACGATTCTGAATTTTCTGTTTGATTTAAAAGATGCATTTTTCTAGTTTGAAAGGTTCTCTTACAAAAGAGGAACTGCATCTTGCATAGCATGTATTTAAACAGTGTACATTTGAAGTGTAAAGGGAAGTAACAACAGTTAAGTTCCTTAAACTGAACTTCCCTCGGAAAGAAGGAAGTTTGTTCTGCTTGTATGTCACCAAAAAATTCTGTTTTTTTTTTTTCCTGTGTCTTTAGCAGAGATTGCGGAGTCTGATCTGAGTCTGCACATTAGTGCTGATCCGGACTTTCTGCAAAGTCTTGGGAGCCTGCATGCTGATCGTCACCCCCTGAGTCTGCTGGAGGCTGAAGCTCTTGGCCAGGAATCAGAGCCCATGGCTGAGCTGATTTTTCCCTTCACATGTCGTGTGTGTGGTCAGGCTCTAGAGGACGAGGAAAATGAAGCCATGCATATCTGTAGCAAGTGCACTTTGGATATGCTATCTAAAAGCTCCCCATCCAGTCCCGAGAAAGGGGACAAGCTTTTTTCGTGCACTTCATGCCCCTTCATTACACAATACCCCAACCACCTGGTGCGGCACATGAAGACTCACAGCGGGGACAAGCCTTACAAATGTCCACAGTGCAACTACGCCTCGGCCCACTTCGACAACCTGAAACGGCACCACCGCGTGCACACGGGTGAGAAGCCTTACAAGTGTCACCTGTGTGACTACGCTTGCGGCAACCTGGCTAACCTTAAGCGGCACGAACGCATCCACTCGGGTGCTAAGCCCTTTCAGTGTACTGTGTGCAACTACAGCTGTAACCAGAGCATGAACCTAAAGCGCCACATGTTGCGCCACACTGGCGAGAAACCATTTAAGTGCCAGGAATGTGCCTACACCACAGGCCACTGGGACAACTATAAACGGCACCAAAAAAAGCACGGCCACTCCTCTGATGGGTGGATGAAGATGCCATTGCCAGAGAAGGAGGGGGAAGAGGAAGAAGGGGAGATGTAGTGCATTTTAAGGGGCTCGTCTCATGCTCTTAATACCCAGCAAATGTTGCCTTACCGTTTGAATTTTGCAAAGGTCCAAGAATGCAAGTCATAATGTTTATTCTGCTTATTTAAATGTAGTTTATCTTTAAATACAAATAGTAGCTCAGTTTTTCAGCCTGTTAAACAAATATAACAGAGAGGAAGAAATATCACTGCAGGCATGCTTAAGAGTTTGGGGGGGGGTTTCTAATCTGTAGAACAAACCCCTCATTTCCGGTTTGTAAAACCTCAGGCGGTTAAATTTAAACAGAGAACTGGACAAGTGTTGTTATTTATCTGTTACTATCAAGTCAGGCCAACATTTTAATTACACCTTCATTCTTATACATTTGATATGATTTACTCAGTGAATAAATGATGCAATAAAGCCATCCTTTTCTAGGTTCATACTGGTTTCATCTTAAAGTCTATACTGCGGCTTCGATTACACTGAAAACCTCTGTTTGCTGCTAAATGATGTAGGATTTACAAATATGTAGGTGTTTTCTGGATTTTACTGTAAAGTGATGGTCAGTTGCCCCTGCACCAATGCTGCACTGATGTTTGTAAGAGCGCAAGTGACTTTTAAACAGGTGGTTTTTTCTTATTACAGTGTGTGATGCCTACTGTGACATTTTATATTTAATGAAAAATAAACCCATGAAAAGGGATAAGGTTGTAATTTTATTTTACTTTGTTTGAGGAAGACCTCGTGTGGGGAGAAAAAAGGAAAGAGACCACAGCTTCTGTTATTCGTTTATTGACAGACACAGACAGCACATTGCTTTGATTGTGAGTGGCTTAAAGATTGTCACTCGATGCTTTTGTACAATTTATTTTTCCAAATAGTAAAATGTATTTTGTACAGAAAGAACAAAACATTTTTTTTAAAAAAGAGTTTTTTTTCTTTTATAAAAGATCAAGATCTTTAGTTATCCAATGAAATCAGGGACTAATTCAACATATTTTATGCATAGTAATTGACATGTTTGTAATATATATATTGTTAAAAATGATTATTTATGTACTGTATATTATTTTTGTGGTTTTATTTGCTTAACTGTTGTGGGACTTGAAATGACCTTGAATTGCTTTATAATAAAAACAAGAGTTTAAACATTGTTGTCTGTTTCCCTTACAAAAAAAAAAAAGGGGTAGTGAGGAGTTTGTCTTTAAGCAGTTATAGACCCTCACCCCTAGGGCTCAGTATGGAGCTTGTAAAAACCTTCTATAAAATGCTGTTTGTGCTACTGAAAGTATTTCTTCATCTCTAGAGAACTGAAATAGGTGTGAGCAATACGCATAAACACAATGACGCTTCTGTAGTTTAGGACGACAAACAATATTAGACTTGTTGCTGGCTGAAATCACGGCGCAGTAGCTGGTTGAAGGGGACCAAACCTCACTAAGACTCCTGACTTGGTTCCAGTTTACCAGCCACTAAGACGTGCCGCCGCAGGACATGTAATATAATGGTCACTTAATCAATTTGTAATGTGTTGACACGTTGTGTTTATAGAATCACATTCTTTCTCTGTGTTATTCGAATACTTAATTCTAAACACTCCCACAAAAAAAGGAAAACCAAAATAATATCATTTAATTCAATCATAAAAGCTAATAAATTGTTTATAAATTTGCTTAAAATAGAAAAAGGTCCAACATCAGAAGTGGTTGGAAAAGGACTATTTTATTATAAACAGGGCTGCTGTACAGAAGTTTGTATGTTTCTCCAGAATTTGTATATTTTACAAAACTATGTTTTAAAGTTGCTACCAGGGCCATCAAGAGTGTAAATAGATGTGCTATTATGTCCTTATGGAAACAGCCCACTCAAATTAGCTTCCTCGCACCTGTTTCTCTATTTATAAAAGTGAACACTTTACTGCACCTGTATTCTGTCACTCAGCCTGCACTATCACTGGATGGATAAGATTTGCTGCATGCATGTCAGGGAGGGAACATACACTTAATACAGTCCATATGAGAAGAAAAAAAAATCTCACATGATGTATATATATATATATATACTGTATACACACACACACACACACACACATATATATATATATATATATATATATATATATATATATATATATATATATATATATATATATATATATATGTGTGTGTGTGTGTGTGTGTGTGTGTGTGTGTGTGTGTGTGTGTGTGTGTGTAATTATGTATGTAATTGTGTACTTTCTATAAATTTTATAAATAGCTTTTTTACTTTTTTATTATTTTTATTTCGCAATCTTGGTACTGTGTATTCTAAAGCTGAACATGATGATGACAGTCCCTCTGAAACCACACACTTCCTTACATTCCATAGCTGAATGCAGTATATGGGGATATAAGGAAGTATGTTATCTCAAAGAGTAAATGCCCTCTCTCTGCCACACTGCCTCAAATTTATGGTGTAAATCATAACAAACTACAACAACACAAATTGTTCTTATGATTAAAGAAGATTAATATACAATATTAAACTTTACTGTATCTGATTCTTCCTTTAAAAAAAACCTTTGACATATTATTGAGAATTAGACATTTTGTGAAAAATAAAACAGTAACAGGCTTAGTTAAAAAAAAAAATCAGTTCACACCAGAATATATTCACATTGTGAGGCAAATCTTATTCTCACCACTGATATGTTTGTGCTAAAAAATCTTTTTAGGCAGCCATTAAGAATCCGACTTCCTGGTTTCCTGGAAACATGTTAAGACAAGCATAAGTCTCTGTATATTACTTGCCCAACCCTTGAAAGCCGGTCCCTCATTTTTAGTGGAGATTGTCCACCTTGGCCTGTCCCTCTGTCCCTTCTGCTGCTCTCTTGTTCATATCCTCCTCCTCTGCAGCCATGCGCTGGACTGTATCCAGGCCAGGCTTGGCTTCTCAGCCTTTTCTATGAGCCGCCCTCCCCCTTGCTGTTGGCCTTCCACCTGTCAGTGTCCTTTAGAGGCCTGGGGCTCTCCTGTGCCTCCTGTTCCTAGGCCTCAGCACTCTGACAGGGCCAGGCAGTTTGTGAAATCACACCTCTCAGCTGTTCGCACTACACTCGAGATACCCTATACCTACTGCTCACTCTCTCACTGAATGTCAATGGCTCCTTAAAAACGGAGCGCCTTTGGGGGCAGGGATGACTGAAGACAACTGCGAGGAGTTTTTGATCGGGACTGTAAAGCAGAAAATGGTTCCAGCAGCACAGCTGAGTGCAGAGTTACAGGGACGCATGCTCCTATGCACCCTGTCTTTTCTGACCTAAACGTCACTAAGATTTAATCACATCTGTATGTCAAACACAAAGAAACTCATTGAATTTATCACTTGAGGTCATAGAATTTGGTTTGTGACATTAGCACCAGTCCTGATTTTAAAGACTCTATATTAAAAAAGAAATGGAGGGCATTTTTTATGTAACATTAAAACATTTTAATACATAAAAACGTAAGGATTAGGATTAAGTTCCATTTAAACTACACGTAAGCTTGCACCTGATGAACTCATATACATTTCCTATTTTTTCCATTTCAACTTTCCATCCAGTGGCTGTGTGCTAACAAATACGGATCCCTTCCATGGCCGATGCTGGAAACAGTAGAACACAGAGAAATGTGAACACGGAAGCAAAAACATCATGGCCACTAAGGTCAACACCTGTGTTCTAAACTCAGCCAGCCAGGCAGGGTAATTCTAAGACAAGTTTAAACATATAAACTGATGGACAACGATTGGCACTATTTGAGTTCTACACGGTGGATGACAGAGCTGTTCTTTGGCAGAACAGCAGACACATAAACTAGAAATGACAGACAAATCTCTGATTATGGCATTGATTTCAGGTCACATTCATAATTAATGCATGTTACTCTTAACACTACCCATTTTCCTGAATATATACAAGCTTCAAAATGTTTACAAAGCCACAAGATTTATAAATAGTCATCCGCAATAGTCATACACATTAAAAGTATGACAAATCTTTTAAAAAACCTATAATGGCATTACACCCTGCTCAACTTGGTCAGTGTTTAAATAGCATTATAATACAAGTCATGTAACTCATAATGGAATCGGTTAGTTTTTTTATTTAGTTTTGATCTAAATTTTAAACAGTGTGTATACAGTTTGTAAAATCATTAATTAATAGCTGAAAATGGGTAATAATACCCAGCATGCCTCATGTTAGTTGAAATTAAGCGCTTCGGAATTATAAAATGACCAAAATATAAACACATAACCAGCAATTATTGCTTATTGCTGCTAATCTGAGTTCTGTTAAAGAATCAGTGTGTATGAAACAATGTCTTATGCAAATCATGTCTACTTAATTATTCAAATGTACATTTATACCCACAGTATGACTCAATACTACATGTCTCTTTTGACACAGAAAAGACTGATTTAAAACCCTATGCTGACTCACATAGAGGTATTAAAAGAGGTAAAGTCCTGGTGTGTGTTTGCCAGTTGCCAGCTTTGAGGTGGATACAGCTGTTGACTAATGATCCACACGATCATTCTCTTAAAGGCCTGCCATTGTGTATCTTCCTATCCCAGAGGTCAAAGTTACCATAATCAACAGCTAAAGAAACAGGTGGTGATTCTGACTGAATGTAGCATCTGCTGGTTTTTCTCTTAGTTTTACAGCAATTCGTAAAGTAGACATATCTCCATGTGTGGTTTGCCTTTATAGTAAAGATTCCTTTACAGTTACAATAATTGATAGGAGCTCTAAACAAATTCAGCGTCCTGCAAGTAAAATGGGGTTAATATTATAAAACTATTTAAAGAAAGGTCATTAAAAGACAGAAAGGCAGACACAATCATTAAAAGACAGAGAGAAGTGTATCACATTATTGATTATGTAGTTTCTCGTCTGAATTGCAATTACAGTAAACAGTGATTCCAAATAAACAGCACTTTTGTTTAAACAGCATATAAAGCATGGCTGTGTCATTATAGTTTTGAATTTGTTCTCTAATTAAACTACATTAAATGTGTGAGCTTTTACTGTGGGCCAGAAATAATTTAACATCATCTCAGAAATAATTTAGCCTCAGCATTCACTCTATTACACCTTGTGCAATTTTTTGTTTGTTTCATATCGATTGATTTGGTTTAACGCACAGTAATTGGTGCTGGGTTTTTTTTGCTACAGATAGATACTGCAAATAATGTAGATCTCAGAAAATTAGCTATGCTTTTTATGTATCTTTATAAAAGAGAGTGAGGGCTTAGCTCTGCTATCTCTCTTCTACTAACCATTCATGTTCCTGAATTTATGTTTAATAAGTTGAACCCATAATCATGTGTCAACTTTAGGTTTAGTTACTATATACAGAGTTTCTCGCAGCTTTTACGCTGAACATTTTGTATGCACAGTTTCTTCACTCAAGTGTTTTGCACAGAGCCTTGATTTAACCCCACTTTGGAAACAATGACTACACCCCAGACCTCCTTGCGCAACATGATTGCCTGATTGCACTAATTATTTCATGGCTAAAAGAGCAAATCCCCGCAGCTCCTCTTCACAAAAGTCATGGATATATTAGATATATATATATATATATATATATATATATATATATATATATATGGACCCAATAATATCCAATAATATATCCAATAAAGAGACATAGACAATAGACACATATACAGATGATACCCATAGAAAGCCCATAGAAACAGCTTGGTGTTTGGAGAAATTGAAACAAACTTTGGAATTGGAGAAACTTTTTTGTGTTATTGATTGGTAGTTGACACGTCATAACAAAATGTTGACACAATGACTTGCTTCTAAGCCCATTGCCACAGTTGAAAAGGCAGCTGGTGGTCTGATTTAACACACATACTCAGCAAACCGAAGGTCCACACATGGTTCACACAGCAGGTGGAGTACGACCTCGATGAGACGTAACCTCGCCTTCTTCAGCAATGTCACCTCTCCAGCAAGTCCAGGCTTTTCAGCTGGGAGAGTGCCCATGGCTCATGTGCCCCATCGTTTACGTTCCTGCGAGCTTGGCAGGGTAGGGAAGCAGCTATGCACATTTAGCACATTATTTAAATCTCTGGCATGCTATTCTAGGCCCACTGTGGGCTTCCCTGAATGTTAGATGACAGTTGTTCAGGCATTTGTTTGAAAGCTCTTATGCATTTGCTCTGAGTGCTTTAATGTATATAATATACAACATTTTATGCATTTTTCTCTCAAGGTATATATTTTTGAAATGTACAAAATATGTATACATATTAGTCATTACAGCAGCCAGAAATAATCTAAAATTGTAAAGTAAAATATTACATATTAAAAGTGTCATTGAATGTGTTAAAATCTTCTAATATCCACTAAGAAAATGTTCACTTGTGCAAATGTATGCTGACAACTTTATGTTAGAATTAAGTTTACATTTACAGCATTTGGTAGACGCTGTTATCCAGAGCGACTTACATTATTCCCTGTTACTGAGCAATTGGGGGTTAAGGGCCTTGCCCAGGGGCCCAGCAGTGTTGGCTTGGTGGTGCTGGGAATCAAACCTGGGTCTTCAAGTTGGTAGTCCAACACCTTAACCACTGCACTACCACTTCCCCAAGTTAATTAAATAATTGTTATTAAACAATAAACATTTTCACAAAGCAGCTTTACAGAAATGTAAATATTATATTTTTAATTTTGTTTAATCCTTCATGAGTATTTCAAAGGTGACAATGGAAAGGAATATTTCGGAAGAAGAAACCCTTAAAAGGAACCTCCACCTCCATCTGTGTCAGTGTATTGTGTGATAATAAATTATTTTATTTGAAGATCCGTCTACTACAACATCAAGAACTGCCAAGTGTTATAAGGAAAGAAATATGTGCATTAGCTGAGTTCAATTACATTTTCAGAAGAAGTCCTGTGTGTTTCTGTAGGATCTTCAGGATGTGAGGCAGCAAACTGTATATATCACCCCAAGTTCTGTTTTGTCTCCTTCATCTTAATTTGTTTACCGAGCAGTGCTTTGTTCCTAACAGTTCAAGGTCTACAGAATGTTCTTAGTGACTCCACTGAACAATACTTTTAACTATTCAAAATGCGCAATTGTCCTAAGTGAGTGATTGCTGCACAGCATCACATGTTTCACGACTCACCATTTTTAGCTCCTGTATCTAGAGAGAATTTTAACCCGTGTTTTATTTCACCTTATCTACTAGAAACCTTGTGCATAATTTGCATAGAGCAGTTTGCCCACATGAATTTACCAAACAGATGTTTCCTGATTAAATGAGAAGTTTAAAAACGGGTGAAGAGAAAGAGTTTCATATCTTGGGGTCATTGGTTTCATTTGCCCTCCTATTCTTAATAGGAAATGTCTAGACATTCAATGTTTACTTGATTTTCTGCATTAGTGACATTCATTCAAATAAACCACCAATTTTAAAGATTTTGGTGCACCACAAACATCGAAGGTACAATGTTCTTAACGATGCATTCAAGGGACAACAGTTTATGCTCATTAAGCCGCAGTTCCGTTGTGTGCCTCTGAGGAAATGATAGAGTATCATTAGGTGTGTGCTTTATAAATGTGTTATTACCCTTATGATTCACATGAGCAACCATACCTCATGCTTAGTATCTGAAAGTGGGTAGTTGGAGACACCCTTTCCATCTGATAAGAGCTTTATGATTTAGTATATTGAGGGCACCACAAAAGAAAAAGACTAACGAAAACAACTTTTTTAATGGGTCTGGTAAGCTAAGATTTTTATATTAATGTAACCGTTGTTCCAATTTTTAGTTTCCCAAGATGCACCATAAGATGTAAATATCCCTAAATCTAACAGAATATACTTATTGGCAGGGAAGCTTTAATTCTTGCAAGGTTATATACAATGTTTGTTATTAGATTGATTTACTAAGATTATTAATGTACCTAACAAGTTAATTTTTTTTTTAGCGTAATTCACACCCGAATCTCCACCCTGGAGATTTAGTAGAATTCCCTAGAAACAAGTATTTTTCCCAGTTTGGAATTTACTATGGCGAGAGAGATGGAGTTCCCTATGTTGCACATTTAACATGCCGGGGTAAGCTGCTTGTGATATTTATACAAACTGTATGTTGATTGTTTTTTTTGTATACAGCATTCTAAACAATGGAACCTTTCCATTTCAGACTCTGAGACAAAGTTCCTCCTCTTTGGTCGGGCTTTGAACGCCTCTTTAAAGCTAGATCCGATTGATGTGGTTGGGGTAAAATACAAAGTAAATAACTACCTGGATGAAAAGTATCCACCACGAGACTTCTATTCCCACATCAAGCCTGAGATTGAAGATGCCATGACTAAAACCTTTACCTACGATATCCTGTTCCACAACAGTGAACACCAGGCGACACTGTTACGCTACGGAGTGAAAAAGTCAGAGCAAGTGAGAAATCCAATTTCCATTTATTACTCACTGAGTTGTAAAATGTTTCTTCTAATTTGAAAAAAAAATCACAAGCATTAAGATTTGCAATAAATATACAAATCACTTCAAATATATTTTGCCGTGATTAAAGTAAAACATGAATATCATATATAAATATGAATATCATCATATTAACACCTAAATTATCTTTTAATGTTAAGCAATGTTGCAGAATTATATGGTAATAATAATGTAATGATTTGCAGTTCATGTATCGACAAGTCCTATATCACCTGGAGAACTGATAACTTACTAATCACATCAGCTGCTCAGGTGCTATCTTGTATATCTTGCCCCACAAACAAAACAACCAGAATAGGCTTTTGTTTGTTTGTTTGTTTGTTTTTTTGGGGGGGGGTTTGTCAATAATCAATAATCACAATAATCACAAAAAGATGGCTCCCATGAATATATTATTGCATATCATATGTGACTGGTTCTTTGTATTTGAATATTGAACTACAAAACCATTAATTTCTAAGTATTTAGTATTAGTTTAACTTAAGTGTCATTATAGTTATTATAACTATATTACTAATTCTAGTATCTAGTATCTAGATCTAGTAGAGTGGTAGTATTATCTTTGCCAACTCTTTACCTCTGATATCTTTGATGTCTTCCAGTAATTTTACAGCTTTGTATGAGAATATGTTTATATAATATAACTGTGAGTAAAGGAAGCTAATTGTGATGTCATTTGGTTTCTAGATTGACAAAGTCTACAATAAAATAGTCCGAACCTGGCGTGAACCGTTCCAGAAGAAGAAATTTTAATTCAAGTTCTCCGAATCACCACTTGGAGGCAGAAAACAGCCATAGTAGATTGTTTAACTGCAGAAGGTCAGGATGCCAAATGAAGCCAAAGTTAAAATGTGATTTATTTTTTGAGTTTATATGAATGCTGTGGTGTCGAAATTTTACAAAAAGAATCATACATTTTAGCTTAAGAATTTCTGAGTATTTCTGTTTTCAGGCAGCTGATTACAAAAGCACTTCTCAGTGCTGGAGTGTTTACTTTCACTTCCTTCACTTTCACCACAGCATGATACTGTTTCCTACCTCAAGTCATTTTGACATAAACAAACTTTACAAAATATATCGGATATGTTTTATTATTAACAAGACCAAATTATTTTAACATGGGGTTTACATCAGATTTCACATAACTTGTACCCTCAGTACAGGAGACGTTTCATAATCTGAAATGTTCTATAACTAAAATGTATTTGTACTCTTTAATCCTATTATATTCTTTTTAATTAAAATTAATTAATAGATAGTCAAAGCATCATTTTAAAATATATAAAACATCACAACTGATAATTATACAAACTTGTAGGTCTACAACATCCCCACATATGTTTTATATGTATTTCAGAAGTATTTTCAAGATGTCTAACTAGGTGTTTGTAAGAAAAACCTAAAGTCTTACTGCTTTTATCCATACATTGATTGTTGTGTCCAAGATTTATTAGGTTTGTGCTTTTACCATAAGGTTTAAAGAACATTTAGAGAAGGTTGAACTCGAGAGCTATGTTATTTAGGTCCTGAATTCTAAAGCGCAGGAATAGATTTAAAGCGGTGACATTCAGAGAGTGATTATTGATCTCTCTGGTCCGTGATGTGGCCTCACTAGAGCTGCATAAGTCAAAGGAGCTTCAAGGTGATGTATGGCCTGATTTCATCATGTCATTAGCATTTCTTGTATGTCTTTGCACTGCAATCAGTCTTCTTTCTGGTTTCTCCTTTTCTTCTGTCGTCCATATGTCCTGACTGTTTTTCTCTAACTCCTCAGTTATTGTTAACACCCTGTTCTTTATTTGTAGTATTCATGTGGCTTGTTAAATGCATATTTCAGGCCACATTCAGCCCATAAGCTAACTCTGCCTATGATCCTTTTCACATTAGTTGACGCTGCTTTCCTGTAGCTATCTCTACCTGAGTAAACTCATTCGAATAGGGGATGGAATAATAAAAATTATTCACCTTTAGATTGTTTAGTTGAGAACAAAATATAAACAGATATAGATATTTTGACAGGGTTTATTTGCCTATAATACTTGGTACCTTTGTTTTATATTTCTTACTGTATGTTTTATGTGCCATGTAGCTTAAAGTTTGTTGTTTGATTCCAATTTATTATACTTGTGTTGGTACCCAGACTGACCTCTGACTGTCTATATGACTTTGCCTTGAACCCCTTCAGCAAATATTGATTTTTGGAAAGTTATCCAGTCCCAAACACATTTTTTTTTAAAGAAGCAAATAAACACACAACATGGCAACTTTATAGAAATACAAATTGACATGAATGCTGTAGTATCCAAACATTTATTAAATATAAACATTTTTTTAAATTTTAATTTTAGATAAGAATAAATAAGCATAAATTAATGTTAAATTTTAGCAGTGTTAAATTCTGCTTAGTTTCAATGAGGTTACTGACTTTAGATTGTTCAGCATCCTATTCCAATGAAAAATTGCTCCATCAAAATAGGCATTTGCATAATTTGCTTCACTATGCTAAATCTTATTGCCATGTTGCAATTTAGGAAAGGTAATTAGCTCTGACACAGCCACTGTGTCAGTATATTTATAAGCTATCTTCTCTAATGAGTATCTAATCAGTAACGCAACTGTCCTACTGGATTAAGTGTGACACTTCTCAAAGCAGTAATTTTGGACCTGCACAAAGACAAGTTTCTCATCAACATGCTTTATAATTGTATGCCAAAGTGACTGGGTGTTTTTTATAGTTTATCTACCTTGTTTGCATAAAATCTGGCAAAAAATAGTATTTAAAATAAAAAAAGAGAGTAAAAGAAGAAATCTTAACAATATAGAACTCTGCACTAAGAATGCAAACATCTGATCTGAACAGATGTGGGGGGAAAAAACACATATAGAATACCGTTCTAGATCTGCACGTGTATTACTTCATGTTTAAATAATAATGTGTTTTTTACTGTCATTGCAAAACAAGTAATTCCATTCAGTAATATACTGCATGCATCTGAAAGGCATAAAGCAATTGGTAGACCTGAGGGAAGAAGTGAAATATTGCATAGAAGCTACTAGAGATATCCAATAATGCAAAAGCACACCAATGTTTATTGTCCTGCTCAAGGGTGTAACTTTGGTTTGAAAAATGGGAGGACACAATTTTTTTTTATTGTTTAATAGCAGCCGATCGCCAAAACTTGAGAGAATCATTTTATAAAGTTACCAATGTTTACCATTAATGTTTTGTTTGTGAATAAAATTTAAATAAGGTGAGACTTAACTTCCACTGTTAAAACAAACTTTTATTTCAAACAGCTGTAGCTAAAAATCAATGACACATCTGTTTGTCAGAGACACAAATTCCACAATGTTTGTCAAACAGCAAGTGTTTAGAAAAGAAATAAGGAACAGTTTGAAGTTACCTAGCAACAGTGTATGTTAACATTAGCTCAATGTAGGCTAGCAGCATTAACAGGTGTAGACAGATTCTGCCTGAGAGAAAATATGATTATCCTAACCTCAACTATTTACTGAATACTGAATCAACTAATTCACATCTTTTTTAATCAACTAATTCCATCTTTTTTTTTATCCATGATGGCATCTAATCATCTGATGTGCTTCTGTGAAACAACTGCGAGAGCTGCTCATTAGAACTTTCAGTGAGGTATTTTTAGAGTGAGTGCGCATGCGACGTTTATGGACGTGCATCGACACAGACATACTCTTTGTGTCCTTCTTCTCTGTGGCGATGACAGCATGTGGTTTTTTAAAACATCATAACAAACCAGTTTGAAAATCGTTGGGGTGTTGGGTCACAAATAGGATTTTAAAAGTCCCCTCTCTCCGCAGAGGTTAAGGTGGTAGATTGATAACCAGACGACTGTGGGTTCAATTCCTAGTTGCCCCAAGATACCACTGCTGGGCCCCTAATCAATCCCTTGAACCCCATTTTGCTCAGTTGTATAAATGAAATAAATGTAAGACACTCTGGATAAAGGAGTGGTCTTGCCAGAGGACACAATGGTAAAAGTTTGCTCTCTCATCCTAACACTAACAGTATAAACCTAAATTAAAAAGAGCAAGAACTACTAAACTTTAACCTTAACCAAAGCACTGCATTTTCTTTCATTTACATTCATACATGACATTACATTCGACTAATTATACAAACTTAGCAATTAGGGTGAAGGGGCTGCTCAGGGGTCCAACAACTTAGTGGTTAAGGGCTTGCTCAGGGGTGGGTACCTTGGTGGTGCTTGAAATCAAACCCTGATCTTCCAGGTATCAGTCCAACAATTTAACCACTGAGTTACCACTTCCCCTTCAGAGGTGTAGCTCCAGTTTTTAGCACCCATTTTCGAGTCGAATTTCGCACCCCCCCTTCCTGGCCCCCTTGTGACAAGGTGAAAGCCATAAGGGGGTTCGACATGGTTTTCCTCACATTTTGGGGTTTTAGAACACAAAAACCTGCATTTTCTTGCATATTTCTGGGGTATGAAGAGGATAAAAAAAGTTAAATAATTCAGGCAACAAGGGTACTTTGAAGATATGTTTGGGGAAAACATTACATTCTGAAATTAATTCGCAATTATGTAACATCAATTTGGCACCCCCAGATGCTGCGCCCGGGGACAGATGTCCTCCCTTGCACCGTGCTACACCACTGTTTCCCTTTTAGCATTTCAGAAGCTTTTCTGAAAATAACCATTGTGCTAAAATCAAGTACATCTATAACTTTAAGCCATTTCCTTTAATGTGTTAGACTGTGTGTATTTTTCTACAGAGACTACTGCTTCCTTTGGCCCTTCTCTAATTCTTCTTACTTGATTAAAAGGGCAGGCTCAGGTCACACTAATCAGCGCCTCTTAACAATAGGACCTGCACTGTGTTTCCATGATTATCTAATCAAAGCTATGCCTAAGGAAATTACAGCTAGTTTCTCATTCCCAATCCTGATAACAGCAGAACCTTTGCATGGGATGATTACTGAAACACTTTTGGGTTTATGAAAAGTGTAATTTGTTTTGCCAAACGAGTTTGGTATGCACAAAACTAAAAATGTTACAGGGAAGGTAAACGCTATATTATTACTAACATACAATTACATGTTTATGTTTTCTGATGTATAAAGCTTTTAATAAAAATTAATAAGGCACTAATGGACTTATATTAGGAATATATTATGTTTAACAAAAATGGTAATAAGCATTAAAAAAATTTAAGTTGTAGATGTCCAGCCTTTTATTTTACAGTCTGGAGCAACGATTTCATAAAAATTCTACAGCTTTGGCGAGAAAGGCGTGGAGTTGGAGTCCTGCTGTATCTCTTTCAGCCAGGAGATCAGAATCCTGTTGATCTCAGTCGGCCTGATGACAAAAAAATAAAAATAATGGTAATAACAATAATAGTGTAACAAGTGTCTTTTCATTTAATTACAGATTACAATAGTGTTTCTAAAGGTTCTAATCCAACATGTTTGTTTAGATTAGAAACACTGAAACTAAAATCCCTAAGAATCATTAATTAGCATGTATATAAACATATAAACACTTTATACAGGTGTTCTTTGTAGCTGTAGACCTAATAGTATTGACATTATGCCATACAATAAAGAAGAACCAAAGCATGAAACACTGCACCCTGTAAATGTGCCTCCATTGTAAAAGAAGATGTTACCACCAAAACACCAAGTTTTAAGCATATTTTATACACTAAACCTAAAACAATTACATCCATCTGCCTAAGTTAAGACCAATGTTTTTTCCACAATAAACAATTTCCAAAAATACACACAGTCATTTTGAAACGTACAAGATAAAAGATTTTTTACTTCCTCCTAATCACTTCTAATCTTACATTATAACTAGTAACGTATTATAATTCTATAAACAACGTAGCGACCTTTGACACGGTTATTGCAATGAATACTGCTGTGGTAGATTTACTGCCTAATCAGTGCACAGCTCGGGGTGGCACAGTTTGTGCTAAATCTGACACACACAGTATACAAAAACAGATGGTCTAATTAAACCCTCTTAAGTCTATAACATTCTTTGTGCTGTATAGGATCGCTTTTTTTCATGTTTTATTGATCTGCCATCGAGTGGAATGCTCTTACGCTTCATTGTTCTGGCAGATTTGGTATCCTAAAGATTTGATCAGTGTTTCTAACATCAGGTAAAAGGTTTGTCAGATTTGTAAATTTATACTGAATTTCATTCGTATTTAGTGCTTTTATCATTTATTTTTTGTCTTTTTTAGTTCTTTTTGCTTCTAATTATTTGCTAAATGCCTGTTATTTACAAAAGCCCTACACAGAACTTCTGAGTCTACACATTGTCCAAAATATTTTTTATACAATCTGTGTTTTAAACTGTCTACTAAAAGTCTACATTTACACCTCTATCCGTTGGAGGTCAAAAACACTGACTACATCTTTTGTTCTATGTCTGGATAGGAATGTAAAAACTAGTAATAACAATAAACCCCAACAATTTTGGTATTTGATGTCAAGCTTGCAGGATCAGTTGATGGGTCATTATAACCTTAGGAATAATGTCTCTAATGTAACTATGGAAACAGCATCCTTGCACTTAGTGGACCGTGATAAGCGTGATGTTGAAGGACCTGAGCTCTAACACGTACAGACTTGGCTTATGAGTAAAGCGGTGTCTTGTGGATACTCGTCACTGGTCACAGGCACTTGTAACTTGTGAGCTGCTTAAGCTGTAAGGCTTTGGTCAGCTTCATCTTCAAATTAGGTTCTAAATTTGCCAGTTGGTTTAGAGGATGTCATAATCAGATATCATAGCCTGAGAAATCCTGTGAAAACAAAGGCTTAGTATAGCCTTCATATATTTTAAATTCATAGGAATTTTAATTAGAGTTAAAACTAGTGCTGTGCGATTTAAGGAAAATATCTATATTTTCCTTAAGTCCCACATCATTTGAGGGTTACATCTCGTATCCAGTGCTCAGATAAGGTTTTTAAACCCCTCTGTCTAAATTATTTTTATATAAACCCATTTCTGACAAAATTATTAGTATTAAGATTTTACTTAGATCTTTTTAGTTAAAATAAGCAGAAGAAGCAAATATAAAATAAGAAGCTACAATCACTGTGAAAATGTCAAAATTCATTGCATTTCTAAGGAAGCATAAAAAATGACTGAATCTAAACATGATACGTAACAAAGATGAGGAATAATTTACCTTTCCATCTGGGTCCAGTGTCCACAGTTTTCAATATGAGCCCTTGATAAATTTGGAATCTTTAAAAATTAAAACAAATAAGATATATTTAAGACACCAAATTAGCTTTGAATAATAGTAGTTTAACATGTTTAAATACTATGTTAATAGGATTGTGTAGGAAATTATAATAATAAACAAATAAATCCTAGGATGCAGGCTTACTATTTTCTCCATGCCAGTAGAAAAACTGGGCAGAAGCACCTTGTCCTTCCCTGCAGTCACCATCAATGCTGGCATCTGAATCTATAAAAAAGAGAATAGATTTGTGATGTACACTAAAGCATAATCACTCAGCAAAAGTATTACAATTATTTTTTATTGCAAAAACATCTTTAGAATGGTCATTGCACAGCTAAATGCAAGCTATATATAAAGAGATATGTTTATCAGAAAGGTAGCCTGTGCAGAAGAGCACTTCATTCCAAGCCTCTCAGGAGCAGATGTTAGGGAATAGATAGCACAGGCCATCTGCTATACCCAGTGTGTACGGCTGTGCCTGATGCCACATGAGTTTGCAGAGGAGCAAAAGAGTGTTTTTGACAGTGTAGTGCTGGAGCCACCGTCTCCTGGCGACCACAAAAGCTGGAAAAGCTACAGGAACTGGCACACACTTGCCTTGCTCCTTGGCCTTGAACACATCCAGCGCCAGTTCCTCTCTACATTCCGATACAAATTCAGAGGCCCCCTTGGAAACAAGCATTATTTCAATACAAGCATGGAATTGAATGATAAAATGCAGGCATGCATAATTATTAAAACAGGAATGTTTTCCCTTACTAATAAAGAGTGCTAAATCCAGTGGGTAATATTCTGCAGGTTAACTGATCAACAATAACAATTTTTGAGAATAAATTCTAAATTATTCCTTTCTCTGTGTACCTGAAGCCACTTTTTCTGTACTGCTGGATGTAGTACTGCAGCTCTGCCTCACTCAGAATAGCACTTTTTGGAACTTCATCTGGCAGGCCAACAAAGAGTCCGCCTACAAGAAATTAACACTTAATTAATAATTGTAAGTAATTCCTCATGTAGAACATACTATTCCAAAATTATCATCAGTGCAAAGGATATATTTCAACCATAATCGCTGAGATATTTCCTAAAGCACTAACCATTTAATCATTTTCCCAAAAAAAAAAAAAAACTAGAATAAAGTAATGATATTTCTAGTTCTATTTCTTAGAACATCATTGTGTACAATTAAAATATTAACCATGTTCAAGCACAAAAACACTATCACCAAATGCAGATTACAGTTTGATCGCAATAAATCCTGACGCATTCAGTGTTAAATATCTGTATTAATATGGAAATTAATTTTTTGTGTGTATTAATGTGACTGATTAAAACACCGCTGAACATGAAAACTCAAATATATGCCTCTCATAAAACAGTAAAAAGACTCTATATTCCAGCATTTGCAAAAAAGCAGTGACAAAATAAATAAGCTATGTTTGAACTCAACTGAGATGATTCACTGTTTTCTGTATCACTCTGCTTATCTCTGTTTGGCACATACAGTACAACTCTAGGTACAAACTTTTAAAACTATTACTTCAGCAGTGTTATAAAAATGTAGAAATTTTATTAGTGGTTAGCAAACCAGTTAAACAACTTAATATCAAAGGCGCGTATTAATTTACATTAATCTCCAATTGTTTTCAGTTCCACATCCTACATAATTTATATGTATGGATTCCTGCAACAACGGTGCTGCTTTTTATCAGGCAGTGGCCATCATAGGAAACAGGCAAATAACAGCAAAAACTTTTTCTAAATATTTTCTCTTTCCTGCTATTCAGTAACTCAAAGATTTTGAAGTTATTTTATCTGCATTTTATCTTTATTCACTTTATAACCATTTTATATTACTAAGCTAATAAGAGATTTGAATACCTGGACCATGTCCTAAACTTCAGATTACCATAAAGTTTAAATCACTACACATTTACAGCATTTGGCAGACGCTGTAATCCAGAGTGATTTACATTTATCTCTTTTTTTCAACTGGGGGTTAAGGGCCTTGATCAGGGGTCCAGCAGTGGCATCTTGGTGGCGCTGGGAACTGAACCCCGATCTTCCAATTAGCAGGCCAAAACCTTAACTACTGCACTACCACTTATACTGTTTAAGCAAATAATTAAACATCATCTCAAATACCATGTAAAAGTGAACTGACGAGCCATTCATAAAAGATAAAATTACAAATTTTACATTCATTAGCTTTAAGTGTTCAGGGTGGTTTGTCTGCAAACCATTTTTTATTTCCCATTTTATAATACCGCAGTAACTAATTTTGTTTGTTAATTTCTGGATCTTTAATCCAATATATGAGAAGGATGGCAGGGTATTGGAAAATACATTTAAACATATAAGAAGCCCGTTGTATCTATGAGCCTGGTGGTGTAAAAAAAAACATGAACATTGTTTTACCTCTTTTACAAACCCCAGTCAAGTCTACTTGAGGATGTGTATCCTGTAACACATATCACACAATTACCAGGCATAAAAATTTGCCTAGCTTTTCATATACTAAAATACAACCATACCGTAGAAATATTGAAATATAATTGTCAACCGTTACTAGAAGTTTTACTTACAAAATATTGCCTTCAAGATATACAACAGGACAGTGTTTGCTGCAGCAGAATTGCAGGCTTAAACCCTGATAACCTCACAGCTGTCCGTGACCAAGCAAAATTAGTCCAGATCTCTGTTGATGGGGATTGACACTACTCTCTTCAGTGTCAATCACACAGGAGTGACACAATGCTTTCGTTTGAATCTGTTCAGCTGCTCTGTGATGTAGCATGAGTGGCATATAAAGATTTATATGTAGCATGAGTGGCATATAAGCATTTGCTTTACGTCTCTTGGAGGAAAAAGTTTTCCCTTCTCAGTACTTGGTTGGTCTGGTTAGATTTGGGGGAAAAAATACCAAACCAGGAGACTATTTGTTTATTTAATTAAATGTAACCTGCCTTACAATGTGATCCACTCAGCTATAATAATATGTCCTCGCTAAAAATTGGCATCTTATGTTAACATAATTATCAAGTTTTCCATGTATGAAAACAGGATAGGGTCCACTCACTTTCAGGACCCCTAGGGATCTGTTTTATTATGTTGTAACAGTGTGGAATAGATGCGTTAGGGGGCCAACCTGATCTTTTATAGGGCGTAAAATTGCTAGCAGCACCTATACTTATAGATATAATCTGTTAAATCACTGCATTAGAATTGTGCAAATTATGAAAAGAAAGAATTAAAAATAAATAAAGAAATCTATTGTGGAACATCTAATCTATTAATAACATTACTGCTATGGATAACATGGCATTTATAGATGCAGCATATGTGTATGTGAATAAATAAAAACAACTGCAATTACTGCATGGTATTCCTCTAATTCTTTCCATTTAACATGAGCAAGTGTGGGGATTAAAAGCAACCAACAGAGCATGACCCATGCCAAATACTTCTAGTTTACACAGTCATTAGGATGTGTTATGGCTGTCCTACCTGGGCTGAGTGATAGGCTGGCTGGCCAGGAGTGACTTATTAGTCCAGGAGCAGAAGCTCATGTGTAAAGGAGCCCGCATTAAATCCCAGGTCACTCGGGCACAGCAGCATAGCTCTTTAATATCTGTCAGTGTGTCTTTGTATTGGTCACAATCAGTGTTGAGAATTATACTTTAAAAATAATTAGATACAGTTACTAGTTACTTGTCAAATATAGTAACTGAGTTAGTAACCGAGTTCCATTATTATAAAAGTAACTAATTAGCAGGAAAGTTTACTACTGCATTTCAGACACTTCATTACAGCATATGAATAAAATACTTAATAGAATAAATTATTATTATACATCATATTATAAACTATTTAAAAGTTTTGATGGCATGTGATGGTGATGTGAGGTGCTTCATTAGATTAGAATTATATGCCATCAATGTGAAAAGACTATATTTTTCCTGGTCATTAGTTGCACATTACATAAACAGTCTTGTCTTTAGTGCTCATCTGCTCATATGGCAAGTTAAAGCTTGCACTGTAATTGCCTTATAGATTTTCAGCTCTGGATCTTACAGTCTTGGATGTAAACTAACTTTATTATCTTTCCTAAACGCAAACTTAAAGAATTTTTTTCTTTTTTTACTATTTCTTTAAAATCTCACCTCTGCTAAATCAATGCTTACATGTGCTTTTGTTAATAAATACTCTTGTAACTGTGAGGTGTGTCGTTAGGGGAAAAAAAGCTTAAGCATGAGGACAGGCAGGACTTTCACACATGATTATCAGACATGGGAAATTGTGTACTATAAAATTTATCCTTTTCGTGGTAATGTGTCAATCTGTCACTTACAGTCTCATTACTAGCACTGAACAGCAGTTTGAAAGTTCTGTCCAGATTCCTTTCCAGCTCAGCCTCTGCTACACCCTGGATAAAAGAGTCTCTTGTTAACAGTTTATTTGTTTTATTTATTCAAGAGTCTGCTTGCAAAAATAGTTATTTTTAATGTGGTTTTATCAGAAATTGTTTGACATTTTGTAATTATTAGGGGTTGTACTGTTCACGAGGAGGGTAATGCAATTTAAAGAACTGGTATTAAGCATATAAAAGTAGTAGTCAGTTTGGCTTCTGAGAACAATAAACACATTTCTTTAAAAATCTATTTAACTTTTGTATAAGCCATTAATGATGGCACACTTAATCTTCCAGGCCAACAGAATTTTAGAATTTAATATATATCCCAATATATTGTATTTTGCTTTAAATTAAAATGTTTCTACTCGGCAATCACAAAATTTCAAATTTCCTGGTAGTTCTTTCGGGCAGGTACTCTTCAGTTTTTGATAGCCAAGAAGTTTTAAGAATCCAAAAAAAGACAGACATTATTTTTAATATGGAAAATTATAAAAAAGACAACCGTATTAAGTAATCAAAATACAATCATCAATAAAATTATTTGGTTCTAACTGACCATCCTATTCCAGACATCAACAACTTTTGCATTTCTCTTCAATGTGCATGCATGTATCTCTATCACATGTTTATGCTTGCTGCATGAGGTTTCACCTGTCACATGATCACGAATTGAAAGTAAAAGTAAAAACCCAGCACGCATTTAAGTGCAAATTTAATACCCCACATATTAATATTGGCTTTGAGATACATAAAAATTACAGACAAAGTAATTACCCAACTATTTGTGTAAGAATGCAAAAACCTGACTGGAAGACACAACAGTCCTAAGACATCGGACTAGCAATTTTGTGAGGCCTGCTACTTAATTACAGCTTTAAATCCTAATATGCCTATGTGTCCTATGTAATTACAAAATTTGCTGTAGTTAAAATCAATAGCCTGCTATTATTCTTTGTCATACAGACTTAAATGACACTAGGGAAATATAATTAAGCCTCTTAGAAGGATTAGTGTGCCTAAACACAAATTTAGTATTCAGAATAACATCAATATACCTAATGATAAGAAAATAAGTAATTAATGTCATGTCTAATGACTAGATTCTTTTTTAGAGCTGATAATTATTTTAGAAACTTTAATCTACAGAAATTTTGAAACAGGAAATTACAATACCACATCCAGCCAGAATGAAAAGATTACAAGTTAATTACTTTCTTTTGAAATGGCTAAAAACTTGTTAATAGTAATATTTTCTATTGTAGTTTTATTACAAATATCAACCAACACGTACAAATAAAATAAGCAGATGACCTGTAATATATAGTACAATACAATGTGATTAAAACAAATTTCATGAATAATTAAGCAGCAGCAAAAATATCACTCACCGGCTCCTGGAAGTAGATTTGATATTCAAAGACTGGTATAAACTTTATTGTCTCCATAGGGTTTTTGTTAGGATCCACAGGGAAAATAGGAGTGTTGAGAGAAGCCACAGCCCTTGAGTTAAAAAAAAAAAAAAGGTTAAGCTAAAGATTGGTGTCAGATTTAGCAGAACCTGAAATGTGTAATGTTTGAAAGAAAACATGTGTAATGTATGTTTCAGTTTTGAATCGTTCTAGAAATGGCTTCAACAGCACACTCATAATATCTCGTTCCCCAAACTTATACAATGTCTATAATGTTTTTGTATGTTGAAGCATTTCAGTATAGCTTTACTAAAACAAAACTACCTCAATCCTATTCCAACATGACCATACTAAAGTGCACAATGCAAGTTTCATGAAACACGGTTCACCAAGGTATAAAAAAGCCAGTGAAGGGCTCTTGCTCCGATCTCTGAGCATATCTCTACTAAGCAGTTTTATGGGGGACTGGAATGCCAGCTGAAGCCACTTTCTCACATAACATAAGTGCCTGAAGCCACTAATATTATTAAATTGCAAAATACCCACAGCCACGTTGCAAAATCCTGCGGTAAGCATTTTCAGAAATGTGTAGGTTATTATAGGGGGAACAGAGAGACTCCATATAAAATAGGATGTACAGAAACACATAAATGTATAGATGTGATATATATATATATATATATATATATATATATATATATATATATATATATATATATACACTGCTCAAAAAAAATAAAGGGAACACTTAAACAACACAATGTAACTCCAAGTCAATCACACTTACGTGAAATCAAACTGCCCACTTAGGAAGCAACACTGATTGACAATCAATTTCACATGCTGTTGTGCAAATGGAATAGACAACAGGTGGAAATTATAGGCAATTAGCAAGACACCCCCAATAAAGGAGTGGTTCTGCAGGTGGTGACCACAGACCACTTCTCAGTTCCTATGCTTTCTGGCTGATGTTTTCTGGCTGGTGCTTTCACTCTAGTGGTAGCATGAGACGGAGTCTACAACCCACACAAGTGGCTCAGGTAGTGCAGCTCATCCAGGATGGCACATCAATGCGAGCCGTGGCAAGAAGGTTTGCTGTGTCTGTCAGCATAGTGTTTAGAGCATGGAGGCGCTACCAGGAGACAGGCCAGTACATCAGGAGACGTAGAGGAGGCCGTAGGAGGCAACCCAGCAGCAGGACCGCTACCTCCGCCTTTGTGCAAGGAGGAACAGGAGGAGCACTGCCAGAGCCCGGCAAAATGACCTGCAGCAGGCCACAAATGTGCATGTGTCTGCTCAAACGGTCAAAAACAGACTCCATGAGGGTGGTATGAGGGCCCGATGTGCAGGACGTTTGGCATTTGCCAGAGAACACCAAGATTGGCAAATTCGCCACTGGCACCCTGTGCTCTTCACAGATGAAAGCAGGTTCACACTGAGCACATGTGACAGACGTGACAGAGTCTGGAGACGCCATGGAGAATGTTCTGCTGCCTGCAACACCCTCCATCATGACCGGTTTGGCAGTGGGGAGGTAGCCTGACTGCCATTAGGTACCGAGATGAGATCCTCAGACCCCTTGTGAGACCATATGCTGGTGCGGTTGCCCCTGGGTTCCTCCTAATGCAAAACAATTCTAGAACTCATGTGGCTGGAGTGTGTTAGCAGTTCCTGCAAGACCACGGCATTGATGCTATGGACTGGCCCGTCCGTTCCCCAGACCTGAATCCAATCGAGCACATCTGGGACATCATGTCTCGCTCCATCCACCAACGCCACGTTGCACCATAGACTGTCCAGGAGTTGGCGGATGCTTTAGTCCAGGTCTGGGAGGAGATCCCTCAGGAGACCATCCAACACCTCATCAGGAGCATGCCCAGGCATTGTAGGGAGGTCATACAGGCACGTGGAGGCCACACACAATACTGAGCCTCATTTTGACTTGTTTTAAGGACATTACATCAAAGTTGGATCAGCCTGTGGTGTGTTTTTCACTTCAATTTTGAGTGTGACTCCAAATCCAGACCTCCATGGGTTAATAAATTTGATTTTCATTGATAATTTTTGTGTGATTTTGTTGTCAGCACATTTAACTATGTAAAGAACAAAGTATTTAATAAGAATAATTCATTTATTCAGATCTAGGATGTGTTATTTTAGTGTTCCCTTTATTTTTTTTTTTTGAGGCAGTGTATATATATATATATATATATATATATATATATATATATATATATATAATAGCAAATGTCATAAATGGTGTTAGAGTTGTATATTTAATAGTAACTGCAAGTAAATACATACCTTATTCTTTCTGGGAAATACAGAGCCATGTTCCATGCAAATGAACCACCCCAGTCATGACCCACCAGAAAAACCTGAGTCAGGCCCTGACAGCAAAAATGACCCTTTAATTTCTTCATCTTAACTTATCAGCTCATCATCATTCATTTATTAATTCAACAATAATCTGTAGTTTTAATAACACAGTAAAACTATCACAATTAATTCACTGTTAATTATACAGGGTTCAAGTCTGCCACCATGTAGTTCCTATTGTTCCCCTGCAGGAGCATCCAGTAATCAGTTATTGCCCAAATCTCTCCAACAAAACTGGCAACTGCATAATGAGAGGATAATTAGCACCCAGAGACTCTAATGACAGTCTATCTTTATCTATCTTTATATCTCCTCAATTTTGTCTTTACCACTGAATGTTACCCATACAGTTCAAAATCTATTTTGGAATTCTATACATTTCCAAGAAGTACTAAAAACAACGTTGGCCCAGATAGATAGATAGATAGATAGATAGATAGATAGATAGATAGATAGATAGATAGATAGATAGATAGATAGATAGATAGATAGATAGATAGATAGATAGATAGATAGATAGATAGATAGATAGATAGATAGATAGATAGATAGATAGATAGATAGATAGATAGATAATAGATAGATAGACTATAGATACTAGATATAGATAGATAGATAGATAGATAGATAGATAGATAGATAGATAGATAGATAGATAGATAGATAGATAGATAGATAGATAGATAGATAGATAGATAGATAGATAGATAGATAGATAGATGTAGTAAAGGAAACTGCGAACAAAAATGTGAAAATTACACTTTCTGAGAGTGTTAAAAGAAATATTTTATTTATTTAAATCAACATGAGATGGAAGAAACTGCAACTGGATTTGACAGGTATAATCTGCATCTTTAATTCTGTGTACGGAGTATTATGTACTGTGTATAAGCACTAGGGAATTGTAAGAAGAACTATATATACATACCAATTTATCCAGAAAGGTCACCAGCTCCTATAGGCACCCAGAGAGATAAACATTGTCAGATTATTCTTCCTGCATCTCTGTATGTATTCAGGTGAGATTGTATGATTTTGTTTACCTGTAAAATATTTTCTTGAGAATATTCCTCAATATCTGAAAAGAGAGTTGGAAGTCTGATCAGAGTTGCATGGCTTAAGTCTTCCTATCTTAATGGCAAGAACTTCACAAACAAACCAATTACTGGAGGGGAAAAACTACCCAACAGAAATTTTTCAGTAAACATTTCTCAGAATACCATAAGGGAAATCTCAGCATATAAAGTATTAAAAGGGCACATTTCTCATTTTCATTCTCAGCATGGTACCTAAATCATACAACAGGAATAGAATAGAACCAAAATACATTAAGCCTTAACACATTAAGTGTTGCACTTCCTTACACATGTGTGTGTGTGTGTGTGTGTGTCACAGGAGAAAACAAAATAACTGAAATTCAAACAGGTTTTGCAAAACTTAAGATATGTTTTTCAAAACTTCTAACTTCTAAACAGTGGTTTGAAGTATAATATAAACTGACCTGCTGGAGAAGTCGAGTCACCAAAACCTTTTAGGTCTAAAGCAATAGCCCGAAATCCAGCATTAACCAAGGCAGGAATCTTAAACACAATGAAAAAAATATAAAATGTTACTTTAGTCTAATAAAATTAAACATTTAATTAAGCATTCAATAGCAAAAACAAGACTTCCAGAATATTCTGGTTATTTTACAGCTTGCATATTTATCTAGTCTTTAAAAATGAATGTTTTACCTGGTATCTCCAGGAAAACCAGCTTTCTGGGAATCCATGTAGTAGTAGGACTGTAGGCCCATCCCCCATCTCCACAAAATGATACTTCAACCCAGGCTAAATTGAGACAGAGATACTAGAACTTACTGCTAAACAACAGTGTCACATTTGCTCCATTGACCTTTGCTTGCACTTAGTGTGCTTTTACCCCAACAACAATAATATCTTGCAAGAGATGTGATATGTACAAGTTCATGGATCTGAAATGTTTACCCACAATTATTGCCACAACCCCGACTTTTTTAACACTGGAGCAGAATGTCACCGCCGATCTATCTAAATGCGTCCATTGTTGCGCGAATCTATCAACTATCCATGTTCCTGCTCAGTATTAACTATCTATGTTCACTTCCAGAAGTGAGTGTATTTTTTTCTTTCTTTTAATCTTTGCAAGTTACCTTTCCTAATAAAGTTGTACTGTATACATTGTCAGTAAAGATAACATGCTAACACTACATTAAGCTTATCTTTGGAGATGGTTTATAACAGTGTTTGTTAATAATTAATAAGTCATTAAGCGTTGTTTTGGAGCAGTAGAAACTTAACAGAACTGAGGGATGGGGTTTTTGTCAATACCAATGAGAATTTTTAAATCAGTATATTATAGACTTTCCATTAGTCTAAATAAGTAGGTGCACGCTGACTTGTTTATGTTTAGGCTGTCGTCATTACCTTAATAGTGACATATCCATGGCTGATCTCTTCAGGATTACAGCGTAGAGGTTGTTGATCTCCAGTAACCTGTGCATTCCACAAGATGATTTATATACTGTAGAAATCTGGTTAAATTGATAATGTTCTAATTCTTAGATTTCTGTATAGTTATATACATTTACTACAATAAAATTGTGCTAATGAATAAATGGCCTTTTAAAAACCTGTCACTCAATCTGATAAACATAATATGACTTAAATATGAAAAATGATAATGGCTCTTTATTAGTTCATATATTTGGGCTTGGAATAATAATACAATGAGCTTTCTGGCATTTTGAAATGTAGATGTAAATTTCTAATTTGTGAATAAAAGCTAATGTTATTATAATTTTATTTAGACTAACAAAGATTTTCATACTTCACATGACCGTGTGATTTACAGTATCCCACTCTATAGTATACTCATGGTTTGCCAGGCTCTAAATCTTGCGGAGAGTCAATATAGTCTATTCTTCTAGACTATGCTGCATGATTTTAGTATTATATCTGTAGATTGATGTGGCTAATTCAATGTACCTGAATAGATTCATTATAAACACATATATTAACTACAATAAACTAACATGTTCTATATAATTATATATTTTTGCTTATGCATCACTTAAAAAAAACAAGTCCATTACAAAAACCTTCACTAGTATTTCTTAATCACAGTCTTAAATTAAACATTAGTACATCATTATATGTAAGAGCAGGTAAATAGGACAGGTGGTCATAGATTATAGACAGGTGGTCATTTTTTTTCTCATAAAAACGCTTTAAATAAGTTCCCTGTTATGAAAGTCACATGAATACCTGTGAGAAATACTTGTTATTTGTTATAATGTTTAATAAACAATCCTAATTGACCCAATAAAAGCAATATAACTCAAATTCACAGAACAAAGCAATTTCAGTCTGAATCATTTCTGATTATGGCGAATCTGGGATAAACACTTTTTTTTAACCATTTTACTCATTTAAAATTTAAAAAAGCACTTTTAATGAAATATGTATACCATATAAAATTGCCGTATAATTATTATAAAATTACCGTATTATTACCGTAATCTCTGTAAATTTTTCTATTTCCATAAATTCTGCACTGGCGTCAGTAATCTTAATAGCTGTCATGCCCAAGCTTTTAGCTGCCTGAACACTCTCCTCACTTACATCCAACCACATTGCCTGAAACAAAAACACAATCATATTATTATGTTCACAAATGTAGTGGAGGCTGGCGATGATGTTAAATAGCAGGATTAAAATATTTCTATAGACCTACTTTTAAAGACAGCTAATCAACTGCATTAAGTTTAACCCATAATGTGCTAATAAATTTAACTTAGTGCTTACTTTGAATAAACAACTATTAATAACCATCACCAACTGGGCTACCAAGACAGGCAGTGTGGTAGCAAGCTGGACAGATACAGCATATATATATATATATATATATATATATATATATATATATATATATATATATATATATATAGATATATATATATATATATCTATCCTGTATATATTAAAATCATTTTTAGATAACAGAGACAGCAATACTTGAACTCTCTTCCCATCAGTGATGTAAGCCTAACTCTTCACACATATTCAAAAACAGAGCTTCAGGTGGCTGTACATGCCTGGTTGGGTTTAACATTTAATGCATTCAAGGCAGCGTGGAATATCTCAGGTTCAGGAAGCCTTGACCCTGTGTTGCAAGAGCGAACTACCACGTCAAAGGAGCTTTGCAGCACTGATAAAATTTTTGCAACACTGTCCCTCTGGCAGGAGTCATCAACCCAGATATTGGCCACAACACCAGTTTTTATGCCTTTAAAAAGAGATAAATTTATATTGTAAATCACTATATATTTACACTAGAAAATTTTCAGATGCTCCAAGTATCTAAACAAATTTACATACCATTTCTCCGGAGTATGGCAGCAGTATTAAGGACATTTCTGTTAATCTCCACCTTCCTTAGCTCATCATAAAGTTTTCGGGCTGACAACAGTGTAGGCATAGCTTTCTCACTGACTGCCTCTTTTTCGCACTCTAATTCTAGCTCTGCAAACATCTTCAATGTGTCAAGAAAAAGACAAAAAGTTACAAAGATCATAATGATGTAATAAATGAAGTGATTACTATTCAGTTGGAGATCTGCTCAGTCCAAACACACTTGACTTCAGAGATATATAAAAATATATATAGAAAACCTGTATTTAGAAAAATGCATATACAATTATAACATGGAATCCCTTTAAATGTTGATTTATTAACATTTTATTAGTAAGTTAGTAAAATTATGGAGTTGTTAGAAACAGTCAGACTGGACCTTATAAAAAGATATAATCTGAAGTAAATTTAATCTGAAGTTTTTATACAGTTTTTGCAGAGTACATTTGAGTTATCTGACCCACTAGATAATAATACGGTCACAAAATAACACATTTTTAACAAAAAACAGTCACACTGCCTGTCCCACTCACAATTTCCACTTTCTTGTTCCTAGACCTGCTTTTTATTATAGATACTGTAAATGTTTTGCAAATACATAAATAGTGGTTTCATTAAAATTTTCTCAACTGGAAAACATTTTTTAAAATTCTTACAATATATACAGACTTTACGAAAAAAAAAAAGCTAATTAAATTGTATTTTGAATTGAAATCGAATTTTTACGCCTACAATGTAAGAATCAACCAGTCAGAGGGTGGTAAAATAGGATGTCATCGTGCGCCAGCTAAATCTGATTGGACAAAAAATCTAACATCCACATATACATACTGGAAGCAGTGCAGCAAGAAAAATGCTAAGAAATTAAGAGAGTAAACTGTTGGGAAAGATTAATACAATTTAATGAAACATATATTACAATTTAGGTTGTAAATGTAGTTCAGCTTCTGATGGTGTTTAGGCAGCAGAGAAGACCATGCTGGCCCTGACTGCACACCACTGCACTATACTTTATTCTGTTATATTCAGTTTTACTCGATTCTATCATTTTTAATTATTTCTATTTCATTTCATTCTCTTTATTTTATTTAAAAATTCCACCAAAAACTTGCTTTGTCATGTTTTGAAGGGTAAGGTCGAGTATAGTGAATATTCAACTAATCTTTTAACATCTATTAGGTCATGTGAAAAGCTTTGACAAATTCCTAACCACGTTTTAAGTCATTTTTTCTTAAATAATAAGTCAACACTCGTTCCATCTCTCTTTGTAACAATCTAAACTTTGTTTTGTCTACAGTGTTAGAGATTAAGGAAAGTTTATTTACCTGAGAAAGGGTGATTTTCCCTCTTTCAGCTCGAACCAGTGCATTTTCACTGTCTTCTATGTCACTCGATTTCGATATAAAATCCCTAAAAAAAATCAACTTGCTGAAATCTAAGGGATTTATTAAAATATTCAAAAATAAATGTAAAAACACACTTACCTCCCAGTGTTTGTCTGGAGAGGGTTAGAGGTTACAACACCTCCCCACAAACCGAACAGCACAGCTTTCCTCATTGCGGAAAAAAGCTTTTACACTAATAAAGCTTGAACACTAACTAATAAACTGTGCAAAAACAGCATATGGAAGAGCAGACTATCACTATCAGCACCCTATGATCAGTGTGTGTGTGTGTGTGTGTGAGAACGGAGAAATACTACTAGCCAATGACAAGTCTCATACAGCAGGAGGCAAGTCTACTGTCTGTAGTCAACCAAAAGACATTTATTGCACGACTCTTGTGACACATTGCCAGACTCTATTCAGGCTGTATTAAATGAAAAAGGACAAACAAAACCTTAGAATATAATAAAAATGGGATAGAAATAAAAACACATTCATGCAAATATACAAATATATATAAAAATAAATTTTTTCTAATTAAATAATTGCCCAGCTTTCACTGTGTATTAATGTACACATGCTATCATGCAGTGGTTCTTTGCAGACATACTCAGAGAGACAGAACATCTCATTTCAATATTTACACGACTGAAACCTTAGTCAAAGTCAAAGGCCTTTCTCAACAGTCCACGAGGAGCAGCTTGGCAGCTCTGGGGTTTGAACTCATGACCTTTTGATTAGCGGGCAATAGCTTAATCACTAGAGCCCCATTGGACAGTGGTAGTTGTCAGTAGTAATAGCCTAGCCAGACCAGATCATTTGCCGGTGTACAGCCTTGTTGATTAATCAAAGTACGTGCCATTTTAGATGATTAAACAATACTAAAATCACACAAAAATCAGTTTGTGTTTATGAATTAGCTAAAACAAACAGTTAACACCAATTTGATGTCAAAAATTGTTATAATTTTTCTAAATATTTTAGATACTTACTGCATGCCCATGCATGTGTGTGTGTGTGTGTGTGTGTGTGTGTGTGAGTGTGTGAGACCAACAGTGATGATGAAGTAGATAAACAGATACAGTTGCTGATTACACTTCAGTCACACCTTTCAAAGAACACTGAAAAACTAAGACCAGATGAGGAAGTAACAATGAGTCATTTTTCTGAGTAACAAGAGGTTTAACACATGACCTCCATCTCCATACACACAGAAAACAGTAGTGTTAAAGAATGTGTTTTCAGTCTTGCTTACAAAAAAATGTACACTTTACTTATTCAACTTTGTCTCAGTCCCCAGTAGAACGCTTCCTATGCTCTATAGGAACAACAGAGGAATCATTTTTTACACATCCTAGCTTGTTAGGACGTTTGGGTTAAGACATATAGCAAGATTCCCTAGCCTTGACCGTTTAGTCACCACTGTCCATCCCCAAAATGAACAGTCAGAAATGACAGCTTTCATCAGCTACCCCAAGGACAATAGTGAGCAAACAAGTCAACAGATGCAAATCTTCTGCCTATTTTTAGCTGATGCATTGAAATAGCAGCCCTGTTGACTTCGATTTTTCTCATAGTGTGAAAAATTTGATATAAGCTTAAATCTTGCACCTTGAAAAATTTTTTATGCAGTCAGCTTGAAGCATCTCTTTCTGCTTTTATTTCTTTCTCTTATTTTTCTTTTAACAGTTTGTCTAGGATTGCACAAATTAAATCTTCCTAAAATCGGTGAAAAGTCTCTAATCGCCACACAAATAGCTCGCTCCTAAGCAGTTTGTGCATGGTGCTATTTCAATTTAAACAAACTATCGATTAGCTAAGATGTCATTTACCTTAGAACGCTTTTATGCTGCATATCATTAACCTTATCTGTTAGTCAATTAAGTATATATAAGTATAAGCATGCAAACCCGACTTTACTGACACAATGTGTTTGAAATCTAAAGGTATTGCATGCTCCAGCATATTACTAACCCGTATGACTGACTTGCCCATTGGGAAAAAAAAGTGAGTGCACAGGCATACTCAAAGGCAGATCAAGAGGTTGTATTTTTACTACCAGACAACAGTGAAGCGGTAACATGGGGCTCACCATCTCTGAAAGCTTGTTCAAGCATGTCGCTTCATCATGCCACATCACACCCCATGTGCGATTTGAGTGATTCTCAGCAATTCTAGAGAGCCGTATGAGTGCTTTAAGATAGTTTCCTCCTGAGGATGGAGGAGGAAGACAGTATTGTCATTGAGTGCTTCTTTTCTGAAGAAAACTATCCGAGTGACATTCTGCATATCACATGGATAAGGTTTTGATGTTCATTGCAACTTAGTACATTATTTTCAGAAAAAAATTAACTGTAAAAATGTTTCTGCTTAAAAATAAAAAAATAAAAACAGTACACATTTAGTTCATAGTAGGGATCTTTTTATTATCTCAGCAGGTGGATGCCAAATTTGAGCCCAGCAGGCAGTTGAACGAGAGGGGGCATTAGGAGAATCACAGAGGGCACTGTTTCTGTACTGTCTTGTTTATAAAGACGCATTTACAAAAATAGCTTTTCTTCTGTATGAACATTACTACAAGCGATAATATATATAGCATTTGCATGTTACCAATTTTAAGAAGTTTTAGATTAGTTTTATTAGCATTTCCATGCATCAGTTTGTTGTTTATATTTTTTATATATCTTCCACTTAGTTATATTTTGTTGAAGGAAATATCTTCTGGCAGATGCATTGTCTGCTCTATGTAAGAGCTGTTGCAGATATAAATCTGTTAGGTAATATCCTATTGGAGTAACAACCCTTGTTACATTTACAAGTTGAGAGTTGTATTGCATAAAAATGTATAAAAATGTTTGATTAGATTTTTCATTGTAGACATATTACATAAAATATGTAATATTTTGTGACTCAGTTTATGCAGATGACTTTCAGAATCACATATTTTTATAACACATATTTTTAAACAGTTTTTTGTCTAGTATCTTCCTACAAGCATGTCTAATTCCTCTTTTGTAAATTTGAAGTGTAAAGAATATAAAAGCAGCAGGGTTTTGTGGCTTTACTCCTGTTAGTGCAGACACCGTTTTTCTTACCACGAAAATATAAATAAGCACTGTGACAAATAAAAGGACGAAATGGCAACCTACTACTCAACTGTTTTTTGCCATTAGCACCACTTTAAACCAAATGTTTTAGCATAAATGGGGTCTTTTTAAACAATTAACCTTCCTGTTGTCTTTGGGTAAAATTTGAGCCCATGTTAAATATTTTTATTCAAGTAATATAGTTGTATATGTCTGCAATTGATTAAGGTTACATTGTTAAACCCAGAATTGGGTGGGGTTTTTTAGACAGTTCAGACCAGTTAAACCTGTCAAAACAGAAGACAAAAGTTACATGATTTACAAAAAGAAAACACAAGAATTCATCACACTGTCTATTCTACGGATACATGCTCGAAGGGAAACTTGAGGTAGCCTAACTCCTCCCCTTAATTTGAATATGGAAACGCATAGGCAGCTGATTGGCTGAATTTTACTCCTAAGGCGCGCTAAGAGCCAAAGTCGGGAGCAGCGTTGCCAATTGCACGCTTTTCACGTGCTGCTGCGAACAAGTAGATACATTAAAACAAGTGGTTTTGCATTTACTTTTATTAATATACATATATATATATTAAAAAACCATAAAACAGTATTTTATGAAATTAAGAGTTATTGCGCGTTTTGAAACGGCTTGTCAGGTGTAAAGAATATCTGGCAACCAGAGCGGCACTTGCACGTAAACTGAAGAGCGCAACTAAGGACATCATGTAAATGACATCTGGACATCATTTAAAATCTTCCCATCGAACATTGGCCAGAATAAGGACATGGAACGAGTTCTTTTGCTCTTCTTGGCGCCGTTGCTTTGTTGTGTTTGTGAGACTGGTAAAGCAATTTAGATATTTATTGTGTGTGTGTGTGTGTGTGTGTGTGTGTGTGTGTGTGTGTGTAAGAGAGAGAGAGAGAGAGAGAGAGAGAGTATTAAAAACCCTGCTAATGATCTTATACGCTATAGTTTAAATCAGTGTTTGACATCATTAAAAGTCACTCTATTTACCATAATAATTTATTACACATTCTGTATATATGTATATATTGTCAGAGTACTTTTAAATATCTTTTAAATGCTTGTATAAAAATTAGCAATTAATTATTTGCAGATGACTGGACCCATGCTCATGCTGAGGACAAGCTCTTTAAAAAACTATTCAGCACCTACAACAAGTGGTCCAGACCTGTGCAAAATATTACTGATGTAGTTATAGTCAAGTTTGGACTTTCAATTGCTCAGCTGATTGATGTGGTATGTCTTATTCCCCCCACACAATTTACTACAAAATATGTCAATAGGATAAATTCAATTGGATTTGTGTTTCCATTTTCCAAATGTTTTGTTCACATTCAGTAAATTGGTGGTCTGAAACATTTTAATACAGTGATGTCACACGGTTGTGTCTCGTTCTTTGAAAATGTTTAAATGTAATTACTCAGATTCTGTTGTTTCCTGACAGGATGAGAAAAATCAGTTGATGACGACGAATGTATGGCTCAAGCAGGTAGTCAACTTTATATTTGACTGTGCAGTATAGAACAATAGACAAATGTAATATATTATGGGAAGAATTCTTGAAATGAAACCAAAGTACATTATTTCAAAATTGATTGCTATGAAAATCGACTGAAGACAGAGTGAGATATATATTTACATGCTTTATGTAAAAATATATCAATATATACATGCTTTATGTAAATATATATCTCACTCTGTCTTCAGTCGATTTTATCGCTCTATCTTCGCATGCTTTTATATGATTTACATTAGTTAAAAGGTTAACTTTCTTTTTATTTACAGGAATGGAATGACTATAAACTGCGTTGGAAACCCTCAGATTACAATAATGTAACATCCATCAGAGTCCCATCAGAACTGATTTGGGTACCAGACATTGTCTTGTATAATAAGTAAGTCTGATTTGCTTTAAAAATGTGCTATAAAATAAAACTAGCATATTTAAGTAAATAACCCCTTCTCAAAAATACATAAATAATCAAATATAATATACAGTTAAGTAAAAGTATTTGTACACCAGACCATACAATTAATGTGTTTTATTTAGAATGCTACTCTAGATTTAATTCCACTTTTATTTCTATGATAACTTCTAAACCTCTGGAACTTTTTACCTTCTCCAGATTTTTAGTTTTACCGTGACGGAATAATGTAATTCTACAACATACAAATACATTACAGAAAATTGTGTGCTTTTATTATAATGGCAACGGTTTAAGGTTAACACACTTGTGGCTACAGGTGTGATGATAAAATGTCCACAAACCTTTGGACATTAGTGTAGTCAAATATAGGTCAAATAAGATCTAACATAATTCTAGGTAAAATAAGCCTTAATATATGTAGATTTATATCAACACCCATATGTCTTTTCCTCTCTGTAACATGTTTGCAAATTAAATAGACATGCCATAGGATAACACTTGCAGTTTCTAAAGTGACTAATGAAACGTATAATGATATGCCTGTTTGCGAGACTGCAGGCTTAATCTGTAAAGCAGATCTACACTATTATTAAAATAGAACAATTAATGTTCTGTTACATCAGATACCGGAAACAACTTCTGCTACAGCCTCAGCACGATTTTCTAAAGTATCTAAAAAAAGTAGCACATAAATAATAGCAGCACGACTACATGTTTTGTGTTCATGAGGTTTTAATCTTAATTGTGAAATGACACTTTATTTTTGCCAAGTTAATCATCTTCTTGTTATAATTCTCTAAAAGCAAAAATCAACACACTTAATCACCACCAAATTGCTATTGATGCTTATTCTCTTTTATAGTGCAGATGGTGAGTTTGCTGTGACTCACATGACGAAAGCCCACCTGTTTTACACAGGAGAGGTGCGTTGGGTGCCCCCAGCCATCTACAAGAGCTCATGCAGCATTGATGTCACATTCTTTCCCTTTGATCAGCAAAACTGCAAAATGAAGTTTGGCTCATGGACGTATGACAAAGCCAAAATTGACCTGGAGCGCACTGAGAAAACTGTGGACCTGAAGAATTACTGGGAGAGTGGGGAATGGGCTATTGTGAATGCTGTGGGTACATACAATACCAAAAAATATGACTGTTGTCATGAAATCTACCCAGACATCACCTATTTCTTTATTATTCGTCGACTTCCCCTTTTCTACACCATTAACCTCATTATCCCCTGCCTGCTCATCTCCTTCCTGACTGTGCTGGTCTTCTACCTGCCCTCAGACTGTGGGGAGAAAATCACATTGTGCATATCCGTCCTCCTCTCCCTGACTGTCTTTCTCTTGCTCATCACTGAGATCATTCCATCCACCTCTCTAGTCATTCCACTTATAGGAGAGTATCTGCTTTTTACCATGATTTTTGTAACTCTTTCCATCGTCATCACTGTATTTGTCCTGAATGTGCACCACCGCTCTACCAGTACTCATAAGATGCCATGCTGGGTTCAGTCTGTATTCTTGGGCTTTATCCCACACTTTCTCTTCATGAAGCGTCCAGAGCCTGGGCAGACACGCCGCCAGCAACAACAGAAGAGATGTGCTGTGAGTCAGTCCTTCAATCTTAGCACCTCTAAAAGCTGGCTGCAGCAGGAGACAGATGTGGATGTAGGTGTACAGTGGAATAAAGATGGCAATGCAGCCACCTGTTCGTTTCATTCTGCATCTTTAAACTTGTCTGACTTTGAGACCTCAATGAAAAAGTGTGACGTGCAACAACAAGGGCAGAGGATAACCTTGCTTCAACAACCTGTTAACCTTAGCCATCTGGAGGCTGTGCAGAGATTTCCGTACTCCCCAGGTCTATTACAGGCCTTAGAGGGAGTGCAATACATTGCTGATTACCTGCGTGCTGAGGACACAGACTTCTCTGTAAGTAAATTTGAAATGTTCGCAATGTCAGGTTTTTAAGCTGATCCTGTGGATTTCAGTAAAATCTGTTAATAAAATACAATAAAAAATTGGTTTCCTTGCAAAAATTAGGTACTTAATATTCAGTAACACTGATACTACATATGAAAAAGTACATTGTTGTGACAGGTAGAGTTGATGCCCTGAAGACAAGTTTCTAGGGTTTAGTCCTGGGTTTTGGTCTATATGTAGGTTCTGTATGTTCTGCCTGTGTCTGTGTGATTGTGACGTTTTTCTGCATTTTACACCTCGTATAAATGAAGGTAGGTAAATTGCTAAGAGTAAAATTGCGTGTTCGTTTGTGTGTCTTCATTCCTCGAAGTTAAACATGGCTCTGACCACAATAAATAAATAACGCAACATATATTGTAAAATAGAATTTTACTAATTTTGTTTTTCCTTTACAAAAAAGTGACAAAAACAAAATCATTGCTGTATAAAATCTTTTTAATTTGTTTTTTTACTCTTATAGTTAATTGATGTTTCATAGAAATGAGCTGTTTTATAAATAAAAGATCTACAGTATATCTATATATTGTAGATCTTTTATTTATAAAAGATCTACAGAAGATCTACAGTATATCTATATATTGAGCAATGAAAGTTTATGCCTCTCTCGAAGCCTGCTTATCATTCACAGCCTTTCGCATCTTACCAAGTGGGAATCTGCTTTGTGGTTTGTGTCCTCTGTCATAGGTCAAGGAGGACTGGAAATATGTAGCAATGGTGATTGACCGCATCTTTCTCTGGATGTTCATCATCGTATGCCTGCTGGGGACAGTTGGCCTCTTCTTGCCTCCCTGGCTCTCGGGGATGATCTAGTCACTTGCTATGGGCTAATAGATAATGTCATCATGTTTCTAGGAAATGTTCAACTTGAACAACAGGGCCAAGACTTTTTTTTAGAAGGGAAGGAATAATCATTTTTCCTACTTTTGCCTTTGGATTCGGTTCTTGGCTTCAGTGCATTAAAAAGAATTTTAACAACCTGTCTTAGCAGACCTTTTCAGTACTGAGGAGATTTGGGGTGCAATGTCCGCCCATATCAGTTAATTCAGGTATTACCTGAGGTCACATTCAATTGTTGTAATAGTTCAGACCCTCTCATCCGTGACTTCGCACATCACTCCTGTGTGAGCAGCACTCCTCACCTTTCAATGAATGAGCTGACATTTCCACCGATAATACTGTTTCCGAGTCCTGTTTTACTTTAACACAGGTAGAAAGAACAAACTTCGTAATATGCAAAATTAACCTTTCCTATAGAGGTGAATAATGCAGTTCAATTTGCACTGAATGTATAGGGTCTGTATGAATGTATATATCTCAACACCTGACAGATAAAACGGCATTCTTCCTGCAGTGGACAAAGACCTGCATGAAGAACAGTGAGCTATAGAAAAGTTTTGTTTGTTCTATGTTTGTTTTTAAGTTATATAATTAAATTATATACTATATAATGCAGCCATAGACCGTGTGGAACCTTTTTTTCCCCTGTGTGCTTTATTTTACATAACTCATCACTTTGAAAGACATGTGCTCCTGTCTTTCCTCTCTTACGTAACCAGATAATAATGACATATAAACATTCTGTAAATAACCTATTGTACAGTTAAACTTACAGTAAATAGCATGTTGTCCTTCTATTTTTTAGAAGCTTAAACTGACTTATTTTCAACTGAGAGCTGCCCGTTTGAGTAACTAACGCTCCCCCTGCTGGTGTGTTGGAGACTCTTTGTTGCTTTTGTTTGCCGACTACATTTTTCCCACAAGCAAATTTTAATAACTGATAACTGTTTTGTGAAACATGAAAATTGTGAAAAAGATTTCCAAAAATCTGATATTTTGACAACTCAGATGGTCCCCTTTCATGTAACAACTTTAGATGTTTTTTCTGGTTAAAAAAAAAACATTATTTTCTGAATTGACAGCACTTTTAAAATAAAATTGTCATCAGTCATTGTAAGTCATTGTAGAAGAACTAAGAATAAAAAGTTCTCATTTAAAACATTTTTTTAAATTTCATCATAAATAAACAACTAAAGTAAAGCAGTACCACTGTAAACTAAAAGGCTACCTTGATCAATTGAAATCTCTTGCTTTCTTCTTCCTTTTACTTTCCAACAAAGTAATTTAACCAAGTTTAGTAGAAAGTCTACAGTTTCTTTTTTTAATGATAATCTATCCCCACTCTGGAGTACATCAGCTAGGTTTGGGTATGGCGATATTGGCTCGTACACGGGCCTGGTCCACAGCATCCAAAAGGTTCTTAGAGTCCATAGCCAGTGTGTGAGCTGCTGTCAGCATTTGCTTCTTACACTCATCCTTTAAAGAGGTGATGGCATTCTGCTGGGCCAGCCGCATCTTACTGATCAGCTCCGCCAGGTCCTTATTCAGCAACTTCTGAGTTCCCTCGATCTGAGACAAAAATAAGACAGCAAATTCATGTTAAACTGAATACACCTGCATGTAATGTGGACATAACATTACATGCATTACATTATTTTTTTAATGCAAACCTCAATCCTGACTGACTCATGCAGGCTTGGCAGGACTTCATCCACACTTCGGATTAGGTTGCGCAAGGTCAATCCTACTTCCTGAAAAAAAGAAACGATTGCTTTTGAAAAATGTCTGGACAGGTTTTTGTGCAATATTGTTAATTACAGTGACAATAAAGCATGCCAGCTCTTGTCATTGCTAAAATTCATCGCTTAAGTCCATGTTTAAGAAACATTTTCCTACCTTTACAACACCAACGTATTCAGAAGCTGGAAGTGTGCTGACATCATTCTTTAGTTTCATCACCATTTTGACCATTTCCATCACATTGTCGTAGACCTTATCCTCAGAGCGGTCCAGTTCTGCTGTGGGAGCTGGCTGTTAATTACAAGACACCTCAGCATAAATACAATGACATTGTGAGTAGAAACAGTTTTGAAATCCAGTTACATTACCTACATCAATAACTTAGTGGTGAGATTTACAGTGCAATTTAAACAGTAAACACTTCAGAATTAGTGTCAAAAATTGATCTTAGACTGGCCAAATGGTTGTTAATTAAGCCCTATATCAAAGCCTGCTTGTTTAATTGTTGACAGGTACAATGCATGATGTTGCCAGCCCCATGCGCTAGCTGTGTTAACAGTGCGATTACCTGCACGGGCTGCCTTGGAGGCTTCGCTGGGGGACACTGAAACTGAGCTGTGAAATAGAAAGTTGTTGTCTAGTAACTTGTGTATAATTGATGAATAAAATAGAAACAAATATACATACTGCTAGAACACAGGTAACGAATATTAAAAAAAAAATTTTTGGAAGTATGCCTCCTAAAATACATAAAGCCAAATGTGCACTTACCATTTTCTGTTTCTTGAGGCTGAAACACAAAATGTATATACATGTACATAAAAATACAGATAGACAATGCTTATTAAAAGAAACTGCAATAAGACCAGTCTAATGTCTTTAAAGATGCAATAGATTAAAGTGAAGACATTACCGTTTTTGATTGTGTATTATCATTGACTTTTGGATCCTAAAAAGAAAGAATGCTAGAATGAAACTGCTGAAATCAGAGCATGACACATGCAGCAGTAAAATTTTGACACCAGCCTACTCCTAGTCAAGATGTCATATTCATTTCCTTCTCATTTATTAATAGATGTTGAACATTTTTGATAATCGTGATATTATGAAAACATTGAAGTCAAATAATTTTCCTTTTTTTTACTCACCAACAGTTTTTCCTTTTTTTCAAGCCATTGGCTGTCCACCAGCATCTCTTGTTTCTGCCTCCGAAGAGTCTCCTCCATGTGCTGCTTGTCCAGTTCCCATAGTCGTTGAGCATCCTCTACACTAGGCTCAAATACAAATCCCTGTTTCTTGAAAAAGGTAAAAGATTTAATCTTGTTGTTTACTGACTTTAAAGCACAGAATGTAAATTGTTCAGCCTGAAGCATGCATTAAAAGTGGCATAGTTTTGTGCTTTTGGTGGTGCTGGCAAGTCTGCTCAAATGGAATATTTCGCTCTGACGAAACATCTTATCAGTTATGGTCAATGCATTTTGGTTTAGGCTTCCTAAACATGACTCTTACCCCCACGCTGCAGCGCCGCGGGGACATTGCGGCAGGGTCATTGTGCTGCTGCAGATGTGTGTTGAACGGAAGCCTGGCGGGCAGGCAAGCGCAGGTAAACTAGTACACAGATAGTCGGGGAGCTGGAAAGTTAGCCGCAAAACAATAAAATAATTCAAACAAACATACCAAACCACATCCCCCACACATCAAGAGGGCTTTTCGAAAGTGATGCTAGCAAACACGCACACAAACACCCACACACGCAGCTGGACAAACAGCCACATACACTAATAGACTGAAGCACAGATGGAATGAAGTTAAGCTGTCTTACAGCAAGTGCTAAAATAACTTCTGTATTAATTTATAAATTCTAAATTATTTTACCTGAGAGTGTAGTCTTGGGTTTAAAGTGTTAAAGTCTGTGTTTCTCTGTCTTGATGGCTATAACAAGCAAGAGAGTAAAAAGGATAAGCCAAACAGTTTTCACATCTTTTCCCCTAATGCAACTCATCTGTAAATTAAGACTAAATCGAAATTATTTAGGACTGAATTAAATAAGATTCAAGGCTAAAATTGTGCACATCTGTATTTACAATTTAGACAATACTATAGGCCCAAACTCTGTTGTGAGAGAGTTATATTTTACATGTAAATAATTTGGCAGATGATCTCATCCAGATTGACTCCTGTTTATTAAATTCTTTTCTATCAACTGAGAAGTTCAGAGTTAAGGGCCTTTCTCGGCGACCCAGCAGTTGCAGCTTGGTGGTGCTGAGAATTGAACCCACTATCTTCTGATCAGCAGTCCAGAAGCTTAACCACAGAGCTACCACTTCCCTAGTTATGTGTATAATTTTGCAATCCTTAACTATAGTCACCAATCTTAAACACAGCCCGTTGGTTGTATTTCTGAGACAGCAAGGCAGTGTGTTATGTGTGAAAAAAATTTGTAGATAGAAGGCTGCTCTCTGACATGCCTACATCCGTATAAATTACACATATTGATCACTGGTTTATGAGATTTATGAGGTAGCATAGGTAGCAATGCATCAAGTTATCTTCTGTTTTGAACACAGAATGAAACTTAAAACCTAAATTAACTGAGAAAGTTACCTTAGGTGGCGGCTCAGCACTGGCCATCCTTGTGAGACGTGCTCTGTTCCTTTGCTCATCCACTACCTGCTGCTGCTCCATTTTGTAAACGTCACTACCGAATACAAGAATTAAATTAGGCTTATCATGTACGCTTTCTTTTGCAAGTCTACAGCCATCATGCCAAAAAGTCATACCTAAGTTTACAGACAAGCTCGGCAAAAGAAGGTCTCTCTTTGGGGTCGTAAGCCCAGCAGCATGTCATGAGAGAGTAAAAAGCAGGTGGGCACAGTTCAGGCTTGGGCAGCCTCATGCCCTGTTCCAGCAGCATGATGACATCTTTGTTTTCCAGCCAGAAAAACGGCTGCTGACCTTGACTCATGATTTCCCACATACACACAGCTAAAAAGACAAAGTGGCATACTGATTAGTGCTATTAAATGTTAATCATTACACAATGTCATTTAAGCCAAATTAATGTTATTACTATTTCTATTGTCTACAGTAAACAGGCCATCATGAACCTTTAGCAAGCTGAGCAATGAATCAGCTGCAACATATTTTCATTTGAGGTTTCTCTAAAAATAATACATAGCAATTCCTCCTCAGTGAAGAATATAATTTGATGTAAGCACTGTATCTCATTTGGCACCAAGAGAAGTTGCTTACCGAACATCCAGACATCACTAGGCGAGGTAAATCGCCTGAAATTAATGGACTCAGGAGCCATCCATTTGATAGGTAAGCGACACACAGAGGCTTCAATGGGGAACAAATAGTGGTTTAGTGGTTCACAGTGTAACTATCTCAGTCAATTTGCTCCACAACATTTTGGTATCTGAAGTAATTGTGAAGTAATTTGCTCCACAATTACTTCAGATACCAAAATGTTTTAGAATGTACTTGATAGCAGACATGCCAGTTATATTTTACTAACCTTTGTAGTACTCTTCTTCTTCTATGTATCTAGACAAGCCAAAATCACCCAGCTTCACGCAATCTGGTTTAGCAACCAAAATGTTTCTTACAGCAATGTCTCTAAAACCACAAAAACAGAAAAGTGTTTTGCAAATACCACTGCCATTTAGAACAAAATCCACAAGAGTCGTTGCCTGTGTACACAGTCTAAAAACTTGAAAAATGGAAAGTACCTATTACGGGCTTTATCACTTACACTTTACATAAAACAACACCATGGGGTTTACAGGAAATCATGTGACCGAAGTGTAATTAAGACCGCCAAATCATGCTTATTAAAATTACTGTGCACTTATAACTATGCTTGGAAGTTCACTTTGGTTGAAAGACCAAACAGAAGTTTTTATGTATGCTGCCTAAACATATGTAGTTAAAGTAAGACAGCTTTGTGCAATATTAAAATATTTAATCTACATTAAGTATTTTAATATTGCTTCAGAAATCCAGAGTGTCGTAAAATGTATGTACCTCTGCCTGTAAATAGTGTAATAGTGTAAGTCCATACCTGTGTACCATATTTAAACCCTCTAGGTAAGCCAAAGCTTTGCAGACCTGCAGGCTGTACAGGATGAGTGTTACATTAGCAAGTTTGTGCTGGTTCTCAATCAGGTAGTTCCCTAGCTAAAAGAAGATATGTTTTGAAAAGGTATGGTTAGAAACTACTACCTAAATGAGTCATCAGCAAGTGAGTCAAAAGAAAGACTTTATTTCTCAACAGATGCCACATAGTAGTTATAAGTAACTGTTGGAAATTGAAATAGACATACTGTTTTTTTATTATATAAATATTTTTTTTTAATTTTTATATAACAAAAAATTTTACAATTTATATTTTTTTAACTGTTAATGTGTCACTCACCTCCCCATACTGGTAAAGCTCCATTACAATCCACACAGGGTCCTCCTCGATGATCCCGATCAGTCTCACAATGTGGGGGTGATCAAGTTTCTTCATTATCACTGTCATAAAGCATAATTACCACTGATTGGTTCACAGACTATAAAACATATTTATTGTTAAATTTTCTTTATAATGCTAAAATAAAAAAATAAAAAAAGATTTACCAGCTTCACTCATAAACTTCTCTTTGACATCAGGTGAACAGTCCTTACACGTTTTCACTGCAACACTCACCCTCTCACCCGTCTGCAATACAGCACAATATTTATTGATTCAGGTACATCCTGCTCATGCTCATTTAATGCCAGAATTTATTATATTCTGGTGTACTGCATTAACCCTTTATACGTCCTGAGGATTTATAAACTTTTACTTTACATGACATTGAAAACTTTAATACAAAGTAAACCATGATTAAAAACACAAGTAAAAGATTTTATGAATTTTATTACATGCAAAAGTTTTAAGCAGGTATAAAAAAAGCTAAATACATATAATAAAATAGATTGCATTAGACCTTAACATTATTATTATATTATATGTTAAGTTAAAGCCGAAGTAAAATGACATGCTCAATTAAAGCTTATGATACACATGAAACATTTGTGTCAATATATTTTATAGTATCATGGACTGAAAGGTCCACCTTATAAAATAGTAGTTTGAAAACTTAAGTAGGTACAAGAGCAATACTTATACCTGACCAAATTTTATGTAAAGAACACTGTAACTTCAGCCGGAAATAATATTAGGAAACTTCTTGTTAGATATGTGTTGGTTGTTAGAGCTGCGTATATCCAAATCAGGACTACTTATATATACTCATATATGTGGTTCCCAATAGAAACACAGGAGCTTAAAAAAGAAGCGTATAGCACAGTTGCAACCTTGATTGTAAAATAATACACTAGTATATCATCTTTAATCTTTATTATTAAAGGGCATAACAAAAAATAAATTTGCTGTGATTAAATGTTTACTGAATATTTTAATAAATTTGTGATGTAGCGGTTTTAATTTAAGAACATCAACCACTCACCTTGCTTTTGTAAACTCCTTCATTAACCTCCCCAAAGAAACCTTCACCCAGGATCCGCCCAAGCACAATGCTGTCTCTAGAAATGCTATGCCTGTCCACTAAAAAGCAAGAAGAATTACAGTTCTTAAAGTTGTTTAATAAACATTTAATTTGGCGTAAAATTTAGGATTTTCCCTTATAGCACATACCTGTTTCTGGCTTATGATCAGGAATCTCATCGTATATGTCTGAGTCTGAAAAAAGTCATAAAACCGTGCTTATTCTTTTTGAACTACCCAAATACTTTTCAATCAAAATATTACCATGATAAAAAAAATCTATTCACATACTCATGCTTTTTCTGTGGGTTGAGATTCCTTCCTTCCTTTGACTGAAAACAAACAATAAAGCATTATATGACCCAAACCTTAAAGGTTCATTACCATAAATAATGTATTTATTTTACATTTTCATCAATAGGTCACAGCACTACTCACATTTTAGGAATAAGAGGTAGAGAAAGCCTATCTTCTTTTTCTAAAAAAAATAGCATAGGAAAGTTTTTTAAAATTTTGATAACTATTGAAATCTAATGTTGTATCTAATTAAATATATAAGGTTATAGTGCTATGACAACGAACATAAAATAACAGCTCTTTCACTCGCCTTTTTTTGATCTCATGATCAAAGGTGTGTCTTTTCCACTTTCCAAACGACAGTAACCATCTATCAGGTCAGCCATGTTCTCAGCAATTGCTAACGAGGCCGTGTTGATAGACAAAGGCTGTAGGTTTAAAAATAATTAATCTGACATTTTATAAAAAGCTTTAGAATTAGACTAACAATTAGGCTTCTTTTCTGAGTAGACTTAGTTCTTGATTATATTACAACTTAATATGTATAAATATGAAATATGAATAAATATGTACATTATATTTTTGTTTTATAAAATTATATGTAATTTTTTTATAAATTATATGTTTTAACAACTATTTAAAATTCCAGAGAATAAAAAAAGCATTGCAGGACTAAATAAGCGAAAAAAATGTTTTTTGAGTAAACATGAATTTTTACATTGGTCCTACGTTCAGATCAAATAATTATGCAATTTTTGTGTGGCTAATTCTGAAATTAACTTTGCTCTAAGCTCTAAGCTAAATTACAGTTAAGAATACATACTGTTATTTTACATATATAAATGAAATGACAAGTATCAGATTTTTAATTTACAAAACTAACATTTTAGGATAAAACCTTTTTTAAGAACTTAGGAATAATACAAAGTGTGTATAATCTAAAAAGGTTAATTTAGTGCAGAAATACGCATTAACAATCAATACTTATTGACAATAGATCTCACCTGTTTAGCTCCCTGAATTTCTATATATAAAAATGCCTTCCCATCATTCTGAGAGGAACATCTGATCTTTTGAATTTTTGTGAAATCAGCTAAGCAAACGGGCTGTAAAAATATAGTGAATAAAAAAAAATCAATTTATAATCCAATGGAAAATAAAAAAAAAATTCAAATTAATTGATGAAAAAAAATCACATTTATTACTGGCATAAAAATGCATTGTTACAAATACTAACTTTGGTTAGATGGTCAGAGATGTAAATAAATGATTTCAACATAGACAGTTGCACAAAACAGAAAATCTGGTTTATTGTGCTGGTGTTGAAAAGTAGAATACATACTGTTGAATTCTTGTCTGTGCGTTGACAAATGCCTTTTGAACTGATAACAAGGTCTACAGCTAAACTCCATCCTTGCTGCACACATGGAACCAAAGCAATTAAACATCAAGTACAGCACATCTGTTGTGCACACTGACATATGGAACATGATTCGGGTAAATAAGGTAATAACTGGCTACCTTGTAGTTATTTTATAAACTGACAGCCATTCAAAAATTATTGTTGAATGTAACATTAAAAGCCTTAGTATATGAGCCGAATATTCTGAAATTAATGATCGAAACCTATAGGTCAATGTTTAATAATCATAGCTGCTATTTACAATAAAGGATGTATAATAGTTAAAAAAATCAGTATTAAAGAGGTCTCACCACTAGTTCACAAGGGAAAACTTCTTCATCAAAGCTGGAAAACACTGAGAAAGTTTCAAAGAACTTCTGTATGCATTGCTCCTCCTTAAGAGAGGAATACTGCTGGAATGTTTGCTGGATCAGTTTCCTGAGTTGCTTTGGCTGTCACCCAAAAAAAATCATTTTTTTACAGAATTATGATCAATCCCAAACAATTAAGCTACAAAAGTTAAAGAACAACAAAATTAAAAACCTTCATACTGTTGATCAGTTCCTGTGGAAAGAACAAGTCAAGGCCCACTTCTTTCCTTAGAAGAAGAAAGATGTTGAAAGAAACATGTTCCTTTTAATTGTTTTATTTTGTTTGAGTCATATTGACAATGACTGAAGCATAAGGTGCCAAGTGTTTATGGGTCAAACTTACTCTAGCAGCTCAAAGTTGGATTTTTTCTCCAATCCATTGGCATTCATATCTTTGTAAAATCTTCTGTTGAGTGAGATAAAGTGGGAATGACAGTTTTCAAACGCAGCAAATTTGAAAACTATGCATTATAAAGATTGCACAATATTTTACATTACGCTGGTACCTGATCTCCAAGCACCCCAACTGTAAAGCCATGCCATCACTAACTTTACTAGCACAGTGCTGCATGTAGTCACTGCGGGCCTAAGAAAATAAAAAATATAAACATTTAAAATACATATTATGTGTGTATTGATGCAAGGTTTTGCACACAAACAGGATTTGTAACCTCTCACACTAACCTGATGGTAAAAATACAGCATAGTGGTTTTATCTTCTTTCAGCTTCTCCAAGAAATCAGAGGGGATGTACCGGATTCTCAAGTCATATCTAAATTAATTTTGAAAAGAACAATAAGCAAAAAAAAAATCCTTTTACATTGCAGCAAAAGTTTGGAGCGCACATACCTCCACTCTGCCTCCACATGCTGCTGCTCATACTTCTTCTCCACTTGATCCACTGTCAAATTTGGATGAAGCCAGTGCACTTCATCTGATTTGAGATGTTTAAGCCGCAAGCCATAACAGCTAGTCAATTTAATGTTTGGACCAAGTCGTCCACTTTCTAAAATACTCAGAACGATGGCCTGCAGCAGAAAAAAGGCATTAAAAAGCCATAATTAGCATATAGAATGAATACCAGTCAGATTTTCACTTAAAGACTTACAGCATTCTTATGAAGTTTTAAAGGAATACTAAATATTAGTCAGTGTATTAAATTGTGTATTATGGTGTATTGAACAGACTAACAAGTATCTACAGTATCTTTATGCACTGTAGTTTTAAGTTATTTTCTGTAAATCTCTTTACCATTCTCAACACTGTATTATAATCACTAGGGCTGTGTATCAGCAAGGGCCTCACATTACGATACAGATACAATACAATATATTACGATGTATTGCAATACAATACATAATGCAATACATTGATTAAATAATTTTTCAAAAAGTAAAACAAACAGCTTAAAATACAACAAATACCAGGTCGGAGATGCCTGTATTTTTTTTTTACCATGCTAAAACAATGACCATGTATCAGCGCCAGTGTGTGGTAAACGAGGAGGAAGTCATTTACCACACAATGGGGGTTTAATTTAAATATTAACATAAATATAAATCTGTTTAAAATGTAGTTGAAATATCTATAAAAACTAAAGGGTTAGAATATCAAAACACTTTCCAATAAAATGCAATAATTAGCTGTATGTATATCTTTACACAGCCCTAATAGTGACATTTATCAGGAATACTTTTTTACACTAATACTAATAATATGTTATACATTAGATTGAGACTAATTGTATGTCAGCATGAGTTTAAATTTACAGTTACAGCAGAAGTGGACATTACAGTGTTGATGATCATTTGTAAGATTTATATCGGGTAATATTTAGCTTGTACATTGTGTGCAAACACTTACTTTAATTTCCCAGGAACTGTCACATTTTACAAGTTTGAAGTTCTTTCCCAGATTAAAGCTGTTGCTAATAAAGCATACTTTAACAATCTTTACTGTGCCTAAATGACTGAGAACTTCCGGGTGACCTTTGGACTTCTGTTGTGGTTCACCAGACATTGGTTTCCAGGGCAGTGTTCTGCTGTCTCCAGACATCTCCACATAAGGTGTCATAACAGGGGCCCCTTCGTCTCAACATAAACCCTGCAATAAAAAGGTTACAAGAAGCCTGTAGTTGTGAAGAGACCAGGGAAGTAGTATTTCTTACTAAATAGCAGAAAGCAGAAAGATGCAGGTATTGCATAACAGCTGAAAGTCATGAATGGCAACACTCAGACTCACTGAGATAAATCCTAATATTTCAATGTGTTAGCACATGACATACAGTCTAAAAATCAAACACACATCAATACCAGGATTAGTAACAAGTAATTATGGTTTTTACAGCATTGTGGTTTAGTTAAGGTCTGTTTATCTTGGTTAACTCATTTGCCGTAACAATTCTTTAATGGACTTGTAACATTCTGTTATTTTGGCTTATTTTAACTGTGTGTTTGGGGTCTTGTTACAAAGTCTAACATAGACCCATTTTCTTGGCTAATTACAGTGGTGGGCAGTCAGGGCCAGCAAGGCCTTCTTTTCTAAAGAAGTATGGCCTATGTATGTTTACAACCTAAAGTTTTATATTTGTTTTAATAAATTGTATAAATTTATTCCCAACAGTTTATTTTCTTTATTTCATAGCGTTTCTCTTGCTGCACTGCTTCCAGTACAGGCATGTGGATGTTAGATCTTTTGGTTTCTATGTGCTGCCATGTTAATATAATCTGCCAAAGCCTCCAGAATCAGAAGTGCTGTCTATGTAGATTAAACTATATTAGTAGTGACAGATTGCTAATTGTTTATAAAAAAACTGTTTCCTTAACCAGATTTTTAGACCCGCCTCCCACGATAATCAGCATTTTTTCCATCCTCTGAGCGGTTGATCAAACGCGTCTGTACTGTTATATTTAAATTTTTACACCCACAATAATAGAGGAGGAGAAATTAACTTGGTCTTGGACATACTTAGAAATGCATTTTTAAAGTGCACTATTCCGGAAAAGTTTAGGCATCATTAGGAGAGGTCGGCTAACCCCGAAGCTAACTAGCTTGTCTCAGCCTGGAAAAGTGTTTGTTCACCACTTTCAGACCATCTCCTACGGCCAGTAACACTGGCTTACAGCCTATAAATGTATTATTATATTATATATATATTATATATTGTATTCTAAACTGCTCAGATAATGTATGTGGCACAGTTATGATTGTAGTGTAGGGGTTTAGAGTAACGAGGGTTCTTGCTTTAATAAAAATGTTTTTTATCCTCCATACAGGAAATGTCTCTCTGTCTGTAATTCCACATCGTGTTATATTGCGTTATTGTATAGTATTGAGGGTTTGATATACTATTGATGGCGACGCGATAGTGATGGTATTAAGAGGTGTATCAGTCGGGTATTCAGTCCCCACTGAAGCCCCAGGTACCAAATAGACCGCCCACCACTGACTAAATTTTCTTGTAGTTAGTTCCAAATCATTTTTGCCTACTTTAAAGACTGGTACCTTTAAACGGGCCTACAAAATTATTAATAGTATTAAAAGTATAAAATTTCAAACATAAGGAAACTGACACAGAGCAGTTTATCATGTTGAAAGCAGACATACCCTAAATACACAACAGCCTGAATGCAATGTGATTATTCATTATAACAAATGGAAAGGTGTACAGGTTCCAACAACAGAATTTAATTAGGCACGGGGTTTGTGTAAGATGATCTAAAACGCAACTAAATATTGTTCTATAAAATATGTAATAATTTAAATAATAAATGTATTAGCAAAATAAACATTTACCAGACGCCCTTATCCAGAGTGACTAACATTTATCTCATTAGACAAGTGAGCAAATAGGGGTTAAAGGCCTTGCTCAGGGACCCAAAGGTGGGTAGTCCAACACCTTAACCATAAGCCACCACTTACCCACAATACACTAAACAACATGATATGTAAACAATATGGTATGTAAGAATATAACAGTCTAATAAATTCTGTCAGTTAAGTGTTCTATCACCCTGTTATTCTATCAGAGTTTTGTAAAGCTTTGGCAATACATTTTTACATTTTTGCAAAAAAAAAAAATTATAAATCAAAACACATAGAGAGAAAATGTAGGGCAGAAATATGTTTTTATTCGCTTCCCCAAAAACGGGTTTATTTCTATAGACTACGTTTGTACAGACTCATAACGGCTCGTACGTCACGTGCGTTAGTCAGCTCAACAATCTTTAGAAGCATCCTCTTGTAACCCTTTCACTATTTATAACCAATTTTCAAGTTAAACTAATTTTAAAGCTAAACAAACAAACAAAAGCTGAGTTACACGAAGAACACATGAGATCCTATTTCACAGCCTCATAACTTCCTGTGTATTTAGGCGAAGTACGACAGGTTGTACCTCATTTCAACAATTAACGAGGAAGCCAATTTCGATCAAAATAATAATTAATAAACTGACCTGTTCAAAGCTGTTTGAATATGAAGACCTATTTTAATGGCGTTCTATCTGTTTTCTTTCTTTTTAACTTTGCTATGTAAAGCCACCCAGTGTGTAAGTGCCTACCTCGACAGCCTAATAAAGACTGTTAGTAATAGTACGTCCCATACACATGCTAAAGTACTAAACAGTATGAAACAGCAGTAGGCCATCATACTATTCTAACAGCATACTATTTAGAATAACAGTATGCAGCTGTGTGCGAAGCCACACCCGCGCTTTCTTTATAAACTTCCTTATTTCAGAACAGCGCAGTTTCTCCGGATGCCTTTACTGCACTGCATTGCGCGCCAGTAGTTAGAGATGCCTTGTGGTATGTAGTCTTCATTGCGAATAACAAAATTAGTATCCTCAATTCATCCATTTATAATATATTACTAGACTTTCATCTTAATTCCTCTAGAATTAAATTAAAGTGGAACAAATAGGTCAGATATATTAATATCGCAAATTGCAATCAGGTAAATTCATAACAACCGCTCATATAATATAATGGTATTTACCTACATTTGTAATTAAAAGCACTATGGAATAAGTTCGGCATGTCTTTTACCACAAAATTGTGCAAACGTCTAGAACGCCATCATGTGGGCGTGACGTTGCGGCGCAAGCGATATTGATATTTACTGCTAAACCACGTTGAAAAAAAATATTAACAATATTTAGGAGACCAAATCAAGCAAAATTGTATCATTTTGGAATAAAACTGATTTTTGAAAGAAAAAAAAAACATTTTGAGCCAGACCTGTTAGGTTTATGCACTATTATATATGTTAGTCATCGTGCATCTCTTATTTATAGAAAGTCCCTTTTTTAAATCAACTAAATACTGAGTCTTTTACTAAATAAATATAAGTCTTGTTTAATAAATCCGCTAATAAATGTACATTTTTTGTCTGAAGTTTAAAGAACATTTTGAACACTTATAAAACAAATATGTCTCATTTTAAAATTGTGCCATTTAATAAGGCTAAAAAAAAGTTAAGTGCTACTAGGAAATTACAAACCTAAACTCTCTGTCCACTTAACATATGACTCACACGAACAGATCATTTTCTATTTCTTCAGTGCAGCCTAAATCATTCAGGAAGTTTTACTGAGTGCAGTACTGTTTTATGCTATATTTATCCTCAAAAACACCTATAATATACTCAATACTTACATGACAGAATCTATTAAAAATGGTAAAAAAAAAAAAAATAGCCAGGAAGTTATTTATGTATTGCCACAAATGGCAAATGAAATATGTTTTCTTTATTATGTATATGTTTTAATAACAGGATTGAAATTAAATTAATTTTGTTTGTTGTTCAAGGACTTTTACAGATCAGTTATTGCCCACATTTCAACCCTGTGAAGAAACTTTTAGTTGGTACAGTTTAATTGGAGCACATTCACACAAATTTGTCCACAACTCATAATTCTGGTTTACAAGCGAGTTTTGAAAAAACCTACATGACACTTGGGTTAAGAAAATTGCTTGTGGTTATGCTCAGGAAGCCTCAGAGCATAGAAAGAAAAGACTGCATTTCCTGAACTTCCTTAACACCCCCATGCTGTCAGAAATAGGACTTAATATAGGAGATACATAGAATTCCTTACTCAGCATTAAATGTCTTTACTTCCTCTGTTTGGGCTTAACTAAACATAGATTTTTTTTACTGGTCGCTTTTCTAAGATGATGAGTGTGTAGACTATGCAGGATGTGCTTGTGTCTGCCTTTCTGAGCTTGGCTTACAAAGTGAACCAACCTCTTAGAATCAAACAGGTGAGGTAAGACTGAATCTTTGCTATGATACAGAGTCTGTAACAAATGATGACTATTTAACGCATGTTTTATGATTGTGATTAACTATTGCCTTTGCAATTTAGATATTAATATAATAGAATAATATAGCATATATAAAAATATAAGTGTCCCTGTAGTAAAGTTCCAGAAACATGTAAAAACATGCAGTAAAGTTTCTGAAACGTAAAAAAAAGTGCATTAAAGCCTTTCTGGAACCGGTACGTACTGAATATACAACATAGCAGTCAAAACTAGATATTTTTAATACAAGTCATCTACGAACTAGTAATCGAATAGTTATAAACAATCATAAGTGAACCAGAACAGCCGATTGTTGCATCTGTTGTTAGTTAACATCTATTAACTACGCCTTGTTATCAATACACAATGCATGTGTAATTCATTGCTAAAAACAACTTTATACTGGAGCGCTTTTAGTAACTTAAAGTTTATGATTTCATCTGTAATGAAAAAATTACAGATGTATAATAATTTTATGATAAATGAGTTTTTACCTAGACAGAAATCTATTTTTCTACGTTACAATCAGCAAATACGTTTCGACTTGCTATTAATTAATTTTCTATTGTTAATTTTTATCTAATAAGCATGGTCAAATGGAAGGTTTTAAAAGTTACTAAGTGTCTGAAGTCTTTGACATTCACTATTCACTGACTCACACATCAGAGTAAACGGAGAGGATGGAAACTCTCAAACCACAAAGCCACTCATACCATTTGACACTGACGCGTTCGATCTGATCGCAGGTCAGCTCAGTAACATGGCTAGGTACACGGTTTGAAAAAAAACATTTACACATATTTTCTATTTCATTTGAAGTGTATTATATTTATTGTATTTGAGTACAGAAACTGCTAAGCAATGTAGTATACTTGAAAATTATTATTTGTTGTCCCTGTTATTGTAATTTATTATAACGCTTATATAAAAAACAGAAAGCAACACGTAATAAGTTAAACCAAAATAAAAAAAGATTTTTTTAAAATCTTCTTTATTAGCATAAAAAAAATTGCATATGCTATTGTGAATGCTATTGTGAATTTTAAAAATTATTTATAATAATGATTTTTGTTAGTAGAAAATTAAAATATACAACATGAATCGTTGTTTGTAGTGTTTATAAAATACATATTTGTCAATAATTTTAAAGTTGGCTGTAACTGAAATCTTTTTTTTTTTTTTTACAAATATAAAACATTCTTCCAAACAAGACTTTAGTGTAGGCCAAGTCTTAAAATAGCAGTTGGTCAAGAAGGTGTTTCATGCAACCCCAAAAAAAATAGTCAGGCTTTTAAAAATGTATTGTCATCTCTGCATTAATGCTACAAGGTAACACACACACATACGCACACTTTTGCATGTATGCTTTAGTGTGTATAACTTTTTTAAATCTACAATACTACGAAAAAGTATAAGGTGTTTTAAGTAAGTCAGAAGTACCAGCTGTTTAAGAAATCTGTCTCACCTTTCAGTTATTGTTTTCAAAACCTCTAAAATGTTTGTTTAATTTTGTGATGTTTTTTAAAAGTGGTATTTTGGGTAATATTTCGTCTATTTAATGTCATTTAAACTTATTTCGAACAAAGTACCGTACATACTGTAAATAGATAATAATCAAAGTATCAATTCACACCAGAGTATTAAACAGAAAGTAACAGAACAGTACATGTCCGAATCACTTACATATTTAAATGGGTGAGAGAGGAAGTCTTAAACTGAGTCATTATGTGAGTTTACTCTAATGTGATGCGTACCTTAATACAGAGCAGACAGTATACTTTTTATGTGTAGACAAATGTTATATTCAAATAGAATATTCAAAACTTACATCATTTATATATTATGTTATATTCAAATAATATTTTTAAAAACCCAAATGATTAGGTTATGACAGATAGATTATATGTATTTTAAAATGTTTTTGTAAAAATATTTGGCCAAAGATGGTCCATATAGTCTATATTGTTATTGACTTTTTATTCTGGGTACAAGTTTCCAGAACTAGAATAAAATAATAGAAAAAATAAATGATCCTGTCCTAAGATCATATTCAACTCAGACCTTCATTAATATGTGAATTATTGTGGGCATTAAGTGTTCCACAAATATGAGTTTGTTTATGTAAAAAAAAAAAAGTTTTACTTGCATAATATTCCTTAAAGAATCATTTAATAAGTGTTTTTTTTTTTTACTTTCCATAGGAAATAATCACATCGGCTGGAGCTGCCTGGAAAAAAAATATCAAATTATATTTGTTTATTAATTCAAAGTGCAATTATATTAGGTCTGTAAGGCCATAGCAGGATATAGCAAAATTAAGAATAGAGGAATTAATTTTTTAATTTTAATATGACAGAGAACCTATATGAGATTAATGACCTAACTAATAGCAGTAACAGTTTAAATGTTACAAGATGTGGCTATCCTATACATAGCACATCATTACAGCCAACACCAGTGTTTACACATGTGAATCAAAGGTTTGTGCAATCCCCTACAACCCCACAAAATGAGCATTCTTCACTACTTGACGTAGCACATGATGAGGGCTTTTGGAACCACACTCAACTTGAGACGTCTCCGTCTTCCATGTTAAATGAGACCATTAATTCCCAGGTTGTCTATCCCTTTAATGTGTCAGAATCTTTGCATGGACTGGATACCTTTTCCAAGACATTTTTTGCAAAAAAAAACAATATCAACAGTCTACAAGAAAAGACTTCAGAAAACAATCAGTTGTCAGAGATTCTGTTGTCCCCCCAAAGAGGAACACCGACTTCTGGGTCAGATAGAGACCCCTTTAGTCCTGTAACCATGCACAGTCGGCCACAGTGCTATAATCAGCTAATGCATTATCACCTAGACAGACAAAATATAGCTTATAATCCCTACCAAAGTCAACATTATGGATATCAACATCACAGACCACAGCTCAGAGAAAACAATCTAGTATCGGTACCATTTAATAAGTCTCAGGGGCAATATCCTCTCCAGCATCAGGAAAATCAACTCCCTCAGCAGCATCAGTTTACATTATATTCATTATCTCAGCAAAAGCAACAAATGCCCGTGGATCTTCAGGAGGGCCATGAGTCTGCTGGATCCCCAACCAACGGCTACACTCAGGAACAGAAAGCATCCGAGCATACAGTTTTCCAGTCTCACACTTCACAAAATTTTCTCCCACTTTCCCACCGAAGTGATCTCTACCAGCAGCAGCAGGCTAATGAGCCAACACACTCATTTTCTTTTAAGCAAAATGCTTCTTTTGAATATCCATATGAAGCAAGTGACAATATGCCAAGATTTGTCACTCAAACAGAAGAGTTTTATATGGATTTAAGCTATACCCACAAACAGGAGGATTTTTGTAGTTCCCATTATCAGCATGTGGGGTCAGGAGTAAATCAAACTGCTCAGTCACCAGCTCCAAGAGGAGCAGTACTTCGTCATCTTAACTCCTACAGTCCAGCTTGTGAACAGGTAGATCATAAAAAAGTTATTATGTGCCTCTGTTCTGTTCAGATTGTAGCACATTTATGTCTTCTTTTGTTTCTCTAAGATGTTTTCATCAAATATCGAAGAGAACCAACCCAAACATTACTACAGGTTAGACCTAAATGTTATTAACTTTATTAAATATTTTACAATTAATTTTAGGCTCTATGTCTTTATTTTAGCTTACTTTTTTGTTTTTGATAGGACTGAGTCACAGATGGCTGACGGGACAAAAACAATGCTTAAATGCATTTTTTGCCACAGGGAATTCAAGAGTTTGCCAGCTCTTAATGGTCACATGCGTTCTCATGGAGGATTCAGGACAAATCCCTTGCTGAAAACTGTAAGATCATTTACACCGGATTACTATTACAATTAACACATTAACAGCACATCTTGTCATGTGACTATTGGAAGATTTTTGTATCTCTTAAAAAAATGTCCAAAAACTAACTAAACTGTTTATTTCTATTTGTCAATAGTATTGGGACACCTGACTACTACATCCATACGTTTTTAACATTTTATTCTGGATTTAGTCTCTTCTATACAAATTGTAACATTTCAGCAGGGTTTTTTATTTGGGTTTGGAAGTGTGGCACTATTAATTCTCCCACTTATTAGACTTTGGGATTTCACTTTTTCAGTGGCGTTAATATTAGTAAGTTTAGGCACTTATGTTGGGTTAGAAGGTCTGGGGTACTATCAGCTTTTTAATTTATTCCAAGGGCATTCGGTGAGGTAAAGGTTTTGTGAAGGATACAAGAGTTTTTTTCACATCAATCAAAACACACCAAAAAAAGCTCACTTTGTGCATGGGAGCATTGTGATAATAGAACAGGTTTGAACCTCAGTTTTAGTAAGATAACAATGTAATGCCACAACATGCAAAGACAGTTTAAAAACTGTGTGCTCCTAACATTTTAGGGAAGACCCTCTTACTGTATGTACCTGTGCTGGTAAGGTGCCCACAAACATTTGGCCATATAGTCCTTATAAATTGTTGAATGTACAATAGTTTTATGAGAACATAAGTAATTTTGAGTTAGGTCAAACTTCATTCATCATTTTTAGTTATTTTTAACACACTTCTTTAACTTATTTCCCCTTAAAGAATGATGAAAAAATTAATCTACCAGAAGAAGTAAGTCTGACTGACCCCATGGTATTTCCTGTGACTGTTCCTGTAAAGGATTACTCCGTTCCAATTAAATTTCATAACCAACTGAAACATAATGATTTGAATGCCTCACATGAAAGCCCTTCACATGTAAGTGTCAATATCACAATTATAGTAATAAGATTAAAAAGTAGTCAGTAGAACATTTATGAAATTTTCCTGAATACCAATTCGTTGTGTTAATGCACCTACAAACAATTTTGGACACATATCAGTTTATTATTCAGCTCAATATATCTTGATATATCTAAGAATATGGCTCACAAGAGTAATCTGAAAAATAAATCATTTTAAACATTTAAAAGTACAGTAAATATTGTTATAAAATGAATTAATATTATTTTGAACATTCTAGAAAAAGATTTTCGCAGAAGAAGGTGCAGCAAAGCGAGAAAAAAAGCGGTATCGCCACTGCCTGGTGCCACTTGTAATTTCCCCATGTGGAGCTGGTCTTGGATCCAGAGGGCCAGTGCTTTTCCAAAGCCAGATGCGTTCACCAAGCAGCTGTGGAGATGGCATTCCATACACTCCTCCACCAATGCTCAGCCCTATTCGACCAGGCTCTGGCCTTTTCATTAGTGTTAATGCCGAGCACCCATGCACTGGAGCACAAACTGTTTTTCAAGTTCGATTGCACAAGGACAGTAAGTGTCTATTCAGATATTTGGGATGTGTACATTAAGTATTATACACACACAAAATGATGTGTTTTTAATATTTTTAATGTACTGCAGGTGACAAACATGACTCCAATGCAACATTAGAGTCAGGGAATAATTCAAGTTGCAAACCGTAAGTAGTACAACAACAACATAATAATAATGCGTATTGTGTCCTAAACTCATGTCAATAGAGGAATAAATGAATAAATGAAGGAAAGAAGGATGAATGTGTGGATGGCTGGATGGATAGACGGACGGATGGAGACATGGAAGGATGGAATACTGCAAGATGGCACTAAAAATCAACCGCTTTTGTATTTTAATCTATTTTATAGGCGGATCAATATTGGCTGCAATTTTCAAGCAGAAATTCCAGATATTCAAAGTCTCTCCAAAGTGCCAGAGGACGTCCATAGGGCTAATCTTCTCTGGAAACCCTGCTATTTAGATACCCCTGCAAAAAAACAGAGAGGTACTGTTACCTTAATTAATAATCTGTCAATGTAAAGAAATTCCATGAAGCTATTATTTATTATAGGAATACCGCATATAAAATATATACAGTGATATGTTCTGATAGCAATTTTGCAACCCTGTCTGATCCAAGTGGATGATCTTCTGAAGATGGCATGTTCCAGTGTGCTTCCAGGAGGCGGGACAAACACAGAATACACTCTTCATTGTCTTTTCGAGTCTTGTGGTGATGTCATGGTAAGAATGTCTAATTTACTTGCAAATAGACACTTTATCCTGTTTTATTAAATGTTGTTCTTTTGTATGTGTGTTGTATTATTTCTAGACAACCCTGGAAAAACTTCTTTCATTTACAGCACCTAAACAAAGATCCAGCCTTCAGACAAATTACCATTATGCTGGTATTGAACTGCTTTGTGTTTTCTGAAATTTGTGGATCTGTACTATAGTTAATTGGTGGTAGTTTGGTTAGCTAGCTTTTCACATTGTGTTTTTAAAGTTTTACTACACACTACTAGTGTAATAAGTAATATTGTGTATATTTGCATTAGTAATGATTGCTTACCTTCCTTTATTTATTGATTTTCATGACATCATCTAGGATCAGATAAATGGACTCTGCAAGAGAAGAGACAACTTAACAAGGCCCTGATCATTTACAACAAAGATTTTCACCTTATTCAGAAAATGGTAAATAAACCTGTGATCAACAAAAAACAACAAAACAGTGGTGGTTCTTGCATTGTATTTTATAGTATAAACTCTGTTAGTTTTAGTGCAGTGATATTAAAAGATGTGCCTTAATCCTAGGTAAAGACAAAGTCAGTAGCTCAGTGTGTCGAGTATTACTACACATGGAAGGCAAAGCTTCGACTGGGCAAAAAATTGGGCACTGTTCCAATAACCCCAGGCCAAGCCAAGGAGGTGAGAGCAAAACATTGGCCTTTATGCCGCTTTTTTAAAGTATGTGCTTAATTCTTAGCTTATTTCTTTCTTCATGCTCTCAAATATAGTAAAACTACAGTATGATAAATATTAATTTGTTAAGAGATAATTTGGGCAAAGGTAATCATTCTTGTCTGCAAGGGGCTGGTGTAAATACATGTTTTTATCCTACTCAAGCAAGAAAATTACAACATTTTACCCGTTTAATCAGCTGATTTTGGCTTTTCATACATTAAGCCGGGCTTTCACTTGGTTGGAAAACCAAGAGCACCTTTACATTCTTAAGCCCTTGACATTAATTTTATGCAGTAAAGCCATAAATATGCCCCAATAACTTGTAAACAAAGCTTATAATGTTTTTCAGTCCATAGTGTTGATCAATATTACAAGTTTCCTCCTGCTCTTTTAGAATAGGGGTCACTTGAAAGAAGCCAACGCAAGACAACCTGCACATAAAAGGAAGACCAATATTGGAGGGCTGAAATTTACTGAACTGTCTGAAAACATCAGTGAAGTTCCTAAATCTGGCCCAGTGAGTTAATCTATGCAGTAAACAAGATTCTTATAAAAATCTAACTTTTAGCCTTGATCTGTCTCTACGTTGAAGCTTCCGGAGTTTTGTTTTTTCCTGTTAGAAACTGAAACCTGTCTGTTAATTTTGTTGCAGTGTTTTTATTGCTCTTAGTATAAGTTGTCTTAATGTGTAACATTTTCTTTTTCTTTTCAAATTAGATCTTTTACAGTCATGAACACAATCAAAGTAATATAGTTGAGCTATGTAATTCTCCAGCTGAACATAATCGATCCAAATCAACTCAGCACTTTGCTCCCGGCTCTGTAAAAAGCTCACCTTCAAACAGTTTTACAAGTGGAGACACTGAGTCAAATCTCATCTTCCCCTGCAGTGAATGTGAAAAGTAAGCTACAGAGAGAACAGACTAATTGAGATCTTTGTTAGTTGGTTACATGCCCTCTGTTTATTAATTTGTCGAACTGCTAAATTCATTAAAAAAAATGTCACTCTGTTTTCAGAGTGTTTCTTAAAGTGAAAAGCCGTAATGCTCACATGAAGACTCACCGCCAACCAGAGGATCCACAGTTTTGGCAGCTTGATAACTGTCCTGAACAGGAAAACATGACAGAGTCATCCAGTCCTACTGTTGGACCACTTCCAGTAACTCATTATTCTGTATCCTGCAGCAATAACTGAGAAGTAAAACAAGTTTTTAATTACAATGCAGGAATAATATAAGCATAGAGCCTCTTGCAGAATTGTAAACTGAAAGGATAATTATAACCCTGCTGAACTGGTGAATCAAATGTTATTGCATCAAGTGTCATAATTATGACCTAAACACCATGTTACTGAAACAAACAAAGAGGATTGACAGTAAAATATCATTTGTTAAAAACACATAAATTAAACTGGTTCAAATGTCCAAATGCAGTTATACTATGACTAGGGTTGTTGTGTCAGGAATCTGTGTACAAAGTGTGTGTGTAAATGGTTTAAAAAAAACTTTTTGAAATGCTTTATAAAGTTGGTTTAAACTTTTTTTGCTTTGATTGTACTTTCATATTATAAACTTGTGTTTGTAAAAAATCTAAATTTCTCATGTAGTATGCAAGGTAGGTCTGCCTCTAGACTTTTCTTGGTTCTGGCACCAAGATAGTGGAATTAACTTTTCATCAATGTTAGAGTCACTGGCTGTCTTTAACAGTCGATTGAAGACCCACGTCTTTCTCAAAAACCTAGCACTTGGCATTTAAAAAACTATGCTGCTCCCTTTTTTTTGTGGGTGTGTAAGTATTGATCTCTTAAATGCAGGAATACTTCTATACATCACACTGGATAAGAGTGTCTGCTAAATTCTGTAAATGTAAATTAGTTTAACAGGGTTAAAGAAATTACAGTATTATAGCTAGTATGACATAATATTGTCAGGCTGTTATTGTGTATCTTCTTAAACCAGAGCTTTAAGATAAAAAGTTTTCATGTCAATTAAAACCATAACATATTCATAATATTATATTAATAATTCATGTTAAAATGTATTAATGATATGGATATTTGTGTTGTATATAGGTTAATACAATTATAAATCAGCTAAATAGTTTAAGCAGGACAGATGGCATTAGCATGCTTTATAGGAGTTAAAGGTTCTGGTGATACTATAGTAATAAACCCATTATTAACTGTCTGTTCAGTTCAACTTAAACATGGGTAGCAATAGAAAAATATGCAACGTAAATAATAGAAAGACAGAATAAATTTAACGTTCTATAACTAATACAAAAATGTTAAGTTTAAAGGCGGTAAGAAAAGAAGATTACTGTCAGAAGTGGGATTCGAACCCACGCCTCCAGGGGAGACTGCGACCTGAACGCAGCGCCTTAGACCGCTCGGCCATCCTGACATACCGTTACTTTCATTCGACAAACCTTAAAACAAGCATTTAAAAATAAAATAAAACATCCATATGTTGATTTAAAACAGAAAATAACACTACGAAACTTATTTTTGCGTTTTATGCTCAACCTAATGCTGAATAATGACCGGTGGAAATTTGAAAATTTTAGCTGCAGGCTAGCTAGCTGGCTAAAGTTAGCTGCGTAGTAAGTGACTACGATTACATTGTACGGCTTCTGCCTCGTGTAAGTGTGCACAGTTGTTTGGATCGTGTTTAATATCGAACAAATTATTTAAATACAAAATTTATTCAAGAGGAAAGCCGAAAGAGCGACTGCGGTAGATGTCTGGCTTAATTTTAAGTAACTGTTATACACACGGCAACCTCGCGGATAAGTATCATGACGCAAACTGACAGGAAAACTAGCTAGTTAAACGGTTAATTCGACGTTAGTAGTGGCTTGTATTGTATATTTAACACTTCTACCATAACATGTTAACAAATTGGTTGGTTGAGATAAATGTTATTGAAGAAAAAAATAATAGTGTGACAAAAATATGAATTAATATTGAAATTATGCCGTAGATTCTTATCAAGCAAATGCATGATGGTTTCAGTGCTAGAATGATTTTATAGTGCTAAATACCTCATCAGATTGTAGTACTATTATAAAACAATCAGGTAGAATGATTATATAGTGTTAAATACCTCATTAGATTCTAGTACTGTTATAAAATAAGCAGATAGGATGAGTTTATAGTGCTAAATACTTCATCAGAACCTGGAAATAGTTTTTCAGTAAATGTGTTTGTATTGCTGAAATGACTAATATTGTTTTGAATTTAGAAGTAATTATGATACCGTATTAATCTTGGTTTACAGTTCAGTCAAAGACTGCTGTTAGGAACAATGGCAGCTGCTCCACCTCCCAACTTTTCTTGGGTTGAACCACGAAAGTTAGCTGGACTGGGGATGCCAAGGATGACAGCTCATTATCAATTTCTACTAACAAATGGAATTAAACACCTAATCACTTTGTCTGAAAGAAAGCCCCCATACCAGGACACTTGTCCACAGTTGACTATGCATCACATCAGAATACATGACTTCTGTGCTCCAACGTTTGATCAGATTAATCGCTTTTTGTCCATAGTGGAGGAGGCCAATTCAAAAGGAGAGGTAAAAAAAATCTATAACACAATAGTTGTTATAATAGTACTGATATTCCTGTTTCCTAACCTGGATCTTCTTTATGTTAGGGGGTTGCAGTACACTGTTTGCATGGATTTGGAAGAACCGGAACTATGCTTGCCTGTTACTTGGTAAAAAGCAGAAAACTCAGTGGAATTGATGCCATTAATGAAATTAGAAGGATACGCCATGGTTCTATTGAAACTCGAGAACAGGAGCAAATGGTAGTGCAATTCTATCAGCAAAATAAATGTTGATGTGTAGTAAGTGATATCAAATGAGTAATATACAATGTAATACTCCTATTTATTCTATAACTGTCACGTCGCAATTATAGAAATCATCAATACTATACAAAAACGCAATAAAACACGGTGTGGCATTACAGAGAGAGAGACGTTTCCCTTATTGAAGGTAAAAAACATTTTAATAAAACGAAAAACCTTGTTAAGAAAATTCCAAACCTCCACAATACACCCACAACCGTACCACATACATCATCTGGAGCAGTTCAGAATCTATATTTATCTTAGTAATAATATAATATCAAAAAATAATAATAAAACAAGTAATACATTCAAAGCCTGTAAGCCAGCGTTACCGCTCGTAGGAGCTGGTCTGAAAGTGGTGATCAAACTTTTTCCCGGGCTGAGACAAGCTAGTTAGGATTAGCTGGCCTCTCCTTATGATGTCTTAACTTTTCCGGAAAAGCCTTAAAAACAGATTTTTAAGTATCTCCAAGACCAAGTTAATTTCTCCTCCTCTATCAGACATTGTGGGCATAAAAATTCTAATTCAACTGTACAGACGTATTTTGCTAGTCTGAAGCCTTGGCAGATTAGATTAACATGGCAGCACATAGAAACTGAGATCTGATTGGACAAAAAAAATCTAACATCCACATACACAGACTGATAGCAGTGCAGCAAGAGAAACGCTACGAAATGAAAAGAATAAACTGTTGGGAAAAAATTAATACAATTTAATAAAGAAATATTAAAATTTAGGTAGATGTAAGTCAGCATCTGATATTGTTTAGGCCAGCAGAGAAGGCCTTCCTGGCCCTGACTGCACACCACTGTTAGAAGTAGATGTGCTTTTAAATGGATGACTTGGTATAGACCATGAAACTTCATAATGAAACCACAGTTGACATTTGAAGGTTTATGTGCAAACTTTTACTTACTTAGCTTTCTCAAAAAAAAAAGAGTCAAAAATCATATTTGTAGTCATTTATACAATATGTTTATTTATTAAATTAAGACAGCTTATTTAGTATATAATAAAAGATTTTTGGAAATTTAGTCAACAGTCTCAATTTCTTTGTCTCGAATCGCTTGACTTTCCTCAGACAGTGTTTCTGTAGATGAAATTAATATTTCTTCTACATGATAAAATTCTGCATCAGTGGTGATCTCTGCACTTTCCTGAGAAACGTCAGAGTGTTGTGAAAGCTCACTATTTTCTTCAGGGAGAACTGCCTGCTCACAGATATGAGAGATTGTAAACTTTGCTGCTACCTCCTCAATGCTTGACTTTTCTAACTTCAGATTCTCTGGCTCTTTAATAAGAGGTTTTTCAGGTGCAGTGGGCTCACTCTGTGCATCTTCATGGTTCTTTTCTTTCTTATTGATGTTGTTTATCTCCTCTGCTACCTCCACTTCGGTTACTGTGTCTTGTGTCGCTTTAGATGGTTGGCTTTCCTGCAGCTTCTGATAGAGGCTCTTTCTCTCTTCTTGCAATGCTCTGCAGAGATTCTCCAGTTTTTGTGTCTTTAAAGTGAAAAGCTCAAACTCTTTCTCCCTAACTGCTTTCTGCAAAAGATATGGAGGACATAGTAGAAGATTATTTTTCAAAACTGGGATCAATACTAATATTAAGATTTGTTTTAAATATATAAGAGTTTCTTACATCTGCAACCATTTCAATTAGAGCTTTGTTACAGCCATCAAACCGTGATTTCCATGAACTGGCCTCCTTTTCTAGTTTCTTCATCTTCTTTGTCATCTGCAAATATAGATATTAAATGGCTTATTACCGAAAATAAAATTGCATATTTAATTGTTCCATAAAAACAGTATCGTTAAAGATGGTGTGATAAAAGTTCATTTGTTTGTCAAAGGACTAGATTTTTAAAATACCGTATAAACCTACTTTATCTATGTCTTGTTTAAAGCTGGCATAAACACCACTGCTCTGTGACACAGCTCCTCTGAATTCATCAAACTTCTCAGAATACACAGCAAGCTGTTAAAAAAATAGTACTTTGAATGAACGTGTTTAAAAGACAATGATATAAGATACAGTTGTAAAACCTTAACATTTGATGCTATTTTTACCTGCGCTCTCATGTCACCTTCTTGCTCTTTCATAAGAGTCACTTGTAATTTGGCTTCAGCAGCTTGCTTTAGCAACTGTCCATTAGGAAATAAAGTGCGTTAGTTTCGTACAAGTTTTCATGAGTGTCAAGTATCTGAATGAAGAATCTCACGTGCGCTCTTTCCAGCTTGTGTTTCTCTTCAGAATCTTTCAGCACTGCATTTGCCTGAGCAAGTTTAGTCTCCAATAACTTCTGCTGTAGGTCTCTATGCTTGAACACTTTCTCAAGATTCTGCAACAGTCAAAGACAAAAAAAATAAAAACTAATTTAAATCCACAGAATAGGCCTTACATGAATTTACATGCCCTGTGTGAAGAAAAAGTAAAAAAACAAATCGTTAATGTCTATTTTTAAGTTAGAAACAATAAAAAAGATGCCAGAACAATAATTCAAGAAAAGCAATGCTTTAAAGGGTCCCATACCGCCTCTCGCTGGTCATATTTAGCAATGAGACCTTTGAGTTTCTCAGCCAGGTCACTGTTCTCCTGGCACAGTTTGTTGTTGCGGTTGCTATGCTCTTCAATCTGGGCCTGAATGTCTGTAAGTGTGTTCTGAAAGTGAGTAGTAATCTCCTTCCTCTTTAAGTCATCCTCACGACATCGCTGAAGGGTCTCCTCCTGAGCTCAGGTAAATACATGTATCACTTTTTATATACACACAAAACTCATAAGAATTCGATTGAACAAAAATCTAAACAATCCCACCTTAAGTGTCTTGTTATGTCTTTGCAACTCTCTGCAAAGCCCCTCAAGTTTACTCCGGGCCAGAACTGCTCTACTATGCTCACTCTGCAACTGATCCTTCTCCTTCATTATCTGCAGCAGTTTTTTCTGTAGCATCTTCAGCTGCTTATGATCTGAACGGTACTCTTCGAGCTGCAAACATTACATTTTTTTTTATCGGATCAACTTTGATATTCTTTAAAATCACAGGAACACAAAACGCACATCCTGCAGTATGGGCTATAAGTGTCTGTGCTCACCAGCTCGGCATGCTTCTTTATAAGGGCTTCCAGTTTCTGTTCTGGAGTGCCAAGCTTGTTCAGGCTTTGCATAAGAAGCATGGCTTCCTTTCCTGTGTTGACATAGATGTTATAATTTATTTCTATAGCACTTTTGTAATTACAATAATTTAAATTATAAAAATCTGATTTATTTCCTATAGAGCATGGGTGTCTGACAGTATTTCCTCATGCAAGGTTTATATTTTTTAAATATTATACATCTATATTAACAGTTTATATATTGTATGTATCTCCTTAACAGATTTCTAACCCATTTAATTGTCGATATTATTCATTAAGCTGTTAGTTAGCATATGGAAGGCTCATTTATCACTCATTGTCAGAAGTAAAGTAAAGTTTTCTTATACAAAAACATTTACAGGACATAGCATTTCTTGACATAATAACAAGTTGTATTTCTCATCATACTGCTTTCAAAAATAGGAGAAAACAAAGACGTTAGGAAAACGACTGCTTATAGCTGTTAAATTATGGGATAACAATAAATAAATTGTTTCTTGAATGTCTCCCAACATTAAATCTAACTAGAAACAACAGCATATGAAATGTTCTTTAGGGTAAACACAATTGACCAACATCACACAATCTCACAATCATTGATTACTGTGCCTTACCAAGGCTTTTTAGCATTTTCTTTTCTAGCCTTGGATCCTTGGGCTTTCCAGATTCCTTTATGTCTGTGACTGCCTCTTCCTCCAGCTCCTCATTCTCAACTGGCTGCTCAGATGCTTGATAAAAACCGATGATGTCCTCTAATTGCTTATTCAGGTCCTCTGTAAGGTCAGGGGTACCATCCACAATGGGGACACTGTTAAGAGTTTGTGTCTCTGTAGGCTGGCTACAGTTCTCCATTCTTATAGTCACTGAAAAGATACAAAAATGTTTCTTAAGGGTCATGTCATAGGGAAACAGAGGGAACGGTAATAAAGCAAAAGCGTAATTAAGGATCAAAAAGAGAACAAACAAGCGTTAAACATATAGCAGTTAATGAACAAAACAATGATTCCACATGAAATAACAAAACCTAAGAAAAATTGATAACAATTACAATTAAAAATCAGATATGTTAAACTGAATGTCTGCAATTGCATCTGTATTTAATCAAAAGAAACATTAACTTATAAAAGATAACATCTTGAATGTCTGTTGCAAATGGCAAATTCTGCCTGTACTGAAATGGTTTGTGGAATGGGACAGAGCTGAGCAGCAGTGGGTTCATTTCCCAGCATCTGCAAGCTGAAACAAAGCTTTTAACACTCGACTACTCTGTTGGAAAAAAATAAGATAACTAGTTGCTTTTGGAGGCGTCTAACAAGTGCCTTAAAAATTTTCATTTTTTAATGCCCCTGAATAAGGTGATTTGGTTAAATTTTCCTCTAAATTTGAAACATATTAAGTTTTCTTAATACCCTGATCTGTGTACAGCTTAGTAACGGAAGTAAGTGTAATAAATACATCAGTGGCAGGCGGTGTATTTGGTACCTGGGCCTTCATTGGGGACTTATCCAACTGATACATGTCTAAATCTCACCGCTATCACGTCACAATTATAGAAACCATCAATACTATACAAAAACTTAATATAACACAGCGTAGAATTACAGACAGAGAGACATTTCACATATTGAGGATGAAACCATTTTAAATAAAGCAAGAAACCCTGTAAAGATTCTATGTAATACATTTAAAGTCTGTAAGCCAGCGTTACCGCTCGTAGGAGCTGGTCTGAAAGTGGTGAACAAACTCTTTCCCAGGCTGAGACAAGCTTGTTATTTTCTGTCACTACTAGTATAGTTTAAGTTACATGGGTAGCACCACTGATTCTGAAGGCTTTGGCAGATTATATTAAAATGGCAGCACATAGAAACTGAAATCTGATTGGACAAAAAATGCTGTTGTTTAATATAACAAATATTAGAATTAAGGTTGTAAATGTAGGACACCTTCTGATAGTGTTTAGGCCTTGCTGGCCATGTCTGCAAACCACTGAAATATATAGATAAGCTTTTGTAAACAATACTATTTAAAAGACTCAGAACTCTTAAACTCTCAAAATAGTCTTACAGAGATAAGGAAGTTTTTTAGACATGCTGTTGTTTAAGCAGGTGATGGTGGTGTTAACTTTTTTTTTTTTTTTAACAGTGAAAATTTTATTAGCTGAAGTTGAAAAGATTTTTAGGTTATAGTTCTAAACTTTGTTTAAAGGTTGTTTACCCCTGAAGGTTTGCTGCTTAGTTTCACTGCACTTTTTGAATAAATTTAGACCGCCCAAGCTGATCACCCCCAATCACCCCCTGGTGTCACAAGCACGGCACATGGCACATGGCACCTGTTGTAGGCCAGCAGCAGTCTATTTTTAGGATTTTCCATATATGGTCACATTATTTATAATTCTTATGCATATTTCTTTCCTCATCAGTGATCATCTCCTTGGAATATTTTTATTTTATTTTAATATTTGATCCATTGCTTAGACCTACACCTGGGTTTTACATTTGTAAAATATTTTTTGAAGAATACTAAATGTAGCATTTCAGACTAGCGAGAAATTTTACACACTTTAAAATGTAGACAAACATGACATGCACTTCTAACCTGTAACATGCATTTCTAATTCTTTATGCATGGCGGACGGGTAAAATAATCTGTTATAATATGTTATAATAACAAAAAACTGACTGGAATAATGAACAAATTTATGAAAAAAATATGGCAAAGGATTCTATTCAGTTTCTTGAGTTTTAAAAAGAATTCCAACAGTACTTACCAGCAGCAGCAGTGAAGGAGACAGAAGAGGAGTGAAGGAAGCCTCTGATCGCCTGTTTGTGCAAAGACAGCAGCTGTCAGAGGCGGCCCTCAAAAAAAACTGGTAGGACGCTATTCAAACTCACTTTAGTACACACAAGAGTTCGGTCATTAAAGAAGGCTTGGATTTTGATGCAAAAGAAATTGTTGGTAAAAATTCTGTAAGGAAATGCATAGGGTTTTTTTTATGTGTAATTCTTTGTAGGTGGGAACAAAAGTTTATTAAACATAAATAAAATGCTGGAACCTTTTGAAATATATTTTTTTACATTTTTAAACATTATTCTCACAATTAATATAGCTGTAGAATACCCCTATAACATTATCTGTAATAAAATCAAACAAGATTCCTTTCAGTAAAACCCAAACAGTATAATTAAACAAATTAGTTTTATTATTATATGCTCGCTAGTGGTTTAAACTGTCATCACTGCCTTTTAAGTGTTCATTTTAATAAGACCGATCCATCTGCGTGGAAACACTAAAGCTGCCTTTGTTGCCATTTTTACTGACACAACATAAATATTTTTGGGGGCTTTTACAGTTTTAAATTGTTGTGTGCCACATCTCTTATTACTATCTAAATATCAGCTCACGGCTGGTTATGAAGCCCTGAGATTTTACTAAACAACATAGCTGAATTAAAAGATCAAGTAGACTTTAGCCATTACAAGCTATGATATTACCAGCTATGTTTAATCTATCATTAATCTATTTTATAACAACAAGTTTAAAAATGCACACTTGTATACATAACAGAATAGATGAGTAGTATTTCGGTAATAAAATGAATGATATTTCAATTTAAAATAAAATCTCTAATATTTAATTTTATGTATCGGAATAAATGTCTTGTTTTAATGTTGGATTTTTTTTAAAGAAATGTATAAATCACATCACAAATCACAATCACAAATGTCCAGCAATTTTGTGCATAAAATTAAAGAAAAATAAAAGAAAAACATGCACTGGCAAAGGTCTTAACTTATTTGGAAAGTCAGCCAAAGCAAAAAAATATTTATTGGTTGCACCCATGTTGCTGGTGTGTTTGTGTTTTTGTATTAGCTCCAGCAATCTTCTGTGCTTGCTCAAATACACACTCAGATCTTTGGATCTGTGCAAAGGTTTTTCTGGGCGTTCCAGGATTTGTAGTTTATGTACAATAGGGCTACACATTTTAGCTGTCCCCTTGACTAAAATGAACTACATTTCTTTTGTTACAACCAGTTTAACTCTGGCTCCCACGTGTCTTTTATACAGGTAAAGAGCTAAGATTCGGGGGACTCTATTAAAATAAGTGCTCTTTACCTGTATAAAAGACACCTGCCTACAGAAGCAATAAATCAGTTAGATTCCAAACTCTCCATCATGGCCAAGACCAGAAAGCTGTCCAAGGACGGCAGAGACAAGACTGTAGACCTACACAAGACTGAAATAGGCTACAAGATCATCGACAAGCAGCTTGATAAGCACGTGACAACATGGCATTGAAAATTGGCCCCCCATGAATGGGTATATTCCATTAATGATGGAAATATATATGTGGTGTTATAGTTTAATAAATTATAATTTTTTTGTCAAAATTTAACACAAAAAGTTAAATGCAATGACTGTAATCACATGATTTTTCCAAATCAAGAGATTAAAGGAAGTTGTTGTAGAGTCATGTATATATGTATATTATTTTCTCTACAAATGTTTCGGTCTAAGTATTTTTGTAGTATATTCAGTCAACTACAGCAATACTTTTATTGTACATTTTCCCAACCAACTTACATACTGCTAATTTAACCATTTTATGCTAGTTAATACTAATTTAAAAACAATATTACAAGATGTTAGCCATGTTAAACAAAGAAGCTGATTGATGGATAGCTGTGGTGCTGATTTAACCTGATACAATGCTATAGCAAGTCCACAACTGTCACATCAGCTCAGAAGCGAACACTAATACACCAGCAGAGGGCCCATATCCTGAATTGTAATCACACTCTTTCTGCTCTATAAACTATAAAACACACACACACAGTGTTGTCAAACTCTGTGTTTTTTCACAGTTTGAGCTGTCTGTAAATCTTTGTGCTTGGTTGCATAATTTTCTGTGCACAAATATTGTGTCTGGTCTCTCATATACTACCTACACATCTAAAACACACATATATATATATTCAAGCTGTATATGTTTTCCAAATACCAGAAATGTAAATATTTACTGCATGTAACTACAGCTGCATATAGACAAGCAAAGTAGGCAATTCATTGTTGACAACAATCAAAACTATCCCATCACCCGACCCAAAAAGTTTGGAAAATGCCTATTTGTTGTTCAGGCAATAAATAGCAAGTTATATGTCCAGAGCCTTTGTAGCATCCTTTGTGCCTTACTTATAGCATTATGCTCCAATTAAAGCAAGTGCTTTTTGGAATATGCTATTTACTTCCAATCTGGGCTTTGGGCTGTGTTTGCAGTGTGCACATTGCCACATGGTAACTCAAGCAATGGTTAACAACTTGTATAATAGATGTGTAGCTTTTGTAATTTAAGAATAAAAGGTCAGACAAGAATCATACAGTGGGGAGCTTTTTAGGCTAGTTATTTGGGGTCACAGTTACAAGATGATGACTGCACTTCTAGACCTCTGCAAGGAAATGATCAAACATGATTACTCGGCATGTTTCAAAGGAAAATGCCTAAGTGGTCTACATGGAATGCATTTGTAATTCAAACTGCAAAAAAGCAAAATAATTATAAAAATACGCAAATTGTGGATATGCACTGTAGGCCTCCTATTTTTTGTGTTTAAAAATTTAGACTAATTTATCTATACTTAGTTATTTACTTATGTATACTTATTTAATGACTTTTTTATTTATTTAGAACAGGGGTGTCCAAACTCAGTCCTGGTGGGCGGGTGTCCTGCCGAGTTTGGACACCCCTGTTCTAAATAAATTGATAAAAATGCAAACTCGGCAGGACACCCGCCCTCCAGGACTGAGTTTGGACACCCGTGATTTAGAGAGTATAAAGAATATTTTTAAGTGTGTTATTGAGTAAAAAAATGTTGCTCTATTTTCTATATTAAACATTTATTTGTAAGTAATTTGAGGTAAGAACATTGCTGACAAATCCTTATCAGATAACTTTAATATAATTATGGACATCTTGTAATCAGAAAAGAAAAAAAACACAGTATCATAGAGAAATCAGCTGCCTTCATGGGCAATAAATAAATATTTCTGAATACCTGTAAATGATGTTCATGTTAGATATATCCGATTTAGTGATATATCTAATGTGATAAATACAATTGAACCAAATAAAACAAAATACCCTATTAGTTATAATGTAAACATGACATAAAAATTCTTTCATATAACTAACCTTATCATGAGCTTCAATTAACACACAATGGATATAAATTTCGAGTATACTCTATATTAAGTGAACATGAAAATGGAACTTTAGCTTGATCTTGTCCCAAAATAGCATATTAATTTATACGTCCTTTCTATGTCTAATACAATACTTTCATTTTGAGACAGTTAAAAACAATTGCACCTTTAAACTATATACAATCAGACACAGTTCAATTCAAATCTGATGTCAAGAAAAAACTTGTACAGACATCAATTCTTGTTCATTAGTTCTCACACAGAACACACTAGAAAAAATAATTACAGTACACGATTATGTGTGTATGTATGTGTGTGTGTGTGTGTGTGTGTGTGTGTGTGTACCTTGGCATGAGTGCATGTGTGCTAAGGTGTGTATGTAGGTGCTTGCCAGTTCATGTAAATATGTAATGTGTTGGGCAGATTATGTACTCAGGCACCGATTATAACTATGAACTTATGAAAAATACAACATTTTTTTATTACGTCGTTCAGTTATTAGGCAGGTTTTGTTCAAGATTAATTAAGATATGCATTCGAAAATGAAAGTGCCGTGCCTAAAGTGTTTTATGTTAGAAAAAGTATGTTTTGGTTTCCATGGCTTAGTATGTGAAAAAATGTAAACGACAATACGTATTTCTTTTCATGTAATCAAATATAATTATTATCAGACAAAATGTGACTACATCATGTTTAAAATATTAGTCTGCATATAAATCTGGTGAATTCCTATTTTTCTTTTTTTATAACCTGACATTTAGGCCATCGTTTTTATAACCTGAATACATAATCTAGTTGATATGTAATTCTTTACTACCCAACACCATGTGTATATTTATGTGCATATAATTGACTAAACAGTGGCTGGAATGTTGTGCCGTTGGATAAAATCAACCATAAAATGATTCCAAATAGCCCAAATATCAACTGCACATCATCAGTCAATTACTTTAGTAAAAAGTGCTTTACATAGTCATCTAACTGCATAACATTTACAAATGACTTAGGTTATCATAGCAATACTACATCGTTATATCATAAACTACATGAACAACATGTCACTGTGTTGCATAAGTGCTGAAAAGTCCAAAGTTAAAACAAGTGCACCAGCAAACAGAAATTACAACTATATATCAAGCAATATTGTAGCACTACGGAGTTTAGTATTCAAACTGTATAATGAGAATTAAGTGCAATTTCAAAGCATCGACAGTACTTTAGATCAGTTTAACACTATATTCACTGCTTAAACATTACATCCAATACTTCTGTCTTACTGAGGCATAGGCAAACAATTCTAAAAAGGCACAAGCTGATCAGACAGGGATGATTAAGTTATAGACAGATATATATTAATGAACTAGATTTGGAAAGGGATGAAACTTTTTAGTTGCTGCAAAAATAGAAATCATTTCGAATGATTTTAAAATTTGATCTCCTGAAATATCAATTTGATATTTATGGACTGCATATTAATATTCATATGGCCTTATTTCTATGGACAAAATAAGTAGTGGTTAATAGGAAATGCGACTCTAATATGGCAGTTTGGTTAATTATGTGCTATGCATCTATGTATATGAAATCATGTGCATATACACTTTACCATTTCTTTTGGCCACATATTGCACCTTACCAAAACAACTATCATCATATAAGCTCGATTTAGCCTGACTTAACAAAATGTTTCACAAAAAAAGCTATAAGCTAGAATCAGCTTTTTGAAGGATTACCAATAATATCCTCTGATGTGATCCTGAGGGATGCAATAGCCTCTGCACAAATGTGGACACTCTCTTCCTGCTTGTTGTCTTTGTCGGCAGGGCCAGTGCAAGATGTTGGCTGCTCATTCCTCTGGGATGATATGTAGCTTACTCCAGGTCCTGGAATAGAAACTGAGGCTTGTCTGGAATTAGCCCTCTCTAAAATGTCCCCCTGTGGTAAAGACTGAGAGTGTCTCTCGAAAGAAACACCAGATGGGCAGACAGAGGGCATTCTTAAACCTCCAATGGGAACCATTGGAATTGGAGTCTGTATCTGCTGTTGAGAGTGCAAAGGCAAGTGGCTGAAGATGCCTCGGCTGGGAGAGGTGGATGCATCGGTACCACAGCGTACTCCATCAGTGACATTTCGAAGAACGGCCTCTTGCTTATCCTGAATTAAACACAATGAGCACAATTTACTGATGTAAGTTATAATATGATATTAAATATTTGTTATGAATGTGCAGTAAACTATTTTAAACAAGTTTAACTAGTATGTCTACTAGTAAAAATAATATATTTTTTTAATTGACATACCATTTCTGGGTTCATAGTCATAGTTTGTTTTAGGGCAGAGGCTTCACATTTCATTTCCCTGCTTGTCTCCAAAATGGATCTATTCTGATAGGCCCCCTTGCGTGGCGATGCAGCCCTAAACATGCCTCGGTGCTGTCCACGTGGGGAGGTTGTGCGATACCTCGATACATCTGTCACTGGCGAGATTGGTCTTACAGGTGACAGCTGCCGGATGGGGGAAAGATCCCCTCTGAAGTTTATATCGCGCCTTGAAAAAATGGGTTTCAAGGGGGAAGGAGCCCTTCCTGGAGCCAGGTGACCTTGTGGGGACAAATCTCCCCGTGAACAGATGTTCCTTTGATGAGGTGAATCCCAACAAGGAGAAAGCAGTTGAGATGAACAAGGATCAAATGTGCTGCTTGTTTCCTCAGGAGTCAAATCATCCTCATTACTGACTGAAGAACCTTCAAGTCTTTCTTTAGGATACAAGTTTTTAGTGGAACAGATGGGAGGAAATGGTTTGTTAATTGTGTACGGCTGAGGACTTGTGCTTCTGGAGTGGGTTCTTGGCGTAAAATCCCCATCATATTCATCATCCTCATCATCATCTGGTTCATCTCCATCTTCTTCACCACCATCTGTGTCATCTGCATCAGAGAACTGATGTTTAATGGCCGCATCTATTACTGGTCTGATCTCTGATGATTTGTGTGTATCATCTTCATGTTCTAAAAAATGACCAGAGGATAACATTGATTAAGTCATTTTGACTAAGTAGTACACACAGTGCCACAGAAGTCAGCTATAACAACTAATGATTCATGTTCAGGCAGCAGTAAAACACCAGTAAAATGACTGCTACTCTGTTGGTACTTAGGGACATACCAGCAACATCTGTAGTGTCCATATTCATAGGTGAAACACCAAGCTCAAGGCATTTTTTCAAGTGGGCTTTTGACTTCATATGCTTAGTCAAGTTACCTTAATTTAAAAAAAAAAACAACAACATTGTTTGATTTTATTAAATAAAAATATTTTAAAGTGTAGCTAATACTTTGTGATACAAAAATCAGGTAAATACCAACCTTTTGTTTTAAAGGCAAAGTTACAGCACTTGCATATGTAGGGCCTCACATCTGTGTGAGTACGTATATGTTTCTTCAGCATACTTGGTTTTTTACATCGAATACCACACTCCTCACAAATATATTTCCCACGACCACGTCCCCTGACGTACACATAGTCCTCATTCGATTTGTACCTAAAAAACAAGTATGTACTGTATGTTAGTGATGATTTAATTAAAACAACACTACTGGTATTTGTACAGTAATATATTACTCACCCTCCTTCAAAAATCTTTACCCGAGCAGGCTCTGTTTGCCTTAAAGGTGCCTCAGGTTCCTTGTTATTTTCACGGGAAGGTCTACATTTTTGCTTAATATCCTTCATTTGTGTATCATGTCTTATGTCTTCCAATGTTGCCTCAATTTTACCCTGTAAAAAAATAAGTTACGTAAATAAATTAATATACTTTAACAAATAAACAATATTTTTTAAAAAAGGGAAAAAACTGACCTGTTCTTGTTTGTAACTTGACAAGGTTGAAGTAACGAAGGTTCCAGGTTGATACATGGCTGCAATTGTATATGTGGATATTTGTTTCCTCTGTTTAGATTGGAGAAGGGAAAGAGCCTTTCCAGTACTGAGACTTGGTGGATTTGGATTATTGCATTTCATAAACCAAGAGGCATACACAGAGAAATTAGGTGCTGTTTGGGTGCTGTTTGGTTTGGAACAGTTGAGATAACACCAACTTACACATGTTGTAGTGTGAAGACCTGAAAACTGAGATAGTATCCATGTATTGGCAATATCTCTAGGTAAAGTTGCTTTCGCAATCTGCAATGGTATAGGCAAATTGTTTACCAAAATAGCTTCTGGGGAAGAATCACCAGGCAACGCTAAATCTGCCTTATTGGGAAAGTCTACTTTAGAATCCTCCATGTCTATTTCCTCACCTGTCCCAGGTGTATTTTGCTCATTTGTTGACTTACTGGCTTTTCTTTGTTTCTCTTTTCCATGATCAGGATGTCCTAATTCTACAGCACTCAGTTCTTCTACAATTTGCCCATACATATTTTCATCTTTCACACGTTTTTGTTGAGTTGCTTCAATGAAGAGCTCAATGCTACTTGCAGGAGAAAGCATCCGCTTACTAGCTCCACCACTCGGTGCCTCCGTAGTTGAAATGGTTCTAGAGGTCAAGGACAGAGGTATGCCCGTATTGAGTTTGGCAGGTGATAAAGATGGGTTTTGCAGAAGTCCTTTTGGATGTCCTGATGTTTGACCTGCTTCCAAAGCTACATTGTGGTCTGATGTAACATTTAAACATTGACTTTGAGCAAATAAAATATTAGGAGTTAGATTTGTCGCATATTGGGAATCCAGAATATGAGATATACTTGTGTATGTGATGTTTCCATAGCAAGGTACTTGCATTTGAATTCTGACTGGAACTAACAAACCATGCAAGCTCTGATTTGCTAAAGCAGGCTGAGCTTGTGAAAGAACTGCTATTGTTGACAGGATATTGGTCACGCTTTGTGAATGGTCTTTTCGTAGATCTGCCAGAGCGATTCTAGGCTCTTCTGCTGTTTTTGAATCTTCAGGTTCTTTCTTTATTGTTTGCTTTAGGCCATGACACTGATGCATCTGTAAAGTTGGAGGAAGAAGAAGCTGCTTATAAGGGATTTGTTCTGGCATGCTAGACAACTCTGGTGAAATTAGCTGCTGTGGAGAAACACTTCCTTGCAACAAAGAGTACCTCATCTTCTCAATACTGCAAGGAGAACTTTCCAACAAGAACTGTTTTTCTGAGGAAAACATTTTTCTACACATTTCAACTGTATTTGTGCTTCCCTGTGTAGCATTTATCTCCACAGATTTATCATGTGTCTCAGGATCCCCACTCAAAGAAGCCTGTCTAACCAAACAGCCTCTTCTTCGTTCTTTAAATACACAATCAATGGAATAGATGTCACTTTGGGTAGGGCTGGTTGGAAAAGAAAGGTTGCTATAATCAAAAGACTTACTTCTAAATTCTGGTATGTCAGTGGGTAGGTTGTAGGATGCCTGCTCTGATGCAGAGCGCCTCATCTCTCTCTGCTGGCTTGGTGAGCTCCCGGGAACAGACAAGTACTCCAAACACTTACTAAACTCATCTGACTTAGCAGGAGATGCGACATTCATTCCTTCCTCTTTGTCAAGTGATTGAGAAAAGCTTGAGCTGTGTGATAAATTGCTATCTTGACTTGGGCTTCTGGAGAGACTAGTACAAGCAGATTCAAAACTCGATTCACCAGAGGAACATTCCATTTCAGCTAAACGCAAGCGTTTCTTTTTTGGAGGGAGCTTTTCAACTGGGAAGTTTGACAAAGTTTCACTCCTTTGAGGCCACTGGAATTCTTCTCTGTTTTTTTCATTTGGTCTAACCTGCATGTCTCGAACTTTCTCTGGTTTGTCAGGCTCCTCAGTAACTCTAATCTCAGGAACTTGAATACCAGACTGAAAAGCTAGTTGTTTGGATAAATTAGACCAATGGTAGGTTAAACTGCTTCCACTGTATTGACTTTCCATTTTTCCGGAGAGCATGACTGGGTCAGCTTTGTACTTTTCCTTCGTTTGTTCCTTTTCAATAAATTGGTAATTGGTACTTTTATTAAAATGCTGGGACTCAAAATCAGTAGACTTCTCTGCAGAGCTTGGCCTACTTAATGATTTTGTGTGTTGAATTACAGAGATAACATTACTGCCAATCCATCTCTCTGTTTCAGTATATGTTGCATTCTGAATATCTTGTTTTGTACAAAGGTCCCCTGTAAGGTCAGGAAAGAATGACGGATTATTTTGGGCTAAAAAATCTTCCTCTTCCATAACGCTCTTTCCTTTTCGGCGTTTTCTTGTAGCATTTTCCATCATGTGGCTTTGAAACATTAGGCATGACTCTGATTCTGGGCAATTCTCTATTCCAATTTTAGAATCATCAGCACTGTCAACTTTTGGCTCTGATTTCAGGCCACAAACCAAAGTGTGGTTATCTGGTTCTGCATGTCCTTCATGTGCGGAATGCTCAAAGGCAGCCTGTCTCATAAGTTTTCTCATGCCCATGGAGCTACGAAAGGAGATTTCCTCATTTGTCATCCTCTCATCAAAAGAATTACTGCTTCTTAGCGCCTGTGGTGCACATACATTGGAATCAGATGGTGTTGGAAGAGAATTGCTTCGTAAAAGTGAACCACATTCTGATGGGGTTTGTAATAATTCAGTCCTACATTGAAACATTTCAGGGATTTTCGAATACTCTTCTTCTCGAAAAGATTCTGATTCAACTTTTATTGATCTGGCCAGATCTTTTTTGTGTCTGGGCAAATGCTCTGCCGTTTCCTCAGGTGCCATCCCTTTGGTCAATTTAATCATAAAACTGGATGGAGTCTCATTTATGTCTGTCATGCAAGTCTGTATAGTGATTGATTGCCTTGGCTTGGCACTTGGTTTATAACACTTCCCAAACATAATTTCTTGATATGACTTGGCATTTGCACTGGGTTGATTACACTGCTGTTCTGCACTTTCTGAGCGTGAAAAGTAGCCAGAGTCAGTGCTGCCTTTGCTGTATGAGCTAGGAAGGGAGAGAGAATCTTGATTTTTTTTCTCTGAAAGCCTGAGGGCCAGTCTTTGCTTTATGGTAGAAGACTCGGGTTCCTGGTCCACCTGAGTGACAATAACAGGTGTCATCATTTCTCTAAACTGCCATAAAGACACTTTTCCTGACATACTCTCATTTGACAAAGTCTTTGTAACGGTTATTCCAGGGATCTTCTGTGTATGTCCACCAGACTTTTTCTGTACACTATCTTTCCTTTCCTTCATTTGGTTCAAGCTACCTCTGTGCAAGGGCTGCCTCTGTGCAAGAGCTGCCTCATCTCTCACCTCTTCATCAGTGTCAGTGCTCTGCTCAGCGTCCGAATGCATTTCTCGATCTCCTACTGCCACTGCTTCATCCATTCCAAGCTCCCTATCTTGCTCTGAAAATGGAAACAATCCTGCTTTGACAGCATGTGTGTGAGACTTTCTGTGTTTGTACAAATTACTTTTAGTTTTAAATGAAAAACCACAAGGAACACATGGATATGGTCGTTCACCAGTGTGAGAACGTATGTGTTTTTTAAGCACGCTGGGTTTGGCACATGCTCTCCCACAGTAATGACACACATACTTTCCTGTCTTTTTAACTTTTAGCTCTTTTTTGTGCACACCCGCCGACATAAGGTTAACACTTGATTGTAAACATCTTTTGCCAGAGGAAGCAAAACGCTGCGTCTTTCTCCAGGTATAGATTGCTTTCTGGGCACTGGCTTGTAAAGGAGGGCTAGTTCTTGACCCCATTCTTTGTGTCTCAATACTGGGACATGACGTTAAATCTTCTTCATGGTGTCTCTCTTTTAGTTCTATTTTGTCTTTGGTGCCAGAGAAAATATCCCTTTTGACCATGTCTGAATCAGCATGTTTCTCTTCTTTCAAAGTGCCTTCCTGTAGGGAACATCCTACTGCAATAGTGGGTTCAGGCGTCTCCATGATGTGAAAATTATGTTTTTAATATTAATACTTATGTCTGATACATCTTCACTGCCTCATTTTGCAGGATCCAAGTTGCATCTTTAAAAAGTGCCATAAGTTCCACAATGTTCACATGCAGTCTTCAGGTTTATAGCACGATTTCAAAAAATAGTGGACATATTTCTTTTTAATGTTTTTATTTCTGGTTTTGTTCCTTTTTAGTGTGTTCCTAGGCCTATGTATCAGTTTCAGGTTATCTAAAAAAAAATATATGAACATAATAAGACATAAGAACAGGACAGGAAAATTCCATTGAAAAGAACAAGTGTCTGCTGGACAACTTGAATAGCTCTACCTTCAAAATAACTCATCTTATAATAATAACAATAATAATTACAGCAGCTGTAGCAACAATAAAAATAACAGTAATAATGTATGAATAATAATAATTTACACATTAATAAATAATTCTCTAAACGATGTTTGTGTAATTTAATAGTGATTAAGCACACTCTGGCAGCCACATCACTTTACATGTTTGCTGATATTTATTTATAGTGCAAATTACCACTTTCATAGCAAGCATGTAATGTATATGCCACATACCTACAAAAAGAAGCAGTCTAACAGTGCAATTTTTAGCAAAAATGCATGCCATACTGTCTAAGTAAAGATAGTTTTTATCAGCCATTTTTGTCTTATTCCATACAGCTGACATGACTGCCAAGAAGTAAAACGAACAGCAAGCAGGGATAGTGGAGAGGAGCTTTTACTTAATTATTGTTTTAGTGTATCAGCGCTGCTATGAACCTGTAATTTTTGCAAAATATGACAAGCTAATAACATCATCAAGAAAGACATATATAACAATGTGACATTAATGAGGTTACATAAGATTATCTAGTGCAGACCGCTTAGCTTGTGTTAATTAGGACATCATATCAGAAAAGAAAACTGAACCACATACATCGTTTTTGTTGAAACCTTGCCACTGTCACAATTTGCTGTATACAAAAAGGTGCCGGTGGTATAAAGGGGTCTCTAGAGGTGACAGGATTCTCCAGCGCTCCTCTCAAGGTCACTCTGATCTCATTCCAGGGTCTCCCTCTGTGTGTGTGTGAGGGGGTGTGAAATAATAAGTGGACAAATGAATGGAAGACACAACAAAAAAAACCATTTAATAATGTACCTTTGTTCATGGAGACAATTTCTGCACCACAGAGGCATTGATGAAATCTTCTAAATATGGGATCCCAGATTACACAAAGGAATAACTACCACTTAAATTTTTAGAATTATATTTACCATGATTATTGTCATCATAGACTGTTATGGGTGCTAAGGAATGAAAAGTATAAAGGTTTGACCAACTGTTACCACTTCCCATTTTGGCAATCCTACACATTTACATAAAAACCACCAGCTACAACACAAACAAAAAACATGCGATAGCAAGTCACTAAAAAATATAGCTACAGTCAGGAGAATGTCATTACGTCATGTATCAGCACCCCACTGTATCAGCATTCACAAGAGCCAAAGCCTGGCAACTCATAAAATCAAGCAGTCCTATAAATGATGTCCACAGTGGCACTTCAGCAAAGACTGAAGGATTGCATGATGGATGAATTACACGGTGAATAAAAGCAAAGAAGTCAAGGACAGACACACACTGGCAAGTCACCCTCTAGCAAGCAGAGCTACAACATCAAATATATCGATTGCCATTTACAAACCTTGTGTTCAAATACAGCCTTGTCCGATATCTCCAGTCATTTCCAGCTCCCTTTAGAATTCCCATCTTCCATTTTCCAGTATGTTACCCTCAAGAAAAGCAGATTTGAAGCCAAATAAGCCAAAGATAAGCCCCATCAATGATCCACATCATGTGTATAGAGGGTACATTATCAGACCTACTGATGTAAGCGAGTCACCACAGAAAATACCTCACTGAGATGTGTATCCAGGAACAAAAATAGCAAAGGGGCCCTGTAAGGGGTTATGCAACAGCCCACAGAAAAGACCACTTTTAAAAGGCAAGGAAAGCAGTGCATAGACATTTTTTAGTTAGTGTGCAGTGCATAGATAAGGATTTACACCAAGAATTGTGTTGTTCATTTAACACTTACAAAATTACAAAAAGATAAAGTAATTAATTTAGCAATATAAAAGGCTTATTAAAAGGATTGGCTGCCAACACAGGATCTCTATACTTGCAGCAAATCACAGAACAACATATAGAACACAATAATGCTTGACAAAAATCACCAATTAACTTATAATCAATTTCAATTATGTATCAGTTGTTATCTGAAAAAATAATTCACAAATTATTACATAAACCCTTAACTATCTGTCATTTAATGCATAATATTAAACAATTTACACACAAATATTTTTTTTAAAAATGGTTGCAAAGACCAGCTGGGTGCTGCTATGAGTAGGAAATAGCATAAGCAATTAAATATGAGAATTCATATGTCTTAAAAATAATTATATATTGAAGATGTTAGAGAGATTGCATTATTATTATGTTATAACACCTTCATAAAGGAAAATTGTGAAACTACAGAGTAAAAGAAAGCAGGTATTATATATGTGACAGTTAGTGTATGCATGCATCATATCTATAGTATTAAATAAGTTAAGTTATTGCTCTAAATGGTTGATCCTCAATGAACGGTGAAGGTCAAGCCTCTCATCTCTTTCTATAAATATAATGGTCTGTCCCAATGGGTAGCCTGGCTTTTCCACTACCCCAGGCTTTCATAGCTACTGACTATTTAGATGTGATCTGACACCCAACTTCTTTCTGCCCAAGTCATTCCCTTTCTTTTACACACTCACACACAACTGACACACTTGCACTTTACTGCCTCTTTGTCATGTGTATGATGTTTCTGATCATGGTAAACTGGCGTTTACTGGGAAAAGTGATTATAATGAACAATACGAAACCAAAATTGTACTTTGTCACGGTTAAAGTAAGTTGGTGTCTATATTATGGATATTATAGACATTATATATCTATATTAGCATGGTGTAATGGGTAGTCAGAGCGCCATGGTTCCATGTTCTGCCTGCATTTTATAAATTTTACTGAAGATTTTCAGTTTACCTCCACTCTCCAAATCATCCTCATATGTTTGGCTACTCATAATTGCTCCACATTGTGAATAAGCATGCAATGGCATGGTATGCCATATAGAACATATTGCTAATTCACAGGATATACTGTGAATGTGTATATATATAATTTAGTGCAACTTATATAGATAAGTTCAAAAATGAATAACCAAATACTTTATAAATACATTGTGATTTAACGTTTTCAACAAACCTGTCTCGTTAAAAAACAGCAATCAAACAGTCTACATTTGGAACTTGCTATATGGCAGGTATACTTGGGGAAAAACTTTAAGCCAATAAATAAAATGTTGTTTTTAATAAATCAGTTGATTGTATTTTGTGGACATTATTCTTATTTTAATAAAGACATTCTATGAGAGCCTTTGTGCCTTTTAAATAAGAACATGGTCGTCCTAAAAAGCTATAAAGGTTTCATCATAGGATAAACATGATCAAATAGAATAACTGTATTGATTTGCAGATTCTTTCTGAGTGGATAATCAGGCATAATCAATGCCAGCCAAATCATCCTCTGCTTTCTAACAAAGCCATCATTTTTATTAATTTAATAACCCTTATATATAAGTGGACAATTTTGTTAAATCTGGCTTCACAAATATTGGACACTTGTTCTAAATAAATACAAATAAATAATATAACAAAATGTGGGTGGTAACAAACCCTACATTATGTATTTATTTTTGAATGAAATAAAAAGATAAATATTAAAAGATTTGAGACAATTATCAGCTACCTCTAGTATACATTATATTCTATTGACAAATGTGTAGTATTAAATAATCCATACCTTTTTTAATATCATGTTTTAATGTAAAGATCATTTGCTATATGGAGTAAAAACATGAGAAATGTTTCCATGGCAACAAAATATCTATTTTTTGCTGTATTATGTATGCGCTTATCTTATTCAGTGAGTATCTACACACCAACCACTGAAATACTGAATGGAGAACACTCAGCCAATGCTTTAGCTGTCAGAGACATGATAAACGTTCTCTATTTCTATGTTGTAGGGCACACTAGAAAATATTCTTCCAATGTATGTAAGTAATATATGTTTAGCTTGGATAACAGTGTTTTCTTAGTCTGTATGTTTTTGGCATCGTAACAAGAGCCGGGAAATGAATGAGAATGAATGAAATGAATTTGCCAATGCCTTCAGGAGGTGGACTCCATCTGGAGCCATCATTAACTCATCGTCATGGTAACACACACTGTTTCTTTATGATAGAACTCAAGTTCTGCATTTAGCAAGCTGAAGTGTATATTGAGACAAAATTCATCACTAAAAAAAGAGGAATTTTAAAAGGATGTGTCTGAATATCTACAACATCAAAGTTACAGAAGTAAATCTTAGGCAGCAATGTAACACTAAGTAATGCTCAAGAGACAACTGACACCTCACTAAGTATTCTCATACCTAAATGTCTTAATCTTAATCGATGATGTAAGACTTCGTGCTCGAACAGGTAATGAACAGCATTAACACAATTCAGGGAAACTCATCCTTATGTACTTACATCATGCTTTTTTTTTTTTAGACAAGACACATATATACCTACCTAGGTTAATTTCTCACCTTGACTGATTCATGGAGTTCAGCTTCTTCCTCCAAAGCTAAACACTTTATTTTCCATTTTTAGAGTGCCACTAAAGTTGCTGATTTTCACTGAGTGCTCTTCACCAGGCTTCGCTACTAATCCCTTAGTCTCATGCAAGAGGAGTGGGAAGGAAATGGAAAATGATCATGTTTCTTGGCATAAACACCTGGTGTGTTGATTGGCTGAGGGAGGCTGGTGGAGATGTCTATCACCGTGACAACGCAGGGTCTGGTTGGCAGCAGCCAGAAGAGAATATACAGGGACAGAAATAGACTGCAGCTTGCTCTGGAACTGAACAATCCCACCACAGAAAAAGGGAGGGAAGGCCAGAGGAATGCAAGAAGGATGAATACAGCTTTGAGAAAAGATGAGCAAAGCTATGAGAAAGAAAGGACATTAGCCTAATATACTGCAGAATTTCACATCCATGCTGGGGTCACCGTATGGAAACGATCATTGTGATGATGGCTTAACTGACGTACAGCCCTACAGCCTTGCTTTCTAGATGTTAAATGCTTGACAGGTAAATGAAGTTATTCCTTGCAATGGTACTAAGGCTGCTTGGAATATTTCTGAAATTTCCAGCATAATTTTTTTTACTATCCAAAAAATTATTACAGCTACCCTAAAGCTGAAAGACCTGATAGTGGCCTGGATAGCCCTGCGGATCAGTGAAAATCAATTAATGTGGTTTTTGTAACTGCATGAGAACAACAGTGTTAAGAAAACTAAGCAATTTAAGGTGTGTGCAATTTGTGTGCATTATTCATTCGAATTCAATCTGTTCTTTTTAAATTTACTCTGAGTAGACATAACCTACCAAAAGAACTGTGTGATTCAGTTCATTTAAAGGACTTGGATAGATAATGCTTCATCATTTTTGGGGTAAAGCCAGTTTAGTATTGCAACACATTCATCAAAAAACATTTTAATCCTCTTCAGACATTGTTTTCTTTTTGATAATGTCTTTGATAACTGTCTATGGCTAATTATATTAGTTATAATGGTTAAAATTCTATATAATCTTGCTGACCCTATCTCTATCACATTTAACATCATAAAAGATAGGTCAGCTTTAAAGTCTTTCTTCTTCACACTTATCTCATATTCCATTTAACTCCGATTAACCGTGCAAGTAAATCACCTAAAAAAGACAATTGGTGGAATAGGTTAAAACGAGCAAATCTTTTACCCACAGCATCATGAATAGTGATGTATGAAATGTATGAGGGAATTACACCTGTTCATTTAAACATTTTAACAACACTGGAAGTTAGAAGGGCCTGGGATCTGCATAAACAGTACAGCGCTATTCCTGGCATGGCTGCCCTGAATAACTCAGATAGGGAGTTTCTAGGGGGAGGGAAATAAGCACATGTCTCAATGTGGCATGTGATGCTCTCGGATTCCCAACACTTTCATAAATGGACTATGGCAGGTATATGAAATTGCCACACACTGCTCTGTTAAAAAGCTTGTTTACATCAGAGGAAAAAAATAGCATGTAAATGATGGAACAGAAGTAAAAAAACGACTGTTGGATTTAAAGCAACAGATTCAAAGCAATTTTTCTATGCAACACTGAGTTTTATTGTGTCATTCTTTGTTTAATCAGTTTACTCAGACATTTTGCTTTAAAATTTTAAATGATTTGACATCCTAAGTTCATTCTATTTTCTACCCCTGAGTAATTTAAAATATATTCTTGCGCCATCATAGAAAAACCATAAAAATCGAAATAATTCAGTGCTTACATTACAGAAAAACCCCTCGAAAATAATTAAAATCGAACAAATATTGTACCAAGATAATAAAAACCAAACAAATAACCACAGAGAAATATTTTCAATGATAATGAATTTTCCTAAGATACTCCAGTCAGACGAATAGTCCAGGCCCAGGAGCAGGGCATCTGAACAGGAGACAGAGCAGGAAGGTAGACCTGTAGACCGCTGGGCTTCATCGGGACCCACTTTAGTGGTTTATAGCCCAATAATACCACCTGGTGCAGAAGTAAACCACAAGAATTAGGGTAAAACAAAAAGACATAAAAATATTCTGCTTAAACAATAATAATAAAAGATAAGTGCCTATAAAACATCCACCATATAACTAAGTGTTTATGTGACTCTTTAGGTGCATCTTTTACTCTTTATTACATGTTTTAAAATGAAGCACAGCACTACTTGCTCATAGTAAATGTGCTGAATTTGCCACCTTCTGAATTAGTAAGCGTATTTTTATTTGAACCCGAACGTCAATTAATAAAATGGTTTATAATGCTATTACCTGTGTTTGTGCTAACACTAAAGGCTCACTGAGAATAACATATCCCTCAGTTGGCCATGATAACAAAAATGCATAGACGGCCTTCTCCTGCGGCTTCCATGTGTACCTATAGAAAAAACAAATGCTTAAATGGAGACAATGAAAAGTACAATATCTTACTGATGCTATTAATTAAAACTAAATGACAGTTAAATTAATGACAGATCTCTAATTTATTAATTTGTATTAAAAAAAATCCACATTATGGATTGGATCCTAAATATTTTATAATTTTGCGCTTCAAGCCTTATGATTTAATGAGGAAGTGCAATGAATAGTTTTTAATCTAATATTGGTTTAGTGCAATAAATTGCATAGTTTCTGAGATTATTACTGTAGGCACATTTCCTCTAATTAAACCACTATTTAAAAAAGTTGTACATTAATAGAACACATTTAATTAGCTGATCTTAATAAATAATTAAGTATTATCTAAGACATCTGCTTGACTGGGATGACAAGCTTTACATATACTGGAGCAGTTTGATACACACCATACTCCAGGTGTAACGCTGTCATTTTGCGCTCTCCAAGCAGTTGTATTGTAGATTCCTTCACCATTAACCTTCAGCCACTGGCCCACCTGCCTTAATCTCTCCTCAAATATGGGAATAATGCGGCCATCGTGTGTTGGACCCACATTCATTAACAAATTTCCCCCGCATGACACAGTCTCCACAAGGGTCTGTAAAGCAAATGGTAAAACACATTTGTTCTTAGTAAATTACATGTTAGCTCACATCTTGTTTAATATTGAAAAACGTTGTGGTAATAGTTAAAGCTTATTGACTGTAGCAGCAAATTCCAAAAAGTTTTTTTGAAAGTGTAATCATTAAAATATTCTGGTTATCTAAGTGATATACACTTCTTTTTTCTTTAACATCTTTTTTTCTTATTATTGGTTAACCCAAAATTTGAATAAAAGCAACTAAATTACACAAGTTTAAAGAAAAAAGGGTTTTCTGGTGAGTCACACATATTCCATAGGGTCATTCCTGCTGCACATACCGTAATTAGCTGCTCAATGGTGAGGTAATCACTGAATTTAGCATCTCGTCTATAGCCCCATGAGCGCTGGTCAATCGTCATGCAGTTCTCCCATTTGTGCTTCAGCAGGTGTCCTGGGTTATAACGGTCAGCGCATGTGTAATACCCACCGTGGGTACAAATACTTCCCCTTCCCCATCGATCATTAGTCACAATAGTGTCCCGCACAGGGCTTTAAATACATCAATAATCACACATGAGTATGTACTGACATCTAACCACAAAGCATGTAGCATGTAAACATACTCTAGAGCAGGGGTGTCAAAGTCAGTTCCTGTCGAGCCACAGCTCTGTCAACTAGGGATGTGCGATTTAGGGAAAATATCTAATTGCAATTTTTCTTTGGCAGATATTGCAATTAAGTCTTTTTAATAGTGTGCAAACTTTATAGATTCCTTAATTCCTTGTAGCCCGGCAGATGCAGTGTGCCTTTATACCAAATAGTTAGCTCCTTGTTGCTATTATTTCTAACTGCATTTTAGTTAAAAAAACAAAACAGAAAATATATTATTTCATTGTTTATTAATTTCTTCTAGTGCAAACTACAAAATAATCAACCTGACTTGAAAGAAGCCATGATCTCACTCAACCGCACTTTATTTGTTTTTTAAATGATGGGCGTTACACCCACATGGCCAACATGCTGATTGGCCGCACAGAGCTGTGCACACTTAATTGGATGGTATGACTGTTACTCAAAGAGGGTAGTCATGCATTAACTCTGTGACTTTTTATATCGCATTCACATCACAGCCTTTTGAGATTAGCTAATTGCAGCGTTTAAAATCGCGATTTAACAGTGAAAAATGAGAATGCAGCTGGCTTACATTTCACTTTTCATTTGGAAGCGTTTTGCAGAAGACTAAACCTTATCAGTGTGTAGCACCTTTCCAGTCATCCCTCAAGATAAGTATCAGGATCCCACCTAATATTCAACTCACCCTTGAGTGGACATACAAGGACAAGGCAAATTGACTTCCCCAAGGACTTGAAGCTTAGCCTCCATGTCAACCCTTCTTTAATACAATTAAGCCTGAAGCACTTGATTAGATGGATCAAACTCTGCAGGCCTGTGTCACTTCAGGACCTGAGTTTGACTCCCCTGCTATTAAGCAACAGTTTCTAAATGGGATCCAGGCAACTCCTAGGTGTCCTCAAATCAAGCATACTGCATTAGTTCAGGCAGGCAGCGTAGGCAAGCTTTTCGCTGATTGGGGGGAAAAGAACCCCAACCCCTAACAGCTAATCGGGCCTGAGCGCTTAATTGGCGAATCTCAAATAGGGCGCCTTGCTTGTTTTGCAACCCACCTCCTCCCTATCTTCTCTTTAATTTTGTTACTTAAACAATGTTATTTTGTTGTCATTGATGCATGCTCTGTTCTTGGGGGTTTGTGCTGCTGTTCTATACTTAAAATGGGAGGGTCGCCCCTGTGGATGCTGCTGTTTGCCTGTCTAGTTTTTTCATCGAGCTCATGGAAAGACACGGAATTTATAACAGAGCCAAATGTAAACTTTAAACCTGGCAGTAAAAGATGCCCTAAAGGACCTGACTGAAACAGTTACATTTGTAGAAATCACATCCCACTTTTATCTATTATTATAAGTTATATTTTTTATTGTGTACCTATGGTTATTAGACTGTTTTATTAGTCATTTAAATTAAATTTCCCAAACAAATAACCATGAAATAATCTAAGTATTATTTCAGAATTATTTCACATGATTGGATTATTCTTATAGCATAAATCTATACTGACAGGGTCCATGTTTTTTGCCAGTTATAGGGTTAGCGTTAAAATAAGTTAGGGAGATGCCCTGTTATAGAGTAATTTTACAAGAGAAAATCCTTTACCTCTCATTGTATAGCCATGCAAGGAACCCTGTGCTATTCCAGTACTGGTCTGGGGCATCGCCATCTCCATCAGACCAGAGCACTTCTGGTTTGTACTTGTTTACGATCTCATAAAGCTCAGGCAGTGTTTTCTTTTGAGGAAATGAAAAGGTAGTAAAATTGTTCTCCGCATCTGCTCTGAAAAGAGGGTGAAACCACTCAAAGAGAGAATGGTAGAGTCCTAGACGAAGGTCACTGTGCTTCCGTACAGCAGTGGCTATTTCGTTCACCAGGTCCCGCTTTGGCCCAACATCCACTGCATTCCAGTTCCATGAATACTTTGAACCCCACAACGTGTAACCTAGGCAATGACAAACATTTACTGTACTTTATTTCCCTTGTTTGCTGATTCAATTTTTTTCATTTTAAAAATAATTTTTTGTTTATTATTTTAAAATTATTTTACTTTACTTTACAAAACCCAAGAGCTGACTGGGTAAAATCTATAAAATTGCATAACCATTAAAAGCTCATTTTATCTCGAGTGTCCTTTTTTTTTATTTCTAAAACAAAAATAAATTTTATGAATTAGAAAAAGGTTAGAAGCAATCCAACACAGCCATGCTTGCTGCTGTGCCGTTACTTTCACTAGAATAATAATTACTGCAGCATATTTTATTGTTTTTGGCTCTGAGGAACACAAAAGCCTTTATATTGTTTAATAATTGTTATAATTCTAAAAGATTCTGTGCACTGTGACACACATTTAAATCAGAATATAAATTGTTTTCCTTATCGTTTCACTTCACCAGGACATTCACACCAACCTTCATGATGTTTAGTTGTAAGGACAATATACTTTGCTCCCGATGAAGCAAAGATGTCTACCCAGTCCTTAGCATTAAAGAACTCCGCAGTGAACTTCGGTGCGAAGTCTTGGTATGTGAATCCAGGGGGGTAGTTTTTAGCCATGAAAGACAAATAGGATGGGATTTTTTGGCCTTGCCAATACCACCTGTATTGAAGATTTATTTAGATTATTAAGATTACACTCAAGCATTTCTAGCAACTTGTTGGGTCCAATCTATGAATATAACATATTGTTTCTCCATTATTCATTATTCACATCCATTAACCCACTTATATACATACATATATACATATACATACATATATATACACATATATATAAGCGGGTGAATCATATATATGATATCATAATCGTATATAATCAGGGTCATGGGACCTGTTTCTCATCCTGCAGTAAATAAAATCATTAAAAATGGTGCAATAATTTGACTTAACAAACATATTTAGCTGAACAGCATAATGCATGAAATATGATAGAACAGATAGAGTAATTGCAGATGTGCAAACAGCAAAATGTCCAATTATATTACAATAATATATAATTCGTTTTATAATAATATCTGTAGATACTTGCATAGTTGAAGATATTTGTCACGCACATGTTTGAAAGAAAATAAAAAAAATAAGACAATCTAACCTTACATAAAATTAACATACACCAGAGAATAAAAATCATTCTATAGATCATATTCTTTCTATCCGCATAGTGACCACTGGTACACCCTGTTGTACTCACAGGTACAATACCACAGCTTGTTTTGGGGGAAAGCTTAACACACCGACAGACAATAATGTTAGAAAAACTTACCAGAACCATTCGCTGCCGTAGCTGGGGACTGAAAACACACCCCAGTGTATAAAGATGCCAAACTTTGCTTGATCGAACCATTCAGGCAGGGGTCTCGAATCAATCGACTCCCATGTTGGTTCATATTGACAATAACAAGCTCCCATCAACGGGAACAAAAAAACCCAGCTCCATTTGGCCATGGTAAAGTACCCGTTTGCTCTGATTGCAACAAAGCGCAGCACCAGACAGACCTGTCACATGGAATTCTTATATCGGAGTTCATGTGATCGCAATGTGATTGTTTCTGTAGCGGTTAAACACGGAATGAATCGTCCTTCCGGGTTATACCACTGGATACGCAGAAACATGTTGCACTCTCTACTTTACTTCAAATGTTGCAGCTATCGTCGTCATGAAAATGTGAAAATTATTCATTAATAAATACACGGAACACAAATTACGCAGTCTTGCTTTTAAATATTTTTAAATATTAAAAAGATATCCGTTAATTTTCGTAATTTATTTTGTAAATCGTGCCCCAACTCTGCGCATAAGTGCGCAGAACTGAGTCACTCCAACACTCCCGGATATGTCATATTTGTACGACAGGGACAGTGATATTTACTTTTGCACGTGTTTTTATTTGATCTTCTTTCTTCTTTCAGTTTATTTGGACTGTTAAGGATCCATGCAAGGCTATATCGATTGTCACTGTCACATCTCTTCGAGAGATTTTGACGATGTAACATGCAGATCTTTGTTGTTTATTTATATTACAATAGGAGTAACATATCATTCTAAACAGACTTTCACATTTTTCCTGACAGGACATTGATGAAGTTATTGAGCAATCAAAAAAGGTATTTTGTTTATCCATAGATTGTTTTATTAAATGTTATATTGTCTTCAAGAAGCTTGTCCTTATATAAAACCTGGCCTTTTTATTTCAGACTGGAGTTTTGGCACTTCTTGCAGTAGCAGAGCATGCTGGGGATTTTGAGAAAATCATACAGCTTTCACAGAGGTGGACTTTTTTTTTTTTAGCACAATGATACACCGCCACCTATTTGATCTATTATGCAACGAATGTTTTGGGTTGTTTGTTTGTAAACAGGTTCCCTGGATTTATCTTGCCTTGCCTTGGAGTTCACCCTGTTCAAGGAGATCCAGCACAACCCAGAGGGGCATTACCAGAGGTCGGAGCTGTGGCATAATATCTTGATGCAATTCCTAATACTAATTCTTGCTTTTTGCAATTGTTCACAAATACATAGAAAAAATAATATCACTTACTTTTGTTTTTTACAGGATTTAAATTCAGCCCTGCCCATAATAGAAAAAAATGCAGAGCAAATTGTGGCCATTGGTGAGGTAAGACTTTTAGAGAAACAAGTACAGTGCACATATATGCTTATTAACAATTTTATCCTGTGCCTTATAACAACTAATATACAGACATTATTTGTGCTGCGTGCAGGTTGGCCTTGATTTCACACCCCGTATAGTCAATACCGAATCAGGGAAAGAACTACAGAGACAAGTACTTATTCGTCAAGTAGAGATGGCAAAGCAGCTAAATCTACCTCTGTAAGTCTAAAACAAATCCTACAGTCTTAGATAATTGCATCAGGAAAGTACATAAAAGAGTAAAAGACTAATATGACCTTTAAGTTTTACTACATAAGACAGCAGTGTGTAAAAAAAAAGGTTGTCTTTCTATTAGAAATGTTCACTCAAGATCTGCTGGGAGACCAACTATACACCTTCTAAAAGAGCTAGGTATTGTTTTATTGGACTACACTGGTAGATTCCTTTTTTATTTTCTTTATAACATTTGAATGGTTTTTAAAAATAGGTGTGGAGAATGCTCTTCTTCATGCATTTGATGGAAAACCCTCCGTCGCAATGGAGGGGGTTCGTGCAGGCTACTTCTTTTCCATACCACCATCAATTATAAGAAGTGAACAGGTAACTTACATTACTGAAGGTTTCAATGCAGAGCCCGATTTATTTAAAATATCTCGCCTGTTTTAGACAATCAGTGATGTAATGACATGCTATCCACTATGTTTTCTTTTTCTGCTAAGAAGCAGAAACTTGTGAAACAGTTGCCACTGGAAAATATATGTCTGGAGACTGATTCACCAGCCCTTGGACCTGAAAAGCAGGTTATCTTGTTTAATTTTTGTGGCTTTTTATGTTTCTTATATTATTATTCTTATTATTTGTTCATGTTGCTGACAATGTCTTGGCTTATCTAATGCTACACTTAGGTGAGGAATGAACCAAAGAATATCACCATTAGTGCAGACTATATTGCTAAAACCAAAGGGATTCCTGTGGAACAGGTGATCGAAGTCACCACACTCAATGCGCTTCGTCTTTTTCCCAAGCTGAAGACATTTATCAGTCATTTATGACGATGACAAGGACTCTACAACATTTACATAATACAGTTTATAATTTTATTATTTAATATGTATGTAACTAAGCAGTGTTGCATGTTTTGTTGTTTTGACTCTTAGCTTTTAGTGGATAAAATTTTTACTGAGACTAAGAAGTTAAATTGTGCTGAATTGAATTAGATGAAAGATTCATGTGTCCCACAACAGAAGAATGCCTGCAGACTGTAACAGGTTTCTGTTAAATAAATAACATGCACAGACAGAAGTATAACAAATAGAATCATCTGTATAGCATGTTTAATTAATAAAAGAAAACCAACTAACACCAGGATCATGAACAACGATGCCTTTTAATTGTTTTCGCGTATGTACTCCAAAATTTACTGTGATAAGAGCAGAATGTAAACATTAAGCGAGCTAATTAAGTTCACCTAATTTGGGCACTTAAACCCTAAATGCAAGAAAATGCATTGAATAAGGTTAATTAAACCAATGGTACCTGTTTTGTTTTGACTATTTTGTCTTGCCAAAAGATGATTTATAATTCTATTTTAAGACATTTGTGCCTCATATGTTTAGAAACTGTTATAGTCACATTTGATGGTCTGATCTAAAAGTTTGAGATATAGAAGTATGTGTTTATGTTGCTGTTTATGTCAAACTGTAATTGTTATAACTAATTTAGATAGATAAGTCCAGAGCAATGGAGAATGTGTAAAAGAGGTAAAGAGGCAAGTACAGGCAGGTTGGAAAGGGTGGAGAAACGTGCCAGGAGTGATGTGTGACAGGAGAATATCAACTAGAATCAAGGGGAAGGTGTACAAGACAGTGATAAGACCAGCTATGATGGTGGCACTAAGGAAGAGACAGGCAGCAGAGCTGAAGATGTGAATATATTGGTAGGAGGATGTTTACTGATGAGGCTACCAGGCAGAAGGCAAAGAGGAAGACCAAAGAGGAGGTATATGGATGCGATAAACAAGGACATGATGCTAACAAATAAGTAAATGTGAATGAAGAGGATGTAGAAAATAGGGTGATGTGGAGACAGATGATTCACTGTGGCGACCCTGAAAAGGGAACAGCTTTGACTTTCTGGTCAAAGTAACACAAACAGTTCATTTAACAGTCAGACAGATTTTTTTTTTATTGTGCCACTCTTCTGCTTTTGCTTCGACTTAAGTTTAACCAAACCAAATAAAATCCTGAAAGTTAGGCTGTATGTCGCAGTATTTACCACTAGGTGGCAGTCACATCACTTCCCAAATGTAAATGTTAGCGTTTAGAGTACAAGGTCAAAGCGGCTCCACGCCTGCTGTTGCTCACGCGTCTGTTTTTACAGGCGATTAAATGTCTTCCTGATGGCAGTGTGTGGTTCACCTTTGTGTAGTTGCACTTGCTTGTCATTTAACATTTCTAACTATGACACTCAGGCTGATAAAGTTACTTTCCCGCAGTTCTGACTTCTGCAGGCAGTTAAAGTTTTAAATTGGTGCAACAGAAACGTGCCATTTTTTTGTGGTAAGTAATTAGGGGTCTGGATATTTGTTAAGCGTTATAAGCGTTTATGTAGTTAACTAATTATTCTGACAATTCCTCTGACAGGAACGGGGAGTTCGAGGATTTCGAACTTTGACTTTGATTGGGGTTTTTTTTTGTTTGTTTTTTTTTTTGTTTTTTTGGTGTAACGTTATTTTTGAGGAAACTTGCAGTTTGGAGAGGGGAAGTCATGGCAGCAGATATTTTGCTAATGAGGAAACTGACCAGACTGAAGCAACTGACCTGTCCCATGAGTCCCATTCTGTGCGTTCTGAGGAGAGAACACCGGAGTCTTACCCAAACTCAGCTAAAAGAACAGGTAAGCGTTTAAAACAAACCAAAGAAAAGATTAAAACAAACATACTAACGCAAAGTTAATGTTAAAGCTCATAGGCATCATAAAGACTGAAGAAAGTCCTGCTGGTCCAGTTTATAAAGTAGTAAAATGTTATTGAGTTCTTCAGGCATAAAATTACCGTAATATAATAGTTTAATAGTGCAATGGGTTTGCGATTGTTTCAATATAAAGTGTCATAAGTAGGCATATGTGAATAATATATTGAGGTGTAAAGTATGTATAATATTTTGTCTATTGTCTGTTACTTTCTGGAAAGTAACCTGAGAGGTTATTGATAAGTTGAAAAATACTTCCAATAATTCCAAACAAATACATTAATTTTCCGCAAATATCTTAACCTTTTATTCCCTTTACCTGTGTATTCCTTCAATCTTTTATTCTCTTGATCCTAAATATTCTTAACGCTTTATTTCCTCAACCATTTATTCCTTTAACCCTACAATTTATTCCCTTAAAGGAATGTAGGGTAGAGGGAATAAACAGTAACTTCTTTCTTTGTAGTAAATATACTGTAAAGTCATGTGACCCGTTTCCTTTGCAGGACTATAGTTGCCCTGAGAGCACTTTTTCTACAGATAGAGGCATTATAAAATCAATCTATACCTTTCCTCACTTCATGGGAACGAAGAATGATGAATATGTCAGAAACATGTCAATCAGCAATTACAGCCACAAATGTCTGGGGAGAAAAAGATACAAGTTACTTCAAGGACTAACACAGTCGGTACTGCCAAGCTACAGCCAGACCCATTCATTCCATCAAGATCAGTGCCACTGGAACGATTCTAAAAAAGAAGGAGCTGACACATCCCATAAACACAAGCAGATGGTACAGTAGAAATGTGTAACTTTGTTCCAAATCCCTGATGAGAGCATAGGATTGTAATAAGATATAGAGTCCACGTGTATTGCTATCATTTTAGATAAGAAAATATATGAAGTGTAATATAATGTCACATGAATGGCTTTTGACCTCGTCTTTCTCTTCGGAGTGTCTGAGAGCGAAGTACGTTTTTAAAACCAGACTTTAAAAGCCATGATTTTGGACCAAGTTTGGTTAGAATTACTTTGCCGTTTGTAAAAACAAACATCATATGCAAAGCCTTGATATAAGGATTTAATCAGGACACTATTTTATTATAACCATCAGCCTAAAACTCTTCACATGTTTCCAGTTAAAACTACTTACACCTTTTACCTAATTTTGTTTGGTTATAAGAAAATGAGGGTAAAATTTCTTTTGAACTGTAAGTTACTGGTTTCGTTGACAAACAGAAAAAGGCTTTGCAAACCATCGATCACTTGTATGTAAACATTCCAATGTCCTCTTTAGGTTAGTTCCTTCAAATATGCTGCATGTAATAATATACAGTACATACAATTTATTGTAATAAATCCAGTTAAAATAATCTTTGCCACAATTAACAAGTAATAAAGTAATGTCTGTTCTTGCGTTTGTTGTAGCTCAGTGAGAGTGCACGTGAGCGCAAAGTACCAGTTACGCGGCTGGGGCGTTTGGCAAATTTTGGGGGTAGGGCAATCTTTTTTGCAAATAGCATCAACTTGTGAGGTATTAAAGCATCACTGCTTAAGATTTGCAATTTGTGACTTTAGGCTTGGCAGTTGGCCTGGGATTGGGAGCTATCGCAGAAGTGGCAAAGAAGAGCCTCAGATCAGATGAGAAAAAAGGTATATTCTATAGACTTTAGTTTTCTTATTTGCTTTTTATTTGGGGTTATTTATTTAAATTTAGAACTGGCCTATGTTTAAAAGCTGAAACTTGAAAGTTAAGTTATAAAGACTGCTTATGCATTTCATGCAAGTTAATTTTTTCTACTGTTACAAAGGTCCATTGGGGCTAGCAGCATTTTTTTTATTTAGCACAGCTTCAGCAGATCTTCAACACAGCTATTAACATGAAATGTGAATCAGACACTGGTATTACCCGAATCACGTTACACGGCGTGAGAAATCATAATGATTTAGTATTGGAGTGAGAGGTAAATGTATTGGATACAGAAAAGGACACCTCTGAATGCAAATACACAAATATTAGTCACCAAATGATTCAAAGCTTAAAAGTGGCAGCATCAAGGTTTCTTTTCTTATACTAACGATGGTATTAACTATATTGACGGAAAGAGGAATTAGGCCGCATATTAGGATATTCATATAATGCAACATATCGACAGTAATAGAAAAAATAATGTATTGTTAAGTTGACTTTCTTGGTTTCATGGAAAAAAAACATATATTGTCAACAGCTGCATATAAATTCATGTTTAATATTTGCTTATGTATTGAATACCGATTTATCTTATTGTAAATGTCTGGGAAAATCCTAATGAACTGATTTATGCGTTTCTGCAGGGAATAAAAAGACTATCCTTGATTCAAATCCATTCATATCTGAGGCTAATGCTGAGCGAATTGTTCGGACCCTGTGTAAAGTAAGAGGAGCTGCTCTTAAACTTGGGCAAATGCTCAGCATCCAAGGTGAGAGATTTGTCTTCAAATTTATATCCTTGATACACACTTAGATGTAAATATTTATAGATGCCAAGTTCTTGCTCTGAATAGCCTGAACAAATAGATTCTATTGTTTAGCATGGCTCCAAGTCTGTGTCCACTTCTGTTTGCTTTTGCTTGCAGTGTTTGATTGCCTGCACCACATACTGACCTGCCCTTGACATTGTCTATAGTGTATACTGCCCCTACTCAGGATTGTGTTTATTTCTGTTAAAAATTTGGCAGAGTGCTGTGACATAACCTTTCTAAGGGCATTAGGGAAGCTATTTAGAAGCCTGTCTGTGTTTGCTGATCACCTTTACTTTTTCACCTGAGTAGTTTTCCACCTCATTTGGATCCATGCCTCATGAACTCATGCTTTATTTTGTACTTCAGCTGATATGTAGTCCCTGCAGCGCATGCCCACTTTTGTAGTTGTCGTCCATGCTGATAGCCATAACAGCTACGGCTGTTAATGCTTTTCATGGCCATAAGCCATTTGGCTGAATGTAAATGGCACTGAGTAAATTTACTATTTTTACATCTTTTTTTTTTTTGCTACATCAATTCCGTCAACTTTATTATTTAACTTTGGGTTCTGTGGCTGGTAATAATGCAGCATAGTGTCACCTAAGGTCATCACTTTATTGTTTGGGAAATCACAAACTGTATCTATTAAAAGAACAATTATATACCGTAGACCATGCAACGTGAGTAATGCTGAAACCAATAGCAGCTGGCGGGAAAGTGCAATAGCCTAAAATAAATGTCCCTGAGGGCATACCAGCCAGACTAATCAGTTGAGTCTTTGCTTGATCAAACAGAGTTTTAGTTTGCAATCTTCTTTTCTTGTAGTTTATGCAGGCGAGTTGGTATCTGAGCCATACGTTTGTGTGTTTATTTTCTCAGATGATGCTTTCATTCATCCTCAGCTGGCAAAGATCTTTGACCGTGTTCGACAGAATGCTGACTTTATGCCAACCAAGCAAATGATGGTATATTTTCAAATGTGAGAGTTTAAAAACTGCCTTTCCCCATGGATGAAATTTAAGGTTTTACAAAAGAGCCCTCATGGTGTTCCTGTATGGTACAAAATGGCAGGATATTAGATCCAGTACATTGCTACATATTAAAATCTGATGTGACTTCATTCTGTGGCAGAAAGTAGTAAGCAATGACTTGGGTCCAAACTGGCGTGATAAATTAGAGTTCTTTGAAGAGAAACCTTTTGCTGCTGCCTCAATTGGCCAGGTGCACCTGGCTAGGATGAAGGATGGCAGAGAGGTGGCTATGAAGATTCAGGTAATAATGATACTGTAAATTTGATAAGCATTAAAAAACAATAAAAAATAACGGCTAATTATGGTGAAAAATTGTCATTTGTTTTGTGTTAGTACCCTGGAGTGGCCAAAAGCATCAATAGTGATGTCAATAACCTCATGGCTGTCCTTAGTATGAGTAATGCATTACCCGAAGGTATGAGTCTCGGTGGAAATTTTAAGAGCAACCTTGTTCCATTTGTAGCATAAATGCCTACTAAAGGTTTTCCATACTGCAGGCTGTATATCTGATATTTCTCTGCAGGTCTTTTTCCAGAGCACTTGATAGAAGTTATGAGCAGAGAACTTGCTTTAGAATGTGATTACATAAGGGAAGCCAAATGTGCCAAGAAATTTCAGTAAGTATATAAAACTGCAGTAATTATATTGTCAAAATTTGTTACCCCTCATCTTCCAATTTAATTATTTTAGATGGGTTTTTTTTACATTGATTAATGGTCCACATTTATTAAGGCACTCTCCTAGATATTGTATTTACCTTATTGAAAGGGGGGATTTTATTCAGAAATATTCTAAGTTTAGTATAACAACTGGTGCATAAAAATGTACAGTATATAATGAAACAGAAAAGGACATTAAGTCAACATAAAAAGAATGTTTCTGAGAGAGAAATAATGTTTTCATGTTAAAATACAGGAAAAAAACATCCTTAGCACTGGTTTTTGATCATATTTGGCTTATTAGACAAATTCTGATTTATGATTAGTTATAAAATACAAAAGTTAACCTTTGCTTTCGTGTTTATTTGTGCTTTGCAGAGAGTTATTAAAGGATCACCCTTTCTTCTATGTGCCAAATGTCGTGGATGAGCTAAGCAGCCAGCATGTTCTCACAACTGAGCTGGTGTCAGGTTTCCCACTAGATAAAGCTGATGACTTGCCACAGGAACTAAAGAATGAGGCAAGTTCTCCACTTGGCCAAACTGAAAAAACATCGTTCAGACAGTCTTATTTTAATGAATCCAATAAGTAACAAATAGAGTTTTCGCTGTGCTGTATATACAGAAGTAAATAAAGACTTTAGGATACAGTCTAATAATAAAGCCATAGCTAATTTGTGATGCTGATCATTTGTTTAAAATGTTGATGCTAATAAAAACTGGACAATGTGGCTGATTGATATTTGTGTTGCACTCACTCACCTTAACTGACCTACAGACCTTATGGTAAGCCTAGTATCTCTTTAGGGTTATATGAATGTGGTCCTTTATTTTGACTGTTTCGAAGGATCAGGTGATAATTCCTCTTCTTTTATGTCTGTATTTCAGATCTGTGAGCAGATTTTGATTCTTTGCTTGAGAGAGCTCTTTGAGTTCAGATATATGCAGACTGATCCAAATTGGTCTAATTTCTTCTTTGACCCACAAAAGCACAAGGTATATATCTTAATTTCATTTTTTTGTCAATACATATGTGGTGTTTACTATGAATCAATATGGCTTATACAACTTTTTCAGGTTGCGCTTTTGGATTTTGGAGCCACAAGGGGTTTTGATGCAAGTTTTACAGACACGTATATCGAGGTAAAGAGAATTCAACTGTGAATGACTTTATTATTTTCGTAAATGCAACAGCAGCATTGAAATCTCAGTTATTACTTAGTTATTATTCTTTTTTTTTTCTGGTAGATCATCAAAGCTGCAGCAGACAGAAATAGAGAGGGGGTATTACAACGTTCAATTGATATGAAATTTTTAACAGGCTATGAGTCAAAGGTAAGCAACCTCAAAAGAGGCATATAGTTAGCATGCTTTTACTCTGCTGCGTATTTTAAAGTGTGATTTCTGATTTTTTTTCTATGTTTTTCAGGCCATGATGAATGCGCACGTGGATGCAGTGATGATCCTTGGGGAGGCGTTTGCCTCAGAAGAATCCTTCGACTTTGGCGCTCAGAGTACTACAGAGCGGATCCACAGCCTCATCCCTGTTATGCTAAAACAGCGACTCACCCCTCCTCCAGAAGAGACCTACTCTCTGCACCGCAAGATGGGAGGCTCGTTTCTTATCTGCTCACGTCTTAACGCCAAGCTGATATGTAAGAACATGTTTCAGGAGTCCTACGCTAAATATTGGCGAGATCGCAAAATACAAACTGCCTAGTAAGCTGCTTTGTATGAAGTATGTAAGTATATAGAAGTCTGGCTACATCTGGGATCTTTACCAAATCATGGCACTTCTAAATGCGCACTTGCGCTCTTTTACTTTTACAAATTTCAAGGATGTTTCCTGACAAATGTAGGTATTTCTGTAATAATAAATGTTTCTAAAGAGATCCTATGAAAAACATAACATATTACTATATTATATAATGTGCATCTTAAATGAATTACTGTCTGAATTTTCTCTGTATGGCATGAAGTAAAAAGTATTGAATTTGCAAAAAAAAAAAATTGACTGAAGTTTATTTGTGATGCTAAGACATGATCCCAATATTCATAAGACAGTATTGCATTTGTTGGTTATCACCACTATTAAGTTCCTAAAATTCAAAACAGCCCTAGTGAATCATAATTAATTTTTTTATTTCATACATTTATTTATTTGCATATTAATATTATTGATAAATAACATTGTGTATAAATGTATAGCATTGTAGAGAGAATACTCCAGTGACAGGATTTTGGGTACAAGTCCAATGGTATCCTGCAAACATAACCTGTTTTTTTTGGCCTTATTAACTTTAAGAAAGTGGTAGCTAATGGTTAAAACGTTGGACTGCTAATTGGATGTTGGACTGCTAGTCTCCTGAGCAAGGCACTTAACCTCCAATTGCTCAGTTGTATAAATAGAAAACCTTTAAATATGGTTATAAGAGAAGGAATAGTTTTAGGTGATCATTTTTCATGTGTGATGTCACGCATAAAGATTTTTTGATTTACAGTTGTTTGAAACATTCTTCTTCTTTTTTTTATTTTTAAAGATACAGAGAATAATGATTACTGATAAAAAAACAGCACAGCAAAACACTAAAAGAACACTGGATAGCTGCTTCGATCTTCTGAAATATACCATGTGCAGTGTGGAGAACATTGTTGCTCTCAAAATCAGTGCTTTTTTTTTATATTTAGGAATCTGTTAAGGGAGCTGTGTTTTTAGGGCGTCTCCCTGCCATCAATCAATAAGTTCAGTCATGGCATTTATTACAGTAAGCTATTGCTTTAGAATATACTTCTATCTGAATGATGTTTTAAAAGCTGAAATGTCTGATTATTGACAGCTTTTTAGCGCTCTGAAAATATCGTACAGAATTGTGGATGTTGATGCAAGAACAAGTTTACAAAAATTTACAAAGCAAATCTGCTATTTTGCAGTTATGCTGTATGGGGTTAAGAAAATATTATTTCTCTGACTGTTCTTTTATTTTAATGAAGAAAAAAAGAAATAAATAATTACTACCCAAAAGTAGACGATCATGGCAGCTATCAGACTGTGGTAGTGGTCAGGTCTCGATTCCCAGCACCACAAAGTGGGGGTTAAGGGTTTAGTTGTATAAAAGAGTACGGCGCTCTGAATAAGGGCGTCTGCCAAATGCTGTAAATACAACAAGTGTAGAGTTCTAAAATGAATACAAGGAAATATTATTTAAGAGTTTAATAGTTCAACAAGTTAATAAACTGATGGTAATAAAACTTTATCTAAAAACTACTAAAATATTTATCACCACTATGTTACAGTCATTACTGATTATCTTTTGGATGGCAATAAACAACAGTACAACAGTCACTACCTGAATAAACAGCACTGAAATAAGGCCACCTAAAATCTCTGTGGAAAATATATAACAGGTGTGTGAAGAATTATATTCAGCCGTCTCTTTAAATGGTAACCAATTGTAAACTAATTTACAATTAAATCTAAATTAAACTCTAAAATTATCTAAAAAATAAACTTGGCAGATGAGTATTTTAAAAAAAGAAAATCTGCAAACACTAATTAATCAATAGACATAATTGATGTCAAGCTTTACGAAGTCGTTTATTTGGGAGATTCGCAATAAAAAGAGGCTCAGCAAAATGCTACCAAAATCAGTGAAAAAATAGGCTGCGTCAGTCATTACAGTAAAACTATGAGCAACATATCCACCAATGAGAAAACAAATTCAAACGCAAAGGACATACAGAGGGCAACACTAACTAAAAATATTTAAAAATAAGAAATAGGAAAATCATGACAGCAAACTGAATTATTAATTACATTAGATCTTTTGGTTTTGACTAAACACTGCTTGGCTTCTATGGCATTGAAAAAAGTGGTTATTCAATTTATCAGCAGAGGCACTGAAAATGAACACATTTCAGAATGTTACTTTCCTTTTTCTGATAATTTCTGGAAAAAAATGTGTACTTTCCTAGTGTAATATAAGCAAATGAAATTGCTAACAAATAATTGCTATTTTTCTTTAGATTTTTGATAAAGAATCTTTTAATAAAAGTATCCCAACACTTAACTAAAAAAAATGAAGACACAAGATATTAAAATAACTTGTACTTACGCTTCTGATTTGATACATACTCCAGAAAGACAGAATACTTGAGTAAATCAAATGTTAAATTTGGAAAACACACAGCAAGTCAATATGGTGTTTCACAGGCTGTCCCTTCATTGTACAATGTTTAAACACTGTCCTAGGATCATCTATAAAGAATAAGCAAGGCCAAAAAAGTTTAATTCAACCTCATGAACAGTGGGATGTTTTACGCTTATTTTATTTTACAGAGATAAACAACAGTCAAAACATAATCTATATTTATAATGATCTTTGAAGCTTTACATTAGAAGTGGCATATATGGGACAGTCAAATAAAAAACAAACTATACAATGAATAATATGTTGAACAATGAGTTTACAATGAATTGAGCAAAAACATAATACATGTTATTTAACAATCTCCAGACTATTTTACTGGCTTGGAACAGATACAACAACGTGATCATTCAAAATGTAATAGTTTCCATTTGAATCATTGCATACACATTTTATTTACAAATATAAAACTTTTATATTGTGCACATATCTGAATTATTGTACTCTACAAACAATGTAAATTGGATTTATATAAAAATATATTTCAAAAGTTATGCAATTATTTAAACTTATCAAAACAGATTAGTAAAATTCCCATAGAATGAAAATGACAACCTAGCAGATACCCGAGTAACCTATAGTATGACGTGCTTAATACATTATTCACAAAACTTTATTGCATAAAAAGATTAGACCAGATTTTAATTTATAATTACATTGAAGAAATTTAGACACTAGATTTAGACACTGCCTCCATTTTTAATTGAAGTAGATTTTTGAAGCAAAATAGGCTCCAACACAGAATCACAGTCTAAACACAGCTGCATTTAATGTTTGTCCATGTTAAATGGTAAAAATCTTTAAATATTGTCAAAATTCTCATTAAAGAAGAAAAGTTAAATTTTATCTAAAATATACTTTTACTTAGTCAATCAAGACAACAAGCAAGAAACAGCAAACCAAATATGCTCGTAATTTGACTGCCCTTTTTTTCTTAATAAGGTTTTTATTGCCAGTCATACAGAATGAATACCATTCACACTTTATTAAGGTAAAAAAAGCAAATTAGTTAAAAAAAAAGAAAAAAAGATTCTAATAAATATAAATAACAAAAACCTTATACCATGTTAAAGGAACTGAAGGAAAAAGTACAGTAATTGTAAACACTACGTTCTGTACCACTTTTACTCCACGGTGCGCTTACACTTTATACAGCACCTGACTATCAGCCATTATTTCCTCAAGTACAGGGCTGAAATTCAACTTCTCCCTTTCAGACAGTGGGCCAAGTACAAAGACATGGCCGTCCTCATTAAATGGAAATTGTTTCTTTAAAGGCAAAAGACTGGTGTTTTGTTGACAGCTGGCTTTATGTTTTTAGCTGTGTCTCCACCTACAGGAAGAAATGAAATACGTAATACAGGTTTCATTTAGAGCAAATATATGTGCCCATATTTAACAGTAAACAGTATATTGTCAGTCAAAATGCTCTTCTTTAAAAGAAAATGTACTTTTTATGCTTTACAGCTTTTTTTAGCAGATAATATTAATTCTATTAAGAAATATAATAGAATAGGCTAAGAAATATAGTAGATCATTTAAATATATTAAAAATATTTTAATTTGTACTTTTTGCAGTGTTTATGAATCTATTAGATAATAAAACAATCAAGAATATCCGTTTGCCTTCAAATAATATAAAGACTTTAAAGCATAAATGAGGTGTTGCAGTAAAAATGAGCGAAAACAGTGAGATTTGAATTAAACTATAATGTAGAACAGATGTTCTAACCTTATTTGTTCGTGGTGTCTGGACTAGGAATAGGCATGCCAATGATCACTGGACCCTGTGCTGTAAAACAGAAGCAAGTTCTATGTTTTAACACCTATTGTAGCAAAAATTAATCACAAATAGCAGACAACAGAGTAGAGCAAATACTCACGTGAAGCTTCTGGCGCAGCAGAGGGAACTGGCTGTCCAATGATAATGGTTTGGTTCCCTAAAATAGCAAAAGACATTAGATTGTCAATGAAACGAAAATTTTAAACAGAGTCTACACACCAATTCTATTCTCACTCCTAGGTGCTGAAAAGGCATAAAGGAAACATACTAGACAGCATGCAAATCTACTGTATGAGCCTTATTATGCTCCCCACAACCCCAAAAAAGCAGCGATAATAACATTGCATTCCTGAAATAGACAAGAAATTTCTACAATTTCCTATATTTGATTGTGGGATATAAATACTTTTTGGCATATCAATTATTTTAACATATCTTTTTCTGTTTGTATGAATATGAACATTATTTTGTGTGAATCCTGATTGGATATACTGCATACTTCAAAGTTATTCAATACCAACAATATATTGTTTTATGGTCCAAGTATATAGAGCATAAAAATGTGCAATCGTTTTACCTTTGTTTTGCTCTTCAAACATTTGAGATTCAAGTTGTTCGGGATCCACATAGAAATATTCCTCCTCTTCCTCTTTTGATGCACATTTCCCACAGCAAAAGCAGCAGCAGCAGAAGCAACAGCAGCAAGTGAACAACATGGTACAGAAAAAAAGTGTCTGGAAAGAAAACAAAACAAATATCAGTGATTTATTTATTTTCTATACCTTCTTATTCACAGGGATCTGCTGGAACATATCTTAGCCATCTCTGAACGGGCATACACCCTGCACAGGTTGCCAATCCATCACAGGGTCACACACACACACACACACACACTCACTCCTATGGGCAATTTAGAATCACCAATCAACCTAACATACATGTTTTAGACTGTGGGAGGAGTTAACTCACTCAAGCACAGGGAGAACATGCAAACTCTACACAGAAAGACCTCTGCCCGGGAATTGAACCTGGGCCTTTTTGCTTGACGCAACAGTGCTTACCACTAAGCCACCGTGCTGCACACAATATTTTAAACAAAAAACTGAAGCTTGACTTAAATGTTCGAATGCCCACCTTGAACCAACACTTTGACATGAGGAAGTAGTATTTAACACTATCTTCTCCAAACTGGTCAGCAACGTAAAGCCCCATGGACCCATATTCATCGTAGATCTGACGTTTGTTCTCCTCATTAAGAATAGAGTTGGCATTGTTGATCTCTTTAAACCTTTCTGCTGCCTCGGGGTTGTCCGGGTTCTTGTCAGGGTGAAACTTGAGTGCCAGTTTTCTGAAAGCACAGAAATTGCATTGCATCTCATTCAGGGGTCTTTCTACATGACTGACTACATGCTGACATTTAATGTGCTTTCATATCACTAAGCCGCATTAATTTTAGGTAATAAATATACTCAGAGTCAGATTGCTATAATTTGATACTATTTACCAGTTAATAGACATAAGTATATCAATTAATTGTAATATGGGCACTTTTGAGAGTAAAACACAGACGTAGTATTACATTCAGATAAGCAATTTGACAAAACTAGTGTATATACATATACACACACACACATTATATATGTATATATACACACACATACATTATCTATCTATATCTATATATATATATATATACACACACATATATATGTGTAGCAAAGGTAATGCAATTATAAATAGTTATGCAATGTTACCTATAAGCTTTTTTAATGTCTTCAGATGAAGCTCCTTTTTGCAAGTTCAGGGTCTTGTATAAGCTTTCCCCTGCTGTGGACAGCTTGCGCTGAGGTTTGTTGGGATCGGTCATCCTTTAAATTTTAATAAAATCAAGTCAAATAAATTTGTTATAGCAACGACACACTTAATCATAGAACATCAGCCTATAGGGGTTTTTAACAGCACGATACATCCAGGTGCGGTTTAGTGTAGTATTAGCAATAGTCTGTAATAGCCGATAGCAGCAGTAGCGGCTGGAGAAGTAGTATTAGCATAGATTTTTTTTAAAAAAAAAAAAAAAAACAATCTGAAAAAAAAATTCAGAATCAAAGTTAATACTCTTTAGATTAAATATGTTCATTTAATTTACTTTTAGAACACACTGCAAATTAAAAGCGAGTACAGGAAAGACCCGCATGGCAAAAAAATGGCTGAACCGGCTAAAGCAGGACAAATAGGAAATCTTTGAAAGGCGGAACGCGAACAAACTGATTTAATGTTGCTTACCTCTCCACAGTCAGACTACCGAGATTAGACAGAGCTTGGTCGAACTGGCTCCAAATGTCTTAAGATGTATTGGATATCATTTTAATTCTAAACATGGGGGGAAAAGCGACTTTTTAACCAGGAAGTGTGTTGCTCCGGAATGTACAGTGAAATAAAGTGAGTGCGCACTGAAGGCGGGCTGAACTGAAAGTCAGCAGATGAAGCTGAAATAAGGTATGACAATCCTGTGTCGGTCACGTGCTCATAAAAGGTCCAATACTGTTCATTCAATGCAAAATTTCCACTTACACTATCAGTGAGTGTAATAAAAAAGTAAGACAACATTAGAGTTGAAATGCAATCATTTAATATCACAATTATAACATTTCCGTTTCTGGCATTGGCATGACACTAATCCAACCCCCCACCCTATCCAGAGCGATTTACACCTCGTTGCATTAAGCAGTCTCCAAGCAGTAGATGGTTGAGGGCTTTTTACTCAAAGGAACAGCAGAGGCAGATTGGTGGTGCTGGGAATTGAACCCACTCTGTCCTGGTCACCGGTTCAACCACTAAATTACCTTCTGACACACCCTCTAAATATAATAACTGATAATTCTTATGTCAGCATAAATGTAATACTATGACAAGTTCTTCAACAGGAACATTTTACTTAAGTAAGCTGCTTCTAACTAGTTACTGTTTAAGCCCAACACTAAATATACTGTCTTTAATTTTTTTATATTATGAATCTGGGGAGCAAATTGCTTTACCTGTTTTTAGTCCTGTACTGAGAGAAATATTGTTTTCTGGAGGTGTTGGATGACCCACAGAAAATAAATTGCAACAACATTAATCAGAAGTTATTAACCATTGCAAATTAACTAAATAGCGAGGTTACTGGAGGTCTTTCAAATTCCATATTATGTGCTGCTGTTATTTTACACTAGAAATGACCCAATAAGTACATGAACAGGAAGGTATGTGGAAATACAGATACTAAATATGGCATGAGTCCATGCAGAACACATGGATATCAGCTGACTGTGAACACACTTATCTTTCATTGCATGTCATAAAAGTGCTTTTAAAATGTTCTACAGATGAAAAATATGAGACAAGACAATCGGTATAAAGTAAATAATCAATTTTCTGACATTTTAATTATAATTTTTCCAGTATTTTTGTTAGCTTCCATGTGTCTGTGCGCCTCAGCAATGTCTTCCACGTTAAACATTGTGTCGATTATAGGCTTCAGTGATGTGGACGAGTCTTTTGAAGAAAAGTATGGCAAAGCCTGCTCAATGAAGCTTCCGACTAGTTCCGCTTTATACTAAAAAAATAAGAAAACTCGTTAAATATTGGAAAAGACAACAAATAGCTGAAAATTTTGTCAGGTTATTTGTCTTTTTTTTATCCTGATCCATACCTGTAGACTTCGTGACCTGAGGAGACTACTGAGAATGTAGCCACGCTTAAATAAAAGTTTGCCCAGCAAATCTCCATTTACTGCTTGTCCCCCCATGACACCGTATAGCACCCATCTTCCATCTATAGCCAAACTGTGCAGATTTTTCTCCCAGTATGATCCACCTATGCAGTCAAGGATGATATCAACCCCTCTACCTGCAAAAGCATGGAAAACTTACTGCTGGAAGTGAAAACAGATTGCAAAACAAGCATTGCAGCATTTCTACTGTTCACATTAAAACAACAGGCACACTGGAAAAATGTTTCTTAATCCTAAAGAGTATATTTTCATGACTCGCCTTCGGTAAACTGCAGAATGTTTTCAGAGAAATCCCCTTCTTTGTAATTAAATCCAGCAGCTGCACCTAGTTTTTCTGCAATCTTCAACTTATCAGAGCTTCCAGCAGTTACCAACGGAACGGCGCTAGACAGACGAGCAAGCTGAACGGCAGCAGTGCCAACTCCACTTGCTCCAGCATGAATTAACACTGTCTCTCCCTTCTTAACTCGAGCTAGGACAAAACAGAATACAACACTGAAAATGAAGAAAATAGGCCAAACAGATGTTTTACAGACTGAAAATATTTCTAAATTACTTGATAAACAGCAAAGGAGTGTGTTAAAGATAAGAGAAGCAGATAAGAAGAGTAGGACGCCGATTAAACCATGAACAACTTTGCATTATTTCATGCTTTGTTTTTTCGCCTTTAAGCACCTATTAAGTGCAGAAGTTGGTAGGCAGTCAACCAGGCCTCTGGAATTGCTGCAGCTTCATAGAGAGTAAGATGTGACGGCACTGGCATGAGAAGTTCCTCAGGCACAGCTACATACTGAGCATATCCTCCTCCAGAAAGCAACATCATGACCTTATCACCTAAATTAAAATTTCTTTTAAGTCCAGAGCCAAAACCAACGATCACCCCAGCAGCCTCCAGACCAAGGATCTCGCTTGCTCCTGGAGGAGCTGGGTAAAGACCACGCCTCTGTTACAGGAAACAGTTTTTTAAGTACTGGTACATTCAACAATAAAGTTTAAATGTTATGTATATAAATGGGGTTACCTGTAACAAATCAGCCCTGTTTAAAGCTGTTGCACAGATTTTAATGAGAACTTCCCCATCTTTAGGTTTAGGTTTGGGAACTCGTCCTAAATACAGATTCTCTGGCCCACCTGGTTCTTTGAAACATATTGCCTGCATTGTCTGCTAAAAGGAGTCAACACAAAAAAAAAGTCAAATTAAATTTTATAAGTAGTTGTTTTATATTTATTTTATTACATCCTAGAGAGTCTTATAGTATACAGTGTATACTCACAGTGTCTTCATCTTGGTGTTGAAACATAGCTTCTGGTAATGTTAAAAATAAAACATAAATAAGAAAATATTTAAATTTGAACACAAGATTTCAGAAACATGGTACAGAAACGGTGATTACACAGATTAAAAAAAAAAAAAAAAAAGATAAGAAACCTAGTATTGCGAAAAACGTGCGCATAACTGACGCTATCAGATGCAACCACGGCGGGTAAAAGTCCAGTAATCATACAAAAAAACCGATTAAGTAGTTAGACCCAAAACCCAGTGTTTTATCAAGTGTACATTGTAACTGCAAATTAAAGAAAAAGATTAAACTAAACGCACACTTGTGTTTTGTTAAGACTTCTTAACTGCAACTGTACACTACGCTAAGTTTCATTTAAACTGTGTAACGACGCTGTTGTATGCTGACGATTATCATACAGCTTACTGCTCAGCTTTATATATAAAAAGTGCTAGAATAATTGCTGATAAACCTTACAAATATCCCGGGTTTTAATTTTACACGATAATCTCCAATGCAGAACCTCCAGCAGTGTCTCCGCCTCCTTATGGCTGATCGTCAAACACTACAACACGTGACCAAGTGCACCATATGGGATTTGACCCTAAATAAAGTCAGTGTCTGAATTCACATTATTTTTTAAAATCCTTAGAGACTTGTATATATATATATATTTTTTTTTTATACAGCTGAGCAATTGAAGGTTAGGAACTTGCCTAATAGACCAGCAGGGACAGCCTGGTGAACCTGGGATTCAAACTCACAACCATCTCATGAGTAACGTAAAAAGCCTTAAAGCCTCGACGGCTCAGTTGTTTAAACGTTAGAAAAGTGTATAAAAAAGTCATGCTGAATGAGACAATTTACATAACAATGCAATGTAAAATGTAGTTACTGACTGCATCTGATTCCAAATAAAATAGATCAGGGTAATGCATGTTTTACCACAGCACAATATTATCTGTAGTGTTGTTTCTCTCTTTTCAAATCCAGACTCAAAAAATATTTCTTCACCAAAGCCTACTATCAGTAATTTGCTGTTGCTCTATTTGTATTTCTGATATATTGTCTTTTCATTGCACAATTGTTATTTATCTATGTGAAGTGTCCTTGAGTGTTATGAAAGGCACTTAGAAATAATTTTTTTGTATTATTACTATTGTTATTATCAAAATATAGATTTTTTTTGCAAATATGTACATAACATTTGATAAAATATAGATTGTAGACATCTTTGTTTGAGGAAAATCTATATTTTATCAAATGTTATGTAAATATTTGCAAAAATATTTTTACGCCTGATATCTGCAGCAAAAAAATCAAGTTAAGACGGTTCAAACAGTTATTTTCTAATTACAAACAATCAATAAGATGTATATAACGTGGCATGTTAAGTGTACATTTCTGCATATTGTTCATACAGTTAAGAGAATTAATTTGGAGTTTCTCAGCAGAACCATCAAATAATCATGTGCCATGTTTTCTTCCTGAAAGTTAAAAAAGCTTAAATTTGCCTCTATTTATTTTTTTATATTTACAATTGTATCTAAAATTTCGCACTGCTTTTTTATGATACCCATTCTTGCTATAACACATTTGTCTAAGCCCATTTCATGCTACATAATTAAATGAAACTGGTTACACCAGTTTAGTGAAGCAAGTGTCATAGCAGCGAGCAGCCACATTCAGTCTGTCTCTATGTATCACCAGCCTCACAAAACAAGAATATACAAACAAGTTTTATTTGGAAAAAAAAGAGAAAAAAAATGCAAGTTAAGGTATGTTAGTATCACATTGTTTCAAAATATGTAAATTGTGTAAATTATAAAAAAAAATACAACATGGTATCCTTAATTTTTTTTTTATGGTTTAGGATAATATTGCAAAAGCTTTGACTCCAAAGGCAAACGTAAGAAAGTCTAAGCATTTTCTGTATGTTGATGTAAGGCTTAAGAATCACAAAGAAGACATTGATCTTCAATGGAAACTGGAACAAATTCACAGAAAATACAAACTGGATCTCAAATTGCTTTACCAAGACAGACAATTTCTACAGCTGGAACACAAAAAGTTACTGCATTTAAGAATCTGTGAACCTCGTGCAACTCTTACCAACACCATGAAGGATATATCGGACACACAAACGACAAACAGCGACTTTCAGTATGTTTGGCATCCGAGCTCAGCTCCAGTAGGCCGGAGGATACATACAGGTGAAACGCCTTCAAATCAAAGTGATCAGATGCAGGACACAAGGCTTGTGAAATCAGCCTCAGCTGCCCTGCCCAGGAGTTATGAGTCAAATCAGTTATCAATAATGTATCTAAAAGACTTGGCATTAATTGACAGCATTTCACAGAAAGAGCTTGCAATCCAAGAAGAACAGAAGAGGCAAAAGAAAGAATGTTTAAAACGAGTATACAGAGAAAAACTGCAAGAGAAAATGCAGATTTTCTTTAGGACATTAGAAAACATTTAACCACACATTTACTACATAGCTTTACTAGCACACAGGGTGGCGTGGAGGAACTGCACTAATCACCTTAATAATGCAATAATAGTAAATAATAAAATTCCAACAGCTGTGACACACAATCTTATGAAAAGCCTGTCAAAAAGTGTGAAGGTTATTAAAAGAGTAGGATGTTCATATGACTGTTTGCTGAGTGTAAATACACTAGGATAGTATAATATGCAAGAAATAATTTTTTTTCTGCTGCGGGTTTTAACTGTAGGTTAATGTTTATTTATTATGGTCATGTGAATACTTTGATTTAAAGCAGGTACAAAATCCAAGCAATTTTCTTTGAGGAGTGAGGAAATGTGAGGAGTGTGAGGAATGTGAGGAAATTCACCTTTTTTCTACTTGCCGTGTCCCAAGACTTCAGCTGTAACATGCTACTAATTAGAATAGCTTAATTTAAATCCTAAAAAATAAAACCTTTTTTTTTGGGGGGGGGGGGGGGGGGGGGGTCAACAAAAATTAAAGGACTTTAAATAAGCAAGTCTTTAGAAACTGCTTCTGCTCTGTTTATGAAATGCTTCCCAGTTTTTTCATGGCCAAAAGAGCACTGTGAACTGGGGTCTCCATGAGCAACCCTTTATTTATCTTCCACTGTGGAGATTCGAGAAGTGTTTTATCTGCAAAAAAAGGGTAAAAAATATAATAGAGTATACAGTAAATAAAGTTATCACAAGTATAATAATTGTGATCCGAGTTCAATCCTGTTATTATTCACATCCTCTGAGACTGTGTTTTATTCAGTGCACTATAAAGACTGCCTCACAGTTAATCATTATTGCTTTAATGAAATGATATAGGCATACTTACTTTCACTGACAATGACAACATGAGTAGGAAGAGATCGGGTGAGGTCACCGTACTCCAGTGTGCACACAACAGCCCCATCGCTCTCCACTGGGGCTTTACACATGAGGGCAAGGAAGTTGCACAATTGATTTTTCTCAATGATTTCTACTGTTCCAACGAGTTTCTATAGCCAGAGAGACACAAAATGGAGGGAAATAAAAACTGACGTGAAACAAAATATTTCATGAAAAAGTTTTTTGTTTTTTTTTACATTTCTTCATTAATACAGATAGAAATATTATTTTATGCACCTCGATGAGGGAAATCTGCTGTTTGCGGCCAGCGAGAGCATTGAGGTATAAATTGAGTGATTGAAGAAAGCCTTTAAAATCCGTCTGTAGATTTTCCTGGCAAAGTTTCTCCAGTGGGATACAAGGAGGGATGTTATGACGACTGATCCGCACCTTGCGAGTAAGCTCCACCTCAATATTATAGGTTTCCAAGCAAACACCCTCAAAAGCAGTTTGGAATGACACACACACACTTTTGCCTTGTTTGCTCTCCACCAGGTCGTATCCAGCTTAAAGAGTCACAGATGCACGAAATCAGTAAAAAACTATGCAGCATAAGAATGTACTGCAAAACTATATAAGCAATTTCATAACTACAGTACATTTATTTAGCGTTTTCTGTTGTAAAATAATACAAATGTGTTATATAATAAGACTATTACAGTAACTAATTGAATCTATTTTTATGTACAAATTGTCCAACACCCTGATCAGAACTAGCAGTTTAGAGTGTGTGGTACTGCTATAAGTGCATCTGATCTTCTACTTGTACACAATGAATCTTTTTTACAAGAAATTATCTGCTGTGTTTGATTTTAGGTTGACTTTAGTAGTTTTTATCCCAGCAGTCACAATATTATCCTATTTAAAAGTGTAGGGGACTTAGGACTCACAGAACAAACAACAATTAACAGAACCACATTACTGCTACAATGAGAATGCTGGATAGGATTAATTGTTTACAGCAACAAATAGGCTAGCGTCAGTATAACAATAAAGTGACTGGAAAGATAGATAAACTTGATAAAGGGTCCAGTAATTGTAGATCTAAGCCAGTTTATTAGGTGTGCCTAATAAACCCCTTGCTAAGTATGTGTGGGTTTTGTTTGTTGTTACCAATAAGTCGATGTGCTCTTTGAAAATCCTTGAGCTGCATACACTGAGCCATCAGCAGATATTGTATCATTTTGTCTTCAGTTGTATCATCATCATCCAGTGGCAGCCCCTGGTCCATTTTTTCTTTAAGAGTCTACAATAACAGTTGTACTGCATGGTAAGAGAACACACAGTGATACAAACATATTTATTAAAGTGATTTTTAATACTTAAGCAGTGAAATGTTCAGAATAAAAAATAAAGTACAGGACCTGCACTGAAAATCACTGACCCTCACAAAACATCACTTACTCTCACTGACAACCGCTAACTCTCACTGACACCACTTACCCTCACTGACAATCACTATCTCTCACTGACCCTCACTATCAACCGCTAACTCTCACTGATCCTTACTGACAACCACTTACACTTACTGACGATCACTAACTCTCACTGACAACCACTAACTCTCACTGACAACCACTTACTCCTACTGAAGATCACTGACAATCACTATCCCTTACTCTCACTAACTAACTCACTGACTCACTGACTCTCACTGCACTGACAACCACTTACTCTTACTGACGATCACTTGACAATCACTAACTCTCACTAAACCTCACTGACAACCACTAAACCTCACTGACCCATCACTTGACAACAACACTACACCTCACTGACTTGACAACCACTCTCACTAACTCTCACTGACAATCACTAACTCTCACTAAACCTCACTGACAACCACTAACCCTCATTGACAACCACTAACCCTCACTGACAACCACTAACTCTCACTGACAACCACTAACCCTCACTGACAACCACTAACCCTCACTGACAACCACTAACCCTTACTGCCCCTAACTGCCCCTTAGTGAACCTAACTGCATTTCATTGACCATTAATGAACCTCACTGACTGTCGGTGAACCTCATTAACATTTCTAACATTACCTCTCTTTTGTAAAGGACAAAGGATGGGATATAAAAAAAAAACACACTGGATAGTTGCACATTACCGCTTACAATAAACTCAAAGCGAGAATAAATGATTGTGCAATATTTAGAAATACCTTTATGGCGGTTGTTTCGTTTCGGATTTGATCTCTTTTTGCGCGAACTGTTGCTGCTGCCGTACGGAGTTCCTCCAGACGACCATTCTGCAGTCCGGCTGCTTCTGACTTTTCTAACATCATCAGGTGGTCAAACACTCCTGAGGAGGACAATGACATCCTTCAGTTGATAGTATTAAAACAAAATTTCATTTTGCATCACTCCGCCTGTTTTTCTGCACAACCTGCCTTCTGTGCTACAATTGGCTGTAAATATAAACTCGTCTTAAAAAACACACGCTGATTGGACAGCCCTCTGCCGTCCAAGTCAGTATTACCAATGCGGGTAGTAAAAAAATTAAACATTGATGCAGCCAGCTAGCAAGTGTTAAATTATGTGCTACATTTTTGCTAATCTTTATCTAATCTTTTTAAATTTGCAATAAGGATAGTGGTGTAAGATCCACTGTAAAGGTACCTTTATGTTTCACGTTATCCATTTGATGTTTCTTTATTTCGCAAGACGAATCTTCAAATCTGCCGCCTTTCTCTATTCCAGCCCAGACGTGAAGTCACGCGGAAGTCAAACTCGTCACACCCACCGGACGTTGTCTTAAAGTCTGGCACAGAGAACTGACAAAGCTTTCAGGATTTTGAAAGTCACTCTGATTGTTTGGATGTCTGCCACCCTGAAATGTGATTGGTGGGTGTCAGTTTTTGTTCATTTTTGTCCAATTATAACTGCTATATTGTCGAGACCTTCCGGCTATATGTGAGTTAACGCGGAAGCTGACGTCACAGTTAAACACACTTGAGAGCATCAACAAGGCGTTTGATTTGCGCAAACAAGAGCCGTACAGAAGTATCGCAGTTCCCGATGTACAGTAACGCAGTGACCTTTTTATTCTGCCACTGAGGTAACGTGCTGTCAGAAACGCACATTCGCTAGTGCCAAAATGTGGAAGAAAACAGAAATGTGAGTGTTACACTTCGGATTATATAAATGTATTCAGAACATTATCTTACAGACAAAAAAAAAACGTGAAGTGATTTATTCACGTACAAGTCGCCATGACGCACATCAGTGCAAATTAGTTCAGCTTTTTATTTCAAATACTTCGTCTTCGCTTAGGTTGTGGATTTAATACGTAAAAAAGTTCAATTAGATCTGCAGCGTTTAAGCTAAAGTTATAAAGAAAGTTTGGGTACGACACATTATATTGGTATAAAATGTTTTTAAAACTTAAAAAAAATATATATTTATTATTATTTTCAACGTAAAATAATTTAATTCTGCGCTTTTTCTTGGGTTTTTTTTTTTTTCGATGAAGCCCCTAATTCATGTTATTGAAATCTATTCTATATTTTGTGTTCTATATAGGTAAGAAGCAGGGGATTATCTGTTTCTCATTGTTGGCTACTACAACGCTGTCCCCACTGGAACCTTGACCTCACCAGCATGGATGGGACTGGACAGAAGTACTTTACTCCCGTTGACTTTGTGTTATTTGCTCTGCTTCTAGTGGCTTCTTTGGCCATTGGACTGTATTATGCCTTCACTGGAGGACGACAAAAAACCACCCAGGAGTTTCTGTTAGCAGACAGGAGCATGAGATGCCTGCCCCTTTCCCTCTCTCTCATGGCTACCTTCCAGTCCGCTGTTGCTATAGTAGGGACACCAGCAGAGATCTACACCAATGGCACACAATACTGGTTCATCGGCTGCGCTTATATTCTGGGGCTCCTGATTCCAGCTCATATCTTTATTCCAGTGTTCTACAGACTTCATGTCACTAGTGCTTATCAGGTGGCTTTAGCCTATTATTATAACAATTGCCTGGACAGAAACACAAACTTTTTTTAAAATATAAATATTTTTATTTCAGTATCTGGAGCTGCGTTTCTCTAAAGCGGTGAGAATATGTGGGACGGTGACCTTCATTTTTCAGATGGTGAGTTATATTTCAACCGAAACATTTAAAACAAGTCTCATTTTTGCATTAAATCAGTAACTTTCTGTTTGTGCAGGTTATTTATATGGGCGTCGGGGTGTATACTCCAGCTCTCGCACTAAATGCAGGTAAAGCATTTTAAATTTAATATTTGATAAAATAAAATATTAAAAAAAAAAAATAAAAAATAGCATTACATAACTCTACTGGTCAGAATCATTAAAGCCATCTAACATTATTATTATTATTATTATTATTATTATTATTATTATTATTATTACTAACTGTATATTTGTACCCGAATGTGTCGTAATCTCGAAAACACTTTACATGATAACATGTTTGACTTTCAATTGTATATATTTCTTACATCTACAGTCTTTTTTTTTTTGAGCTGTAATGTTTGATAGTATATAATATTTAACACTACATAGACATCTAACCATATATACTGTATGTGGCTTCTTCCCAATCTGTTGCCAGTATACAGCAACATACAATATCTTAAATGGCTTGTCTAAATTGTGATCCCTGTAGCATTACATTTCTATCCTATTTAACAGGCCTAAACATTGATTTACCATGACAGCGAGTCAGTGCTTATAGCAAACAATCAATCGATAAAGCCTTTTAGAAATGGGGACTGGAATAGGATGTGCAGAGAACAAATGACAGTCTAATAGTTAGGCGTCTATATACATTTGGCTGTTACAGTACAATTGTAAATGAAGTTATAGCCTGGTTACACCAAAAGGTGGTGATAGAGCTTTCCTCGCAGAACCACAGATCTAATTATGCAGCTTAAAGAAAGTGTAATATTCGCTGTGTGAGCAATAAACGTTCAGCTAGCAGGGTATTTCATTTTTTTATCTCTTTAGGTTGACTGACTGCAATTGGTTGGCTTTTTCATGAATATAATAATTATTTAGTGGCATATAATTCAAAATTTGAAGATACAATATTGTCTGCAAATACAGTAAGAAATTCTAAACATTAAAATGAGTTATGATGACTGAAAAAAGCTAATCATCTATAACAAGCAATGTTAGATTATTAAAACACTTTTTTTTTTTTTTTTTTCCTAATTTAGTTACTGGTTTTCATTTGTGGGGAACTGTATTAGCAACTGGACTTGTCTGCAGTATTTACACAGCACTGGTAAACACTATTGTTTTTATGTATATTCAAATATCCCTGTAAAATATAAAAATGTGCTTACATTTGTTCGGGGGTCTCTTAATAATTGCTGTTGCGTTTGCACAGGGTGGTCTAAAAGCAGTCATCTGGACAGACGTGTTTCAGACAGTGGTGATGTTTGCTGGTCAGCTTGCCGTCATCATAGTGGGTGTACAGAAGGCCGGTGGTGTTTCAGAGGTTTGGAGAAAGGTTACAGAGGGAGGCTTGATTTCGGGACTTGAGTAAGAATTTGTTTCTTACATACAAACAGCACATTTCTTCACGTTTGCATGATTGTTTGATTTAAACAAAGCAAAAATTGATGTCTCTTTGTGGTTTGTCTCTTTTACTGGGTTGCTCTGCTTCTTGTAAGTCTAAATCCTGACCCGACTGAGAGACATACATTCTGGACATTGGCGCTCGGTGGGGTGTTTCTGATGCTCTCTCTATATGGTGTGAACCAGGCACAAGTGCAGAGATACCTCAGCTCTCGCACAGAGAAAGAAGCAATAATGTAAGTAAACTTTCAACTTGTAACACTATCTTTATAGCTGGCATGTTAAAGCTGGACTTTCCTTTTCATTAGCTTCCACTAATGGCCACTAATTTGTCTTGTAGGTCGTGCTACATGGTGTTTCCATGCCTTCAGGTTGCTTTGAGTCTCAGCTGTGTGATGGGACTTGTTATGTTCGCGTGTTACGGTGACAACAGCCCTTTAGACAAACAGTATATCACATCTAAAGATCAGGTCAGCATTAATCAAATATATTCCTTTATCTATTTACGAAAGGTTCATCTGTTTATCTTTTTTTCTGTCATTTTTAACATTAGATGGTCCTATACTTTGTCATGGACATGCTGCAGGGCATTCCTGGACTGCCTGGACTGTTTGTTGCATGTTTATTCAGTGCATCTTTAAGGTATAAATAAGTTGCTGATTTCAGAAAGTAAACAACAAATCCTGTTTAAGCACTACATCACTGTAAGTTATGCTAATTGCTTTAGGGGTTTTATTTAATGGTAACGATATATATTTCACAATATATTTATATAAAGTAAGTAGATAAGAAAATCAACAAAAATAGCTTTATATAAGAAATAAACTTAAATAAACACAGTTTGAAAGTGAAAGTAAAACGGGAGTAAATATTAAACATTTCTCCCTATAAGATAGCATGACAGACAGGACAATGACACATTTTTCCTGGCTGGAAGACACAATAGCCCCAGGAAGTCAGTGTAGCAATTTTGCGAGCGATATTACCATGTCGTGGTAGAAACAGAATAAAAAAACTGGAACATATGATCTGCTTCCTTATTATGGAAATAATTTTGAGGTCTCTAAACAACAGAAAGAACTACATTGCTTTAGCAAATAAGATTAATTAATAAGAAAACGAGAATTGATGATTGATACATTATGATATTCTGATAATGTTATATGATATATATATGTTCTGATATGTTTTGAGGTCACCTTTTTGGATTAGTTGGTCTCTGATAGCACATACCTAGGTTATATTTTAATCTTGTTTTGTAACTGAAATTGAAGCATACTCATACCACCTTTGCTAATAGAAAAGTGCTATACACCTAAGAATTCAGTCAGTCAATTGTGTGATAGCAGCACAGCCCCAAAAATTATGCAGGTACCACTAAGGGCCTTTAGTTAGGTACCACTAATGTTCCTTATACTATTACCTTATCATTAAAAGAAGGTCTGTACTGTATATTTACATTGATTTGTAAATGCTATTCCTATATCTGAAGCACAATATCATCAGCTTTCAACTCCTTGGCTACAGTAACTATGGAGGACTTCATTAAGCCTCAGTATCCGTCCATGTCAGAGGCTAGAGCCACACTACTGTCCAAGGTAATCGGTGAGTCTATGCACAGATAATAATAATAATAATAATGATAATAGTGTGTTGTGTTGTGTACCTGAAACCTAACTTTCAGTTTGTCATCTTTTTTCTTATTGGTAATCCAGCCTTTTCATATGGCCTTTTATGCCTTGCTATGGCATATGCTGTCCATCTGATGAACAGTTCTGTTTTGCAGGTAAACACTATTTTATTTAAGATTTGATCTGTTTCCAAAGCAATTAAACCATTAGCAAACATATCAGAAGAAAATTCAACTTAAAATAGTAAAACAGGCTCAAATACAATACATTTCAAATGCTGCAGCTTTCACTCAAATCTTACTTTACGTTTCTCATTTTAAGGTAGCTCTAAGTATTTTTGGGATGGTAGGCGGTCCTCTGCTTGGACTCTTCTGTCTTGGGATATTTTTTCCTTGGGCCAATAGCATTGTAAGTATTTACAGTAGAGGATCTATGCATTGAACCCCAATTAACCTCACTGTATGGATGTATTTCTGTAGGGTGCTGTAACAGGGCTGGTCGCTGGGCTCGTCGTGGCCTTTTGGGTCGGCATTGGTGGATTTATGGCTCAAATGTCAAACATTGCTACTCATCAGACACATAATTACACTTATCGAGTGTCAACAGAAAATATGACATTGACTACAATGACTTCAATATTAACTCCAGTCACTGACAAACCAAGGTAACATGCTGATATTGATTATGAAAGCAGCTTTAGTTATATTAATTTTAAAAGTGATATCAGATACATAAACAAAGTGCATGTTTAATGCCTTTTGATCATGTCTTAATAATTTACATGTTATCAGATCAAGCTGTCTGTCTTGATTGTTAAATAACAGGGCATTTAGCTTTTCAAAGCATCAAATAAATGATTTTTAAAGTGAAAACAAAAAACTTGAACCAAAAACAGTACTTTAAATGTAAATAATATGGAGATCTATTAATTTAAGTCTATATTCTGTGAATTTTTGTGAATTTGTTTAAAAACACGTGCATTATTATGTATAATATATTGTCTTTGTCTTTTTAGTAAACCTTTGGGGCTGCAGGGCTTTTATTCCCTGTCATACATGTGGTACAGCGCGCTCAACTCCACTGTTGTGGTTCTAATTGGACTTTTTGTCAGTCTTTTTACAGGTATGATAATTATTTGTACACCCGTACCCTGTTAAAGCATCCCTGCATTTTTTTTCTCGCTCTTAATTACAGTAGTCATCATTTAAAGTGGATCAGAAAAGTTCAACAAAGTTGTCTTAAAACAAGAATAGGTATTGTTAAAATGTATGTATAACCTGCAGGTCTGCTATTAATCCATGTAAATTTATGCCTCATTACTTTTAATGGTGGCCAGACATGATTGATTGTCTTGATTGCGTGTAAAGGGGCTTGTCACAAATTCGTGAAGACGAGTACACCAAAAAACTGTTGGTTGTTCATTACTTCTGTGATTCACCTGAAGTCACAATGGACTAGAGATATAGAACGCGTTCCTGCTATGTGTTTAATGTTCTGGATTAGCTTCAGAGTGGACTGTTGATGGAACAGAATGAATCAGGTTACCAAAAATTAAGTATGTCCAAATTATAATAAGCTTCCTGCCGTTTATTTTTATTTAGGTACAATGAGGAAAAGAGATATAACAGCTGGCACAATTTATCCTCTGGTGGATAACATGAATATTTTCCTGCAAATCCTTCTAAAGCCCAAGCTTTGCTGTGGTTCATCTCCAGAGCCGAGGGTAATAGTAGTGAATTCTCAATTGTAATGTAATCTTGCACTTTCGATTGTTTTTTTTTTTTTTTTTTTTTTTCTCTCTGATTACTGATTGCAGCCTTTTTTTTCTCTTCTTTAGCAAGGTACTACACACTGTGACCAAATGAATGGTGTTGCTAAGCCAGAGAAAAATACTGGAACACATGAAGAAAAAGAAAGTTTTTTACCACTTAACCAAACAGCTCATCTAGAAAAGGAAACCGCAGTGTGACACGCTATCAGAAACAATATATCATTTGTAATTAGGGGTGCACTGAAATTTGATAATAAAATTATTTAAACAATGTTGTTATATTCGCTGAGCTCTTTAATGAAATGGGCCAACATCTTGGAGTCATGTTCACATCGAATAATAGATAAAAAGGGTGATTTGTTTGACGGTAAGCACTTTGTTAAAATGGATCTGAGTGTTTTTGTTTACAAAATCTATTTATTACAAGAAAATCCTCAGAAGAAAGTTTTTCTCTCCTTTTTAGGCTGTACGTAATTTCTAGAAAAAGACGCTTCTAAATAGAAGTTAAGTATGTGGAAATCTGTGACATTTTAAAATGTGCCATGTGGTGCTTCCTCCTAAAAGCTATTTCTGCTGCAATAATCAAACACAATACCTTCAATGCATGGTGCTGGTGTCAGTATTTGACTTTTAGGCTGTTTATCTTGGGCCTTTCTATCAAGGTTTTACATTTTACATTTACAGCTTTTGGTAGACCTCCCTACCTTTCATTTATTTTATTTATACAACTGAGCAATAAGAAGTTAACTTGGCCATACTAGGTTTGAATTATGAAATGGAAGACTTATGACAATAACACATTAATAAATGTGCAGAAGCTGCATGTTTGTTGTTACATAATTTAAAATATTGTTATTGTTTTTAAAGTAAATTAATTTAAAAAATAATTTTATTACTATACACACATGTATTACTGTAAGTTAATACAAGATTTTAAAAGCCCACTTTTCAGTCCCCAGTATGCAATTTCACATCAACACTTCATGTGTTTTAATCTGAAGCCATGTAGGCATTAAAATAACCATTTCCAACTGAGCAAAAGTGGGGGTTTTTTCGGTAAGTGTAGAATGGTAGTTTCTTATGTCTTTGATATATTTTGGTCTTACACATACTGTCCAACATCTGCATCAAGGAAAATATTGTGAAAATGATGAGGATGAGGTGAAAAATCCTATGCAAATATGACCAGTATCATCAACCTGACTTATCTTTTTTAAACACGACAGCATACAAACCCACTAACTAACTAATTTGTATGTGTATAAATATGATCGCTGACACAAAACTGTATTTGTGAACAAAATTTGATGCACTATAAAAAAACGACTAAAATGAATTTGCATTTATACATAATACATGAGGAATTGTGACAAATCAAATTAAGCAAACCACTGTTATAATAAAAATAAGCTTTTCCGATCTGCGCACAGCTTTTCCAGCTGTAGAATTGTCCTTTTCTCAGTGCACATATACAAATAACAAAATGTCGCATATTCAGGGTCTCTGGTTTGATACTCTGAGATCAGATAACAGGTTGTTTGAAATTTTGCATGTTGTTTCCGCAGGCAACAGGTCTTTATCGTATGCTGCTTTGCAGGTCAGGGGCCTAATGATAGTCCCAAGCTATTATGAAATTTAAACTTCCAACCACAGAGCATTAGGGAAGGAGCTTCTACTACTACAGTCCTAACTGCCATGTTTCTCTCTGGATTCAGAATAGCACGAACCTTTAGTACCTCTGCACATTGACCAGTGACGTGCCATAACTAATCATAACTCCATTGACTGATTTTATCTGAATTATGTGCAAGTAATAGAGGATCCAATCCCAAAAGCATTTAAATGTGTTTTGCTTAAATACTTAACATTGAATATCTGATGGTAATCGTCTATTGTTAAACACATTGTTCCATTCTAGTGCAGTTTTAATGTATGTCATTCCTGAATCCCAAAAAATCCAAGGAATCTTATGCACACTACTTTAATCCCCCTTTCGGTAATATTTACTCTGTTTGTAATAAATAGCAATGTGATTATTGAAATGATTGGGTTAAATAGAAAATATTAAACACTTCATCTTAAATATTTTCCGTGTTGATTTATTTAGCTATTAAATGATTTAGTTCAGAAATTTAGTTTAGTATAAGTGGTGAAATCATTTGGCCAATAATGTCCTTGCATGCATTATTACAGAAGTAATGATGCAAATCAAAAAGATTTTGAACTTAAATCTTTTTTTTCTTCCATGAACTAATAATATTCTATTTTATCAGAACTGAATGTTTGGTTGGTTCTTGTTTTAGGATATTTAATAAAATATTACACATAAAACTGAAGCTAACGTAAATTTGCATTGCAAAGTTTTATGATGATTCAGGAAATGTTTGAAAGACAAATACGTTTTCTTTGGCACTGAGGAATTATAAAAAAAAAAAAAAAACACACACACAAGGGCCTTATTATAAACAGACAGGACCATACTACTATGTAATATGTAATGCAAATAAGATTATTTAGACCAGACCTCTGAGCGTCTAACTGCCTAACTGTTAAACACTGTATGTTTGTCACATTTATTATGTAGCCTCACACAACCTACTTTTCTGATATGCAAAAAATCAAGGGACAGTAATATGATCAGTATTCAACATCTAATACACATTCCGAAGGATTTATGGAGGAGCAAGCATGTAATTCTCTTGTTTGGTTGTGTAAGAGACTGCTGGGGACTGTGGTTCTGTTTAAAATTGTGTATTTAGCTCGATTGTTATGTAACTGCACATTTATTTTCAGCATTTCTTGAGTAATGCAAAGTAGCCCTGACTAAACGTTTTGCAAAAGAAAAACACTTTGTGTAAAAGGTAAGAAAAGATTTATTTTTTCTATCTTCTTTTTCTTAGCATTTCTTATTTTCATTGTCAAACCATCTGACAGTCACCCGCTTTTTTTAATAAAGGTTTAATGTAGAAAACATACATTTAATAAACTGGTAGTATGAAAATAATATGAATCCATTATTTTACTGTCCGTTACATATCTTTTTGTACTAAAAATTATCATGGACTAGCAACAATTAGCTAATGAACCTACACTCTTAGCTGAAAGTCATTTTTAGCAGTTCTTAGCAGTATTATCACTAAAATGCAAGTAGTTTGGCTATTTCCTAGATTAAAAATACAATGACATTTAGTCATTGGAACATTTATTCATAGTCTATAATATCAGGATGTTGAGTATTTTTGAAGAAATTTATAAATAACTGTTTCACAATAAAAATTAATCATGATTTTTAAGCCTGATACTGATTAAAATTCTCTGTAAATCGAAAAAGTACTTAATAATTATCATTAAAATTTCGACTTCTATGTTTTAGGCATGAGACAGGAACCGTAATCTCTCTCCTGATTGGGTAAGAGCCCTGCTCATAATCTCATCGTTTGTCAGTTTAGTAGCCCTGGGATTTGAACGCATAACCTTTTAAAACAATATCGGTGACCTGTTTGTTTTAGAGCTACAATTTATTAGTTTAAACTGTTTTAAATGCATTTTGTATGTACAAGGGATATATTAATTGTGAAGCTTTTAAATCTTAGATGATAAAATCTGTAACTAACTATAGACTACATAGTACTCCTTAATATGGATAATTATTAGATGATCGAGTTTAGGATCCTTTGTGTTTGGCATATTTTGTTTTAAATCAATTACTGTGCACCTATTTTTTTCTATAGTCACAAAATGAAAATGTATGGAATGATCACTCTCACCTTATTGCAACTGTTTATACAGGTTGGTCTACCATTATCCTGTACATTTATGAAGTGCAAGGTTAGGGTTGGACATTCAAGTGAACAACCCTGTTTTTGTTTTGTTTGTTGTTGTTTTTTTGCTATCATGCTATTCTGTTTCATTCTGATATAAGAAATAAATAAAATAATTTTCTTTTATTTCTTATGTTTTTATACTTTTGGGCAGTTATTTTTTATCATTATTTGTACCGTTTTTCTTGTGCATTGTCTTTGATAATGTTATATTTTTCATTTTAGGCTGCATCTACAGGTAAACTTTATTTGTTCAACATTACAATAATCTTAAAGGACTAATACAAATATAAATTTAACAAAAATCCACACATCTTGTTTTTGTATTTTTTGTATGATTTTTTTCCAGAAAATACAATGCAATCCCACTACTTCGAGCTTCATATAGAGTCAAGTGCATTGGACAGATTCACTTGGCTGCTGGGAAATATAACCACCTTTACTATTGGAAATGGAAAAGCCAACATAACAAATATCACCATAACTACAGGTAATTTATTTAGTATATTTGAAAAAAAATATTTCTGTGTGGAGTTTGCATGTTCTTCCAATTTTTGCGGCAGTTTAGCCCTTAAAAACATGTATGTAAGGTTGATTGGTGATTTTAAATTTCCCATAGAAGTGAGTGTGTGTGGTTGTTTATTTGTATGTGGCCCTGCAATGGACTAGTGGCCTGTCTAGTGTTGTACCCCTGCCTTTCACCCAATGACAGGTGGAATCCATCAGATCCCAGTGACCCTGATTAGTAATAAGCAGGTATAGACAATGGATGGATGGATAACCAAAATGTATACATTTATCCTTTCATTCTTCACACATTGTCCTTTCTGTCTCTGTTGGTTAATCTTGTTTTTGGAATGTTTGTGGATTATTTTTGTATTGTGTATTCCAGTCTATCCTTCTGACCCATACTAATGATTAGTGGATTGCATCCCCTGTTATGGCATTAATATTCTGCTGTAGAATTTTATTAGAATTTTTTGGCGTACTGTAAAACACGTTCCTCTTTCTGGTAAGGGTTACTGGATTAGAAACTTTAGGGGTTTTTTTCACAGCTTTTACAATAAGGTTGTTTATTGCCTGTATCTTAGTACACCTCTGGATTCTTTCCAAGTTGTTGTTTTTTTTTGGCTTTTTCATTTTGTTGAAAACTCTTGTTATAGTCTTTGCAATGACTCTGGATTTTCCTTCTACTTTCAGTTCTGCTTTAAAAACTCAATACCGTCAATCTATACAATCTTGCTACGTTTCTACATTTTTACGTTATTTTTAGACTGTCAATTCAGCAACTGTACCTGCTATCCAAACTACAGTTGGAGTGAGAGGATGTGTAAAATGCACCCTGAATGCTGCCAATATAAAAATTGTCCCACTGATGCCATGTGCCTGCATAAAAACAAAGGTATTGTACTTTATTGTCTACTGCATATATATACATTTGTATTTGGCTTAATATGACATTTTAATCTGTTTGTCTTTGCCTTTTCCCAGTGGATGTTTATGGCTCATTTACCATTCAAAATGAACTGAAAGAAAATCTTACTACGACAGTATGTGCTGCACTACAGGACACAAAATTAAATAACGCTAAAAACGCTAGTAAAAATGCTTTTATTTTCGTTTGTCTTAAATGGCAAATAAAATAAATAACTAAAATTATTTAATTCAAAAGACTTATACGATAATAAACTTAAACTGCCCGATTTTACATGGCATAATGTAAAACGATTGCTACAACACGCTGCATTGTAGTTTATACAGTTAAATATTTAAATCAATTAAAAGGAATTTGAAAACAGTGCAATTTTCAACTTTATCTTTCTATTTAGTTTCTGTTCAGAAGTTTTTTGGGGTTTTGTATCTTTAGATTTGCTATAATACGTAAATGAGCTATAATAATTTTTTATTAGGTTTTATGTACTTGTATTTTTTACATACTATGATGTAATCTAGATTTTTTTTGTTCTTTTAGATGAAATCCTTTTACAGCACCATGAACTGGTTTGATTCATTGGAAATTACAAGTCTCAAGTAATGATAATGAATTTGCTAAATGTTTATCCACTTAATAAGTGTCAATAAATGAATCTATATTAAAATTTGTCTTTTTTAGGAGCGATACTATCATTGGAGAATTTAAAATGCTAATAAATGGTCCATTTGACTTGAACCATTTTGAGAACTTGACAAATAGGCTGCAGAAAAATTTAACTGCCATTTTTAACATTATAACTACAGGTAACTTTTATTTTTTACCCCTTTTCATAACATTTTGTGCATGTTGATGTCTAGTATTTGCGCTTTAGGTTAGTAACTGTACTTTATGTAACTTTATGCACTATTTCTGTTAATAGTTTTTTGTTAGTAATAAATTTCTTCTTAGACTGGTTTTCAACCATATATAGTGCCCATAAAACTCTGCAACATGAGTTTCTGTTTTAAATTAAAATAATAGCTATGGAAATCCATTATATATGTTCAACTTAACTTATCCAAAACATTGCACAAGACACAAAAACTATATAATTATTATGCTATATTATAGAAGCCGTCATGTAAGAATTTTAACAACCTTTTTCATGTTTCTTTTTTTACAGGTTTTATAAAAATACATTCTCAAGATATAGTTGGTTATAACGCCGATACTAACATTAGTTGCACTACACCAATAAGTACATTAGATGATGTAAAGTGGTTCATAGAAAAAGACAGCACAACGTACAAAACACAACGTATTACTAATGGCACGGAAGCTACTGTGACTCAGTATTCGTTAACAAGCATTGTTCATATTAATCAAACTTCTGAAGTCTGGAAAGGTAAATTGTTTCCCAATGAATAATTTTATTTCTCCGGTTTGTTTGTGCTCCTTTTATTTCCCCATGTAATTTGCTGAAAAAAATCTCAATTTATTTGAATACAGGAACATTTATTTGTGACTACATGTCTGGAACTTTTAGCAGCATTATACACAGAGCAAGTGTATTTTTGGACGTTGCACTTTTGCCTCAAATCTTTATTATCAGTGACCCACAATTCCCAAATTGTATAGTGAATTCACATATTACGGTCATCGTTAAGTGTGATATAGACAACAGCACGGAACCGTACAATGTTACCTGGTTTCCAAAAAATGATAAAACAAGCGTAGGTAAGCTTCACATAGGTTTATTGTGCGAATACAGACTAGTTTACACATGCACATAAAAACTTTTTTTTTTTGCTAAAATAAATGTTATTTTCTAATAAATAATAAATTGCACTTTTATATTTGTTAAGTTTCTGAAAGACAGACAAGAAGTTACAGGTACATAATGTTTATCAACTGTGCAGAACATCATCAAGAATATAATGTTTCATGTACATTCAAAAATAGAGCAAATAACACAGAAAAAGCCACATTAATTATACCAGTCATTGGTGGTAAGTTTTAATTTAAGCATCACCTATTTGCAAAGAGTCATGTTGTAATATTTGCTTTTTATTTGCAAGATACAATGCAAAAAAGTTTTCTTTCTTTTTTTTCACCCAGAAAAATCAGTAGTTTGCCCAGAAAATAGTAATTGGCCAATAGCAAGGGCTAATTTCACTGCTAAAATGCCCTGTGCTCCTAATGAAGTTGGTTACATATCAAGAGATTGCACAGATCCTAACCATAAAGATCAACAGCAGTTGGGAACATGGGGGCCAATAAATTCTAAATGTGTAAACACAGACATTTGGAGTCTGCTGGGTGAGGCGCAGGTATGAGTATTTTATAGTATCTTACCTAGTCTGGCACTACCCAAGCTGAGATCTTTGCAGTTAAATAGTTTACATCTTGTTGTGAGGTGTATATATTTGTACCATGATGCCATAAATGTCTGCTATTTAGCTCATTTATTCTGAAAGCTTGCATGCTCCTGTTTTATCATTAAAAAACAGAATCTTCAAAAAGGATGTGGGCTTGTTGAAGAAAATGCGAATAATCTGCTTCGCCTTTTAAAGGACAAAAGTGAGGATGTACTCATTAATACATTTTCAAATATAAACGCATCAGTGAATGTATTGGACACACTAAATGATGCTTCTGAAAAACAAAACCCCACATTCAATGAGTCTATTGTCAGTGTAAGTATTGGAGCTATTTTTTATACAGCTGTGTTATAAAAAATATGTCAAAAATCAAACTAAGTCAAGCTAACTTTGTTTTCCAGAATTTTTTGAAATCTTCAAGCAATCTTTTAAATGACAGTTTATTAGATAATTGGAAGTCACCTGAATTAAAGAATCAGATAAATGTTCTGCCTGTCCAGTATTTAAGAGCTGTTGAAGGAGTTGTAAATCGAATTGATATGAATATGAGCACACCATACAACGAGGAAAATGTCGAATTGATGATATGTAACACATCTGTGGAGACCTGCAAAAGCACATTCAACGTCACCTTTGAATTAAATACAAAAGGAAGAGTTTATCAAACTAGGATAAGTAATCTAATTCATCTGCTACCACATTTAAAATCCACCACTAATTTAAGTAAATATATATTGTCAGTCACTTATGACAAAGAACGCGCAAATATAGGAGCCATTTCAATGGTCTTTCCAATCCAGAGACCTCGAAACCACAGAATATTGTGTGTGTTTTTTGATTTTACTACAAACGAGTGGTCTACCAAAGGTTGTAAATGGGGCGGTGCATTTAAGCCAAATCAATGTAAATGTGATCACTTCTCTGCATTTACGTCTTTAATGTCTACAAATGCTGTGGAACTAATGTATATAACTGAGATAACTTTCATAGGTATGGGGTTCTCAATTTGTTCACTTGTTTTGTGTTTGGCAATTGAGTTTCTTGTGTGGAACACTGTGGTAAAGTCCAATATCACCCACTTTAGGCACACTGTCTTGGTAAATATTGCACTTTGTTTGTTAATAGCACACTGTAGCTTTGTAGCTAGTTCCATCAACAATTTAGGTTTAAGCCAGTGGTGTTTGACTCTTACCGTTATGAAACATTTTTGCTTTTTAGCTGTGTTTTTCTGGATGTTGTGCATGAGTTTGGGGCTCCTACACCAAATAATATATGTTTTTATTTCATTAAGGAAAAAGGTATATTTAGGATCATGTTTTTTTCTTGGTTATATCTGTCCTTTATTTATTGTAATATGTACAGTCATAACATATGATAATGGTAGCCTTAACAAATACTATGTAAGTGAGACATGTTGGTTGAAGTATGACGGAGTGCTCCAAGGGTCAATTCATTCCTTTATTATTCCTGCTGAGATCATCGTGCTTGTGAATATCTTCTCTATGGTTGTGGTTATCAGCAGGATTTTAAAACCTACTTTGTCTGAGGGGAAAAGTCATGATGAAAAGGAAATTGTACGAAGTGTTATCAGAACTGTTGTCCTTCTTACCCCCTTACTTGGAATAACATGGATATTTGGCTTTTTTATGCCAATTGTTGACCACACAATGGAACCATTTGCTCAGATTATAAATTATGCTTTTGCCTTTTTAAATTCTTTTCAGGTAAGTATTACCTATCTATCCTGCATGATTTTTATGTTCTCAGCAAACACTTAAAATCTCTTAATTTGCATGCAGGGCTTCTTTATTCTTCTAACAGGATGTTTGGGTGAGAAAAAGGTAAGTTGCTCCTTTAAAACCATATTCGAAATGTCCTCAAACAACATTTTTAGAACCTTAATCTTCATCTATTTTCTGTAAAGGTTCGAGATGCACTGCTTATGCGTCTCCGATCACAGGTAAATCAGACTAAAGACTTCTAAATAAATGCAGGAAAGTTTATAGTGCGCACCCTTCCAAGCATTTTTAAAGAAAAAATTATTTGCAAAAACAATTTAACTACATTCCGTGACTTAACAAAATATGTTTGGATGTTAAGCTGTAGTGAAATTTCAATAATAAATAAACAGATAAACTGAAAAATAATGAAACATTTTTTTCCGTTCTTAAAACTTTGCCGATGATAATTCCAGCTTTCAGCTCATCACAAGAGTAAAAGCTCAATGACAAAGATGGCAGCAGTTAAAAAGAAATAAATAATTTGCTCTACAAAGGTAAATAAACTTTGTTTTCTCTGCCTGACAGCCTGTTATGTACATTTGAGATGTGAACAATGTTAATCTTTCTGCAAAATCATTTTGTTTTTAGGCCTAAAAAGAAATGCAGTATCATAAAACCAACAATCTTGGAAGGACCAGATTTTCTACATGTAGCTATATGTAAGCGTTATGTAGAATTGTTTTAAATATATATATGCATGATAGTTTAAAAATACTAATTAATTTATTCTCCATGTTAATTTTAGTATTTTATTTAACGCCCTGAAATCAGTTTTGTATTGTTGTGTATAATTATGGTATATTATAAAAAGAAAAATTATTTGCATTTTTCTGTGTCTAAATGAATTGTTTATTAAAGGAATTAATATAATAAATTAGTTTATTATGCTGACTTATCTTTTTGTGATATTAAAGTCTAAATGCTTACAACATCTTCGATTGCTCCTTGTTTTATTTATATCATTGTAAATGTAAACGCTACAAAATATGTACAAATCTTTTTAATTAGTAGCACCTGGACTAGTATTTTTTGAACAACATATTTGATATCCCCCGAGATTCATAAGTATTGTATATCTTTATCTGGAATACTTTCTTGGGAGGAAGCAACAGTATATATAACATTTAGTTTCCTAGGGTCACATTGTTGGTATGACGTTTGGTTTATTAATAGATATATTTATAAATATTATTGTAGATCTTACCAGCTACACACGATATCCAATTCAAAAGATGGCCACTAGATGGCAATGTAATTGTAGGACTGAACATATTTAAAGTCTTTGCTTTACACAGGAAGCCGTTTTTGTCCATCATGCCGAGTAATGCTGAAGATGGTAATTTATACATTATCACACAGTATTTATCAATTCATCTTAAATTAATTTGCAGTAAAAGAAAGTGAATGCTACTATTTACACTAACAAACAATGTTTTACCTCAAAATATACTCCTGTAACAATCACACTTTCAGAAACATGATTGCATGCAGTTACTGAAACAAAACTGCAGGGAGACTTCGGATTAGGGTTTATTTTTTAACATAGTTGTTATTAATACAAAAAAAATTTGGAAAAATAGGTGGGTACCTTCTATTCATTCTATTAAAGTGTCAGCCACACCCTTTGCTAACATGTAGAATATCAAGCTCATGGCCATGTAATCTTTGTAGATAAACGTTACAGTAGAAAGCAGTAGAAACACCTAATGTTGGAATTTAACTAATGTTAAAGGCTTAAAGAGCGGAAGACTTTCGTGTAAGATTTTTTTCAATTTGGTTAAAAGTTTCTTACATAAACCTCAATGGCAATTGATATAGGATTAATATTGATATTGGATTATGTCACAATTTATGCGTCCACATAGACAACTCAATTGAAAATACGCAATCATCTTATAATATACGGATATCAATACCAAAATATAGGACACTAGGAGCTGTACTGGATGTTTACCAGCAGAGGGCGCTAGCACCCACTGTATAGAAAAGTTCGATTAATACATCTTGTTTGCGATACATTTAAAAGGAAGTTTTATTGCTTGGAAAAGCGGCACGCACGAAAGCCAATGAAAGGGAAAATAATGTAAAAAAGGGCTGAAGTCTGCTGAACACTTTAAAGAATTAGGCTGGTGACGTAATGCTTACCGCTTAGACCACGCCCCAACCTGTTCTAAACCGGAAATGGCCAAATAAAGTGAAGAAATCTTCGCTTCTAGACGCGGGAAACTGGAGTAAGTCCTTTTAAACATTATTCTGATTATTACTTATTGATAAATAAATATTTTACGAATCCACACTATGCAGCGTAAAGGGTTTTACTCTTACCGGAAGTAAAAAAAAAAAAAAAAAAGAGAGAGACTGCTGCGGGATCCTACAGATTGGGTCGTTTTCATCCATGACAGCAGGGTTTTTTTGGCGCCCATAGTTTCTGCATACATTTGTTCGTTTTGCCCTTTATTTGTATATGAAATAAAGGCTTGTGTTTGGCCAAAAGAGAATAAAAGATAACAAGTCGTTGTAATAAATAGCCTGTGGTTTGGTTTATTTGGGAAATGAAACCGAGCTAAGCCTAACTTCAATACGGTATACAAATCACATCCATATAAACTTTTTCCCTTAGCACTGCTCCTTTTTAAGTTCTTTTTATTTTTCAGCATTTTATACTATGAGTAAGAGAAAGACTAATGGTCAGCATGCTGAAAGGCCTGCCAAGTCCCGCAGGATAGAGAGCACGACTCCTGGCCAGGACGCTGAGGATGAAGCAACAGGCTTTTTTCCAGAGCACCATTTCTCTCCCTCGGTCTGTCAGCTGATTCTTTCTTTTCATACACAGACAGTATTATACTTTGCGCTGTATTGCTCTTAACTTCTTGTGTTTGTTTGTTTTTTTGTTTGTTTGTGTTGTTTCAGAGCGCAGGGGATATTGGTGTTATTGAGAGCATCACTTTGAAGAATTTCATGAGTCACCACTTGCTTGGCCCTTTTCAGTTTGGACAAAATGTTAATTTTATTGTTGGAAATAACGGAAGTAAGGATGATTAGTATGAATGTTTGCAAATTATATTAGAGTGAAAGTTTATCAAGTTCTGTTACTGTGTAAACATTTTAAGCACGTTTAGAGCATTTAAGCACAAGAAAAATAAAGTTTGTAGCTCTAACAAAGATTAATTGTACCTAATTTATACTGTGAAGGCAATGCAGTGTGTATTTGATTATTCAGTTTCTTATCGTATCCTAAAATCCAGAAAAGCAAAAATCACAATTTATTTTATTTACATCTTTGTTCTTACAACATCACCTCAATCATTCTAAAATAATAAATTCTTTCCAAATAGAGATATAAGTGTCATCTGGTGAAATGTTTTAAATTGAAATGTATATTACAGTGCAGAAGAACAAAATATCCGCAACATCAGTTTTTCCCCCTAATATTGTGCAGCCCTAACACCTACTGTTTACATTAATGATGTTTCGTTGTATTATTTATTGTAACTATTAGGTGGGAAAAGTGCTATTCTTACTGCTCTAATTGTTGGTCTGGGTGGTAAAGCAACTACAACCAATAGAGGAGCCTCTCTGAAGAGTTTTGTAAAATATGGAGAAAGGTGGGATTCTTTTTTAGCAAATTAATAAAATGCATATCTCTTATTTACCCCTAAAAATATTTTATAATATTTATTACTATTATTTTTGTAACCAGCTCTGCAGAAGTTACAGTGAAGCTGAGAAACAGAGGAAGTGATGCTTATAAAGGTGACATATATGGGGACTGTATTTCTGTCGAGCAAAGGATCACCGGTGATGGTGGCCGGACATGCAAAATTAAGAACAAATCTGGTAAAATAAAAAAAAGTTAATTCGCTGACCAGGAAATATTATTGCTGTTTAACAGAAAGAAGAACGAACCAACAAGCTGTTTCTTTGTTTTTAGGGTCTATTGTCTCTACTAAGAAGGAAGAGTTAACAGCAATATTGGACCATTTCAACATACAGGTAGTTTCTGATTGCTGCAAAAAACTAAAGTTTATTTCTTATCTTTTTTCATATTACTTATTCAACATTTGCACTATTGATTGTCAAGTTGTCGTTTTGCTTATTGCAGGTTGACAATCCAGTCTCAATCTTGAATCAGGAAATGAGTAAACAATTCCTCCATTCGAAAAGCGAATCAGATAAGTACAAGGTAATCAAACGAATATTTGTTCTTCACAAGGAATTAATACAATTTGAATTAATATAATTTAGAATTAATAATCACATATTTACCTTTTCAACACTAGTGTTCTGTTTAAACTTCAACACTGTCTACTAGTGTATTTTGCAATCAGGCTTATTTCATCCCTAATCTGATTTATTTGTTAACAGAATAATTTTACTTTTTTCTTTTTTTTTTAAGTTTTTCATGAAGGCCACTTTACTGGAGCAGATGAAGCGAGACTACATTCACATCAAACAGACCAAAGGCCTGACACGGGAGCAGGTGGAAAGGCAGGAGGAGGTAAAATAGTGCTCTATAAATTACTCTATAGTATAGTATTATAATTTGGTCGATAGCTGTTGTTTTATCTGTTTTCAGTGTCTGAGGGATCTTAGACAATTGTTTTTACAAAAGAAAGAAAAGTATGAAAGTCTATCTACACTTGAGAAAATGAAGGAGACGCTGGAAGAGTTACAAAAAAAGATGGCATGGGCTCTGGTACCTTTTTTTCCCTTGTTTGCTTGGTAATGCTAAAAAAATTAAAATAGCATTTCATATAAGATATTGAACATTATATTTGAGTAGGTGGAAGAAAAGGAGAGAGAAGTACAACAGCTAAACGAACAAATTGGAAAAGTGCAAAATACTGAGCGTAACGAACAAAAGCTGCAGCTCTGTCAGGTATGTGATATACAGTTGTCAGTGCCACATTTCTTAACTAAACATATATGCTGGTTATGATTTTTACACTCTGAAATGTCTGTGCTTCCTCATCTAGAGCAAAGTTACTGTTACTGAAAAGAAATTGCAGGATATCCAACAGAAGCTTGAAAAATTGAAAGATGACGATAAATGTTTAGCAGAGGAATGCCGAAAATTTAAAGAAGAGGAAAAGCTTAAGAGTGCAGATCGGCAGAAGCAGGAAGTAAGGAACTCTATTATGTGTTTTATTTTTTGAAATATTTATAATTTCTGGTTTAAACTATGGCCCATGAGTATGCCTATAATTTGATTTCTGTTTTTTAGGAGGTGTGTTTTCTTGCTGAGAGCAAATTAAAACAGTTAGAAAACGAGCAATGCCTTCTGAGAGAGAGAATTAATAGAATAAATGACAGGTAAGGACATTTTTTAAATAGTATATAATATATATTATATATATTATATAGAGATACATACACTATATAAGTAGAAATATATATAAAAGATGATTTATTTATTTATTGTACTGGATTTTTATTTAGGGGCTAAATACAAATGCACACCACCCATTTCAGATTTTTTTTTGCTTAAAATTTTGAAAACTGTATATCTTTTTCGTTCCACTTCACAATTATGTGCTATTTGTGTTGGTCTATCACATAAAATCTCAATAAAATACATTTAATTTTTGTGGCTGTAAGGTGACACTACGAAAAAGTTCAAGGGGTATAGATACTTTTTCAAGGCACTGTATACATCTCTTCCAGCATTAATGTCACTTTTTATGTGTGATGAAAAGGATATTTTTAAGTGAGATGTACAGCATGATAAACTCTCACCTTATCATTCTTCTTTGTCAGCTGTAAACTAATAAATATTCTCTGTTGTTTTTAACTCTAATCGGAGAAGAAATCATGAGGCAGAGCAGACACAGCAGATGAAGAAAATATCTACTTTGAAGAAGCAGCTGGAAAAACTTGAGACAGAGTATGCAACCCTTAATCAAGAATTCAAGGACAAACAGCAGGCCCTTTTCAAAGGAAAGGAGGAATATGACAAGTTACGGTAAAGCTGAGCCTATATCACAATATACCAAGCCGTTTGATCTGGAATGTTAAGAATTTTGGATAATTAGATATATAATTATGCATTTAGTGGTTACCTTTGGAAAGTTACCCCGCCCCTTTTGAATGGCCTTTTAAATAATTTCTGTTGTATCTAACAAACCAAAGCAGCACAAATGCATAGGTGCAGCATGTAACAATGAGTACAATATAATGTCTTGAATAAGAAAAAAGCTTTGCTTTTTTTATTTCTTTAGCATGGAAGAAAAAAACATCCAGGTCTTTCTGGAAAGCAAAATAAAGAGAAAAAATCAACTGACAGCCAGCAGATCTAATAGACTGAGAAGATTTGGGGATCGTATGCCAGAACTAATGGAGTCAATAGACAAAGCACATGCTCAAGGACGCTTCATTAAGAAACCTGTGGGGCCAATAGGTGACACATTTAACTATAAACATCACAGGATTGTGTGTTATTTATCCATTCTTCTTTTAAAAAACAAGTATTCCAAACTTTTGAGTGTTTGTCTGGTCATGTGGTTATAGTATATATGCTATTAAAGATATAAACTTCTAAAATAATTGTTGTTTTTTTCCTTTTGGCCAGGAGCGTGCATCAGACTTAAGGATCCAAGTTTAGCTGTAGCTGTGGAAAGCTGCTTACGGAGTTACATGAAAACATTTTGCTGTGACAATTACAGGGATGAAAAAGTCTTACAGGAGCTGATGTCTCCACATTTTCCAAAAGGCAGCAGACCCCAGATTGTGGTGTGTGCATTCACAGACCAGATTTACAATGTTCAAAACCGGTAAGTATTTTTGTTTTTGTTTTGTAGTTTTTGTTTATGTTCTGATTAACATCAATAATGTAGGCCAAACAATTCTTCTAAATATGGTTGAATTGAGCTTAAAGACATTTTATTCTGTGGTTGTTACCACTAATTTAAAGGTACTGATTTATTAGTTTTGCCAAATTATTCAAAATATCAATTACAACTACATCCTACGTCATACCTACCTTTCAAAATCATTGAACAAACTAGACGACCTGAAACAACATAACTACAATATATCGTGTGTCATGTACCACTTTAAAACACAGTTGGTAACTGTATGAAAATGTCAAACTTGACTCCTGTAGTTGTCTCCAGCATGGAAACACAACAGTAATATTAATTCAGGCTTTCGATCCAGTCTTTTTCGCAGTAGCCTGTTCAAAAACTTGGTCGATACTTACAAGGCCACTTGACGTCGGTGGTTGAGAATGAAGTTCAGGTTGTTACTGTTTGCCTTTTTTGCACCTGTATTGCTTGATTGAAGTGTCGAAATAAGTTAAACTGACATACTTATCAGATTTCCTTTAGTATAGGTCCAGGATTATATTTCAGAGTGCAGTGCAAAATAAACATTTTTAACAACGAAAATACCCGTCAGGGGGTGTTTGTTACTGGTCCCTGGACATCATCGGATGCAGCACAATTGTACTGTCCTAACATTCTTTCTGAAAATGTAGTTGTAAGCTGGTTTCTTTCTGCTTTTGTTCTTTATTTGTGTTAGAGGTGTACATCATCCAGAGTTTCCGTCGGTTTTGGACACACTCATAGGTGACAATCCAGTAGTCATTAATTGTTTGATAGACATGCGGGGCATTGAGTGTATTCTTATAATTAAAGTAAGTAGATTGATATTTTCAGTTTCAATTTGATAAATGTATCTTGAATTTGTATGAATCTGATAGATATTCTTATATATTGTTAATATCTAACTATAATAAATTATAATTACGTAATAATATAATTTGTTTTACATTCAAAATAGCATTTTTTATGTGAGTTTGTTGTTGAATTTTAGGACAATGCTGTAGCCAGAAGAGTCATGCAAATGCAGAGACCCCCTCAAAATTGTCGTGAGGCCTTTACTGCTGATGGTGATCAGGTTTTTACCAATCGCTACTACACACCTGAACAAGAAGTCATATCAAAATACCTTGGCGGGGATCCAGAGGCAGAAATTTGGTAAGTAAAGTTCTAATGCAAATGATCATTTGGATAGAAATGAGTACGTTTCTAGTTAAGTGTGCTAAACTACTTGAGTATGTGTTTATGATTTTGCAATGCAATGAAACTTGGTACGTCACAGTTATAATTTTATCCATGTATAGAGAATGTGAAGCTGACATCACATTGTGACTTCTGGGTAATCTTGTTGGTGGATTCCATACTGGAGGGATCCCTAATCTTTCTATGCAATGTTTTGACTTTGTTTCACAATTTTGGAAAATTTTATCATGGAAGTTCATTCCTGCTACATTGAAAACTGGTCGTTCAGGGAAAAAACTATTGGATAGGGCTTTTTTCTGTTTTATAACATGTAAACAACACGTGTGCATTTTGAGACAAAACAATGACACTGATTTATTTTAAGATGTTAGTTAAAGTTGGTTGCATTTAGGACACTTCAAACATGCAATTTAGTCTGGGATGACACTTAAATCCTGTGAAACTGAATGCAGTGTAAGAGTCTTGTTATGTGGGAAATCTGCAGAGAACACAGTTCTTTATGCAGTTCTTAGTATAAGCAAATTTAGCATGGTTTTATTATAGTAAAAATGTTTTTCTTGTTTTATTTTGGCACATTGGTTGATTTTATATAACCACACAAATAAAACCTTAAAATAGTTTTTGTAGTGAAAGGATGGATCACTTTCAGGCAGGTCTTCTGTCAGCATGTTGTAATGATGTCCAGATATAAAGGTATGTAGTGCTTCGCGATCTAAAATGTGTTTAAAATTTTTGGTAATACCTTGTGTTGACATTTGATTTATCCTGGTAGGGCCCACTTTTCCACTGTTTTTTATTTTGCTTTTCCATGTAATCCCTTCTTAATCAAAATTACTATGTTTTACTTAATCATAACAAGGTATTAATATTAACACTATCCAAGTACAATCCTTCCAGGATACCTGTGGCGCCACAGCGTTGAGACGTACCTTCACATTCTTTATAGGTGTGATTGAATTACTTATTTGCATTTTATTTTCTAAATGTTCAGTCTGGTACAGTCGGAGGTGGAGAATAAGATGGCACAGCTTAGCAGATTTCGTGTTCACCTAAACTCAGTGAGGCAGGACATCCAGTCCATGGAGGAGAAGCTGCTCAGTGCTAAAATAGCATGCAAAAAAAATCAGGTACTCAAAAAAATGTTGCTAAAACCTGTTGCTAAATAGTAAATATTTAGAGATAAAATATGTTTAACAATATTTATTCAACAATAATGAAGTCTTTTTTTGTATTCACAGATTTGTTCAGGTTTTGCTATTGACTATTTCTATTCCACATTTTACATGTATTCTATACTGTGCTTATACGCAGGAAAGTATGACTAAAGTTAAGGCATCAATAATCGATCTTGAGAATGTCGAGGAGACACAGAATGAGGATGTCAGTTCACTGGTATGTATTTTGTATGTGCCGATGTTGGCATGCAATTATCGACTGTTATTAGTCTTATGTTTTTGCTCTTCAATTTCCAAAGGAAGAGGAAAGTCAAGAAAATGAGCAGAAAATTGAGATAGAGAAAAAAAATGTGAAAGAAACCAAAATGGAACTAGACAAGCGTAATAAGGCAATCGCAGACCTTAATCGTAAATACAGAGATGTGAAAAACAAAAAAGAGCAGCTCTCGGATGAAACTGAGCAATTAAAGGTTAGTGGAAATAACTAAATCATGGCAAAACTTACAAGTCAGCTTGTGATAACCAGTTTGAAATTGTTTGTCTTGTGATCAGGAGGAACAAGCGAAAGCTGAGACCGACCGCAATAAATTCGAACAGACCTTTAAGATCTTGGAAGGAAAACTTAAGACGCATCAGGACAATATTAAGGCCATGAGAGAAAATCTTGCTTGCATAGAAAAGGAAAAAGTGGTATGAACGAACAGTCGAATGTTGTATTTTTTTTTTTTTTATCTAATTATGTATTAGAAAACTTTGAAGAACTTTTTAGTTTTACAATGTTGAGAACTTAAAGGCTCTACATAGAACTCTAATAGATTTTCTTTTTGTTTTAAGCATGTGTTCAAAATAAAACCTCACCTGGAAGAGTAAAATCATTAACTATGTCAAACAACAAAGTTATGGAGAACTTCAGATACTGTCTGAAGATACATGCAGCTGTTGACAAGCAGTTCTATTAGTGTTAATTTGTATTGACCATATATGTTGTGGTAGTAGTCTGCCCTTATGTGTCATGATTACATTTACAACCCCAATTAAGAAGTTTTTTAAAATTTGAATAAAACGAAAACCTAAAAACGGTCAAATCACAAGAAACTCCAAAATTCCAGAAACTCATAATCTCGTTGCCCAGACGTCTTCAACTGTTTTAAAAGGAGAAGATGCTACACCATTTTAAACATGCCCTGTCCCAACTATTTTAAGACAGAGTGTGAAATTTCTTAGTTTGGACAATTTTATTTATGTTCTCAATGTTATCTGTTTTATTGTGAATAAAATATTATCTAGTGTGATTTTAAAAGTCTTTTTATTTTAATTTTATTCAAATTTTAAAAAACCTCCAAACTTTCCGGAATTCGGGTTGTTTCTGTTCTCAGTTGGCCCCTTGATTTACGGTTCAAAATTTTATTTTCAATATTTGGCACCCGTCTATTAGCAAGTGACCATTTTGTTTTCTTTGCCTCATTGGATGGAACAGTGCTTTATTCGCAAATATTCCAGTTTTGCACAGAAATTTAAGTCACTTCTTCAGACGGAAATGTAGCTACTTACAAACAATAGCAGTTACAAAATATAAGTGTAATTAACTATATTAAATTTTTTTAGGACATTGAAGCAAAAGCAAAAGAACTCTGTCCTGTTCCACAACACCCAGATCGGAGTGCCAAAAGCATTGACACAGAGATCACACGTCTGCGCCAGAAGATCAGCACACAAGAGAGCACCTATGGAAATCAGGAGAAAGTGATCAGGTATATACAGTTTTCTGGTACTTTTCACTGTTATATGGATTAAAACCATGTAAATGTGTTTGTGTGTGTGTGTGTGTGTGTGTGTGTATATATGTGTATATATATATATATATATATATATATATTATATATGTATGTATATATATGTATATGGTATATTAATATATATATCTATATATATGTATATATATATATATATATATATATATATATATATATATGTATATATATATATATATATATATATATATATATATATATATATATATATATATATATTGTATATATATGATATATATATATATATATATATATATATATATATATATATGTGTAATATTAATATTCTGATTTATATTAGAATGTAAAAATAGTAATAAACACATTACCGACATATGTATGTCGGTAATGTGTTTTGTTTATTACTATTTTTACGTTATAATATAAACCAGAATATTCATATAATTATCTATTTAATACCTTAATTATTTAACAGGGAGTATGCAGAGGCTCTTGGTAATTATAAAAACAAGTCCGGTCAGCTAAGAGATTTGAAGAAATTTATTGATTGTCTGGACAACATCATGACTGACAGGCAGGCTCGCTACAAAACACTGAGAAGGTAGAAGAGTGAGCTTTACTGTGTGACTGGAAACACTTATATCAAGTTTCATATTGCAATAAAACCTTTGAAAATAATGAAGGCATTTCAGTTCCTAAAAATTGTACAAATGTTTTCTAATGTGCTGTCCCAACAGATCCCTCTCAGTAAGATGCAAGTTATACTTCAACAATTTCCTCTTCAAACTAAACTGCTATGGGTCCATGATGTTTAATCACAACAATGAAACTCTTTCTATTTCGGTATATTTTCTGTTTTCTTTTAAATATGGCAAACTTTATTTGTTATATAAAAGATGTACCAGATTTAGTATTGATGATAATTCCATCCAGACTGATTTAGTTCTAATCTATTGATTAAATCACAGACTGATTAGTTAAAAGATGCAAAAATCTCACTGTTTGAATGTAAAGTGTTTGTGTGTGTATTTATATATTATATATTTTATATATATATATTTTAGTTGTCCTACAATTATTTATTTTAAGAAATAGTTGCATACTGTTGCTAATATATTATGATGTTTTCTTTTACACTTTGTGTATTCTGCAGGTGAAGCCACCGGGTCAGGAGAATGACAATGTGAGCGATATGCGCACTCTGTCTGGTGGCGAGCGCTCCTTCTCCACAGTTTGCTTTATTCTGTCCCTGTGGGAGATCACTGAATCTCCGTTTCGATGCCTGGATGAGTTTGATGTGTACATGGTAAGTCAATTCTAATTGTTTATTGTACTTTAACATAACCTGTGTGCATGTTTATGCCTAGTGTAAGATCAAATTATGTTTTCACAATTCTCTACCAATACAATGACTTTTGGTGGAAGATTACACAAATTTTGTTCACCAGATGATAAAACAGTTGATCAGCTAAATAATAGGTTTACTTTTTGGTCATAGCTGCTAAACTGTAAAACTGTAAAAAATCTTTTCCTTTCTTCTCATTATCATTTATTTACTTTTGGATCATTTGGCAGCAGTAATGTAAATGCTTTGCATGGAGTTTCTTCTAATCTTAAAAAAATGTTGTCAGTTTTGTGTAAAATGTGCTTATTACTGATAATACAAAGTCTGAGTCATTCGTTAACTCACCAAGATACCACTATACAGTAAAAACGTACCCTTATATTTGTGCAATAACCGTAACTAATTAGTATTCTTCCGTAGAAGTCAAGTATTTTGATTGTTTTGTATAACTATAAAAAGTTATTTTAATTAGAGATATATTATATTAAAAGTGCTAATGGTTTTAGACTGCTATTTGAACAGCTATGCTCGGCAGAAAAAACAATCTTTAAACATGGGTGAATGTGTCTGAAGAACCGTCTGTATCTTTTTTTTTTTTTTTAAATATCATATCGCATATCGAATATCGCATTATTTAGCGTGCTGTTGCATATTGCATTTTTAATCTGCCTGGTCCGATTATAAACAAATTTTTATCCTGTATTTAGTGTTCCATGGTGAAAAATTTGTCCAAACATATGTGGTGTTGTTAACAGCTTTTAATTTTTTTATATTCTCAGTTGTTAAATGATCTTTTTTTTAAATTTTTTTTATGTAGGACATGCACAATCGACAGATCTCGCTTAACTTGCTTCTGGAGCTCTCTGAGCGTCAGCATCTTCGGCAGTTTATCTTCATCACACCTCTTTCCACTAGGTAGAAAAACTACAGTCACATCATTGTTCTTGTGTGTGTTGCTAAAATTTATTTAACGAAAATTTTCCCTTTTTCTCCAGCCACCTTCCTCAGAGTTCACATATCAAAATCCATCAGCTGCAAGATCCCGAAAGAGAAACAGAGACTTAGGATTTGTCATAAAGCTCTCTCAGAAGAATGGACTGCACTTCGTTAAAAATGAATGATATACTTTATATATATTTTTAAATGTTTCTGCATATATTTTTATTTACCAGTTTTATTATGCTTCAACTGTTTTACAAAAGAACTTATAAAAACCTGCTTTAATAAAAGCTGTTTTACAAATATGATGATTGTCACTGTGAATTTTATTTTTTTTTAAGTGTGAAGAGTTACAGACATTTCAGTCAATAGTAGCGATTTTCTTTTTTGCAGTTTTGTTGAAGAAATACACACACACTGTGTATAGTGAAAACAGCCCATAGACAGTTTATTGATTGGAATCACACAATGTTGTCAGCGCAACCATTACATAGTGTGTTCAAGACATGCCACAAATAAAACACAAACAACAAACTGCACAATTAAATTTAAACGTGATCATTTGTTTTTCATTTTAGTTACATTTATTTACATGGAAAAGATGTACACCTGTGATTTGGGGGATTTACAAACACATTTTTGTTTTCTACAAGGAGCTCGGGTGATAAACTTTTGAAGCATCTTGAGCCTTATAGTACATGCTCTGGCTGGATGCCTTCTTTTTTTGTGGAAAGCAAAAACAGCAACACCACATTTTCCAGTTGTGTAAACAACTATTAGAAAGTTATATATATCACCAATATTAGTGGGTACAAGATCATGTTTAAGGCATTTTAAATCTAACGGTGGTAGGGACACCCTATTTAATGTTAGATAATACTGTTCAATATTTATGGCATGCACCATAAAGATATATCTCCGTTCATACTCTTGTTTACAGGAAAAACAGGTTAAATGTTCCTGCCAAGGAAAATGCTTTGGAGCTGTTTATTCAGTGTATATAAGACATTGTGTGTTTTAGGTGATTTCAATTAATTTGTGGCTCAAGTCAATTGCAAACCCATAATTCTCTAACAGAAGTTGCTTTAATGTTACTGGTATTGATTTAATGTTACTGGTATTGATTTCAACCGTCAACAGTGTAGAAATATTTTACACAGAAAAAATAAAAAACATGATTTTAAGTGAAATTCTGTACCGAACACAGTTGTTTTTGATTGCTTCTCGATTATGGAAAGGACAAATATTAATGCAGTCGTCATTAGAACAAACTTTCACGTGTCAGCTGACTTTTCAAAATGAATCTAACACTCACGTTTATTCATTCATTCAGTCATGCACATATTAATATGGTTAATTTGTAAATAAAATAAAATGTTTTGGGCAGTTGTCATTTATAATCCCTAACTGTTTAGGACACAGAGTTATCATTTAATTGAATACTTCCTAATAGTGTCTAGTACACTGCCAGATATGTGTGTCTGTTTTAAATGATCTATACCGGTTTATGAGGAAAAGCTCAGGTATAGCTGATAAAAATAACAACTCTGTGTTTATCGGTTTTTTAGCTGCTAGAGTTTTACACATAAAAGCTAAATTGGTCCAAGACAAGATGCACAATATATCATTGCCCTTACAGCTAGCTTATACAAATACACACTGTAGGTTTCTGAGATAAACATGCATCCAAGGGAAGATATCTAATGGGCCGATGAATCACACATGGAAATCTTGCACGTCATAATATTGTTTATCATTTATAAAGCCTCTTTATATTTTTGTCAAGTTTGCCAAAAAAAAGAGATAAAGATTAAACTTTACACTTAGTACATGCATGCAAATAACTTACATTTATAATCAGGTACAAGCACATTTGGGAGGATAATTCAACCCCTCTACCCTCTTCCTCGATTTTTAAGATCATACTGGTTACTTGAAACATTTAGTGTGACAATTTATGTTTACTTCCTGAACCACCGTCGGAAACACAGTAGCTATTGTGATAAATATAAATTGTAAGCAGTGTAGCTAGAAATGAGATGCCTACTGTGGAGCACTTCACTGACTAACAATGGAAGAATGCAAACGGCTCGTTTATTTTGCACGTCGTACGTTGTTGCAAATTCGAAATTAAATGAAGATTTATATTAAGAACTCTTAGCAGTTGACATTCTCATGCATACTAGATTTTCAACCACAAGAAGCAGGTTCATCTGAATAGTCCAAATATACTTCATAGTACTCTTGTGGAAATTGGCTGAACACGAATAAAACATTACAACATATTCAGTCCAGAGCCTGCTGACTTGCATTCCTTCACTTTTGCATGTCACACTGCAAAAGCAGTACAATAGATGGGTCACTCTTCGCCGCTTCTTTAAACTCATCGAGAGTGATTTGGTCGTCGTTGTTCTTATCCATCTTGCTAAAGATTCTATCCACCCTCTGCTCTGGTGTTAGGCCGTCCTCGTTCATCTTCATCATGATCACAGTGCCAACCATTTTGTAAATAGCCTTTAAAGAAAGGGGACACACATTATATCCGTATTCCTTATCCAGCCAGCTATAATGTAACATTTTTCTTTGCTTTTTCTATATAACTTAAAGCTGTACATCTGGCATGTACTCCTTTCTCACAGAAAGGATTATATAATATAAAAATAAAATAACAGAGATGGGTGTTTAAGCTAAGCCATGCCTGAACAAGAGCCAGCTTTCATTTCAGTTGCACCATTTCGATATTGTAAATCTTCTCTGTTTAATTTAAGTCAATTAAGACTCTCAGTCCTTTTCCTGGTAGACATCTTTCTCTAATTAACATCTAATATCTATATAGTTTTGCTGCTGCCCCGAAGGAAGTTTTTTTGCTTTTAAAAGCATTTGTGTTATTAGTAAACAAGTACTTTAAGGTACACATGGAACCATCTGATACTTTTATTATTAATATATGCAAAATATTCTACAATTTAAACAAAATGTTATTGTGAAACGCTGATTACAAATAATCTGTGTTCTGTTTTTTTTTTTACATTATACTATTCAGAATCGAGGATCAAACAAACATCTTTTTTCAGCTATATCTTTAAAAATAGATCTTGCTTTGGCAAAAGCGTTGGCAGATTAAATTAATTAATTAAATTACATTAAATTAAATAAACAAGCTTTAAAAGCTTGTTGTATTCGACATCTCCCTGTTTTCTTTGCTAACTGCTCTGTCTTATTTTGTATTCTTTTGATAGAAATCAGGTTTGAATCTGTATAAAAATCTATGCTACCCTAAAACTATTTAAAATATCATGACTTCTAACTTGTAACATGATGTTTAATAAATACTACAGAAGCAGGGCAGTGTCATATCACAAGTCACATAAGTCAACTTAAATTGATTGACTAGAGTGGGTCAGTAGATTGTTCTCCAAAATTATATGGTAGTGTGGAAATTAAAGGGATTTTCTGTAACCATGGATATGTTTATCGACTAAATTCTGTATATATAAATGCAATAGCTAGTTAGTAGTATATATAGGCATACCTCTATAATTTCCAGCATCTCCACTCGAGTGATTTTGCCATCTCCATCTAGATCATACATGTTGAATGCCCAGTTGAGCTTCTGCTCAAAGCTTCCTCGTGATGTGATGGACAGGGCACAAATGAACTCTCTGAAGTCAATTGTGCCATCTCCATTCTTATCAAAGGTTCTGAAGGCATGCTGTGCAAACTTGGATGCATCACCATAAGGGAAGAACTGCAAAAGACAAGCTCAATTATATTTGTTATAAATCTGTTATAAAAATGCTACACTGCATAATCAATATGTATTAGTATCACAGAATAACAGCTTTCTTTCACTCTAGTGCTGACATTCTGCTCTGTTAATAAAAAAAATGTAGAGTACTGCTGTGTTAGGTACATGACAATTCCAGATACACCCACAGTGAGACATGCACATAGACAAATCATCTTAATGAGCATTAAAAGCCATAACTAGATGGTTTACTACATATCTCACTTCTGGCACTGGATTTTTTTTGTATGCATGTAAAACAGCTAGTTAATTAAATAACAGTTATTTGCACTGCTATTTATTGCTAAACATCACTAAAAGTGAAAAGTTGATTGCACAGCCAAAGCAGACTAATTATTTAGTTTATTCTCTTTACTATACTATACTATACTGTAAATAAAGCCAAAATTGCAATGCATGAGTAATCTTTCAGGAGCATTTCTCATGCCCCAGATTCAGGTGAGTGTAATGAAGTGTGTATATCAACTAACTTAAACATTGTTGAATATATTCTGATGCTGTTCTAATTTTTGCAGTTGAACCTTGCTTAGTGACGTGTGTAACTATTTAATCATGTTAGCCTTTATTGGGGCAGTTAACAGACATGTCTATTATGTAAGAAATAGTGAGTTTAATGAAAGACTGCTTCAATTTTCTTACCTTAACATACAATTGCTGAAATTCATCCAGGTTTAGTTTACCACTAGGACAATCTTTAAGAAAACCCTTGTACCACTGCTTAAGCTCATGTTCATTAAATTCAGTGTTCTTCACCAGGTCCTCCATCACCTCAGGGGTAAGCTTACTGTTCTGTTTCCCCATGATCTTTGTAAAAAAAAAAAAGAGTGTAAAGATACATTACTATTTGATCATGAATTATATTAAGCATTCTTCTGGGGAAATTTATAGTTCCTCCAACGCTGAAAAACTCAAAACAGGTTATTTATGGAAAAATTTTTGGGATTCAACCACATATATATTTATATATTATGTCTTCTACATAATTACATTATGTGTATTTAATGTTACTCATAAACATATTTAAATTATGAATTATAAATTAATTTTAAAAAATGTTGAAGCTGAGTTAAATTACACTTTGTGGTACATAAACAAAGTGCAGTTGAGTCCCTGATTGATTCTTAAGTGTGTCACTAATCTTGAATACGCCTACTACCAGATGCACATTACATAATTAATCAGTAGCAGATGAGATTATTTATGATTCAGACATTAAATTATTCTCACATTACAGTAGGCAGGCACATTAGAGATTCACAGACTGTCTGCTATAGGTAAATGGTGTCTCAGTTGTTCTCAGTTACTCCTTGAAAGGTGGTGATTTCAAGACCTGAACACCACCCAGTGTTGCGTCTCTGAGCAGGACTTTTTAACGTTAACTGTTAAAATGCAGATAGTATTTAAGTTATTAACAACAACTTGAGTTAAAAGTAGGATCTTTCAAGTATTTAAAGAAATAAAGAAATTTAATCTTAGTATTTGTTCTGTCAAAACCATTGTTGGGCTTGCTTTAGAATCTAATCTAATATCAAATTATATTAAAACCTAAAGAAAAATATGTTAAAGCAAAAAGCAGTAAAACATATAACGTGTGTGTGCGTGCGTGTGTGTGTGTGTGTGTGTGTGTGTGTGTGTGTGTGTGTGTGTGTGTCCACATCCAACATGGGCTTTATTTTTAATACACAATTCATTTTATATTCTAAATTCTTTTAAACATTTCTTATTACACACAGATGGCAGAATGTAGTCGGGTGGCCGCTCACACGGGTTGGTAAAAAGGGCCTTCCTGCCTACATCCTCCTCACCACTTCATTTGGCTCGTTTGCTGTTTGCTGCCTAACCTGCGCGCAATATTATGTAACAAGTGGAGCGCTGTAGCATTGCGCATGCAGAGCAATAGCGGGGAAAAGCTTCAGTGGGAAAAAAATATGGCTAATTAACAATTAAACAGAAATGATTGTAATAATCAGGCTGCACCGGTAACTAAAGATCACACCGTTATATAAGACTCGCTGAGGGCTCCTTCAAGCTCCAGTCGCTCGGTGAATGACCTTGAGAATGGAAACCATTAGGAGGCACAGCGATATATTTAATACAACACACACACATACATACATACACACCGACTCGGCTCATTAACGCCATGCAGAGTAAAACAGTGCGCATTAGTGATTTTTAAAATAAGCACATACTTTGCGTCTGTCGGTAAGTCAGTGTATTTCCTCTAAAGCTTATGAACAGATTACGCATATGTCATGCATGAGAACACATCGTTTCTAGGCAGACCTGTCAGAAATTGACATCATATATCACGTCTTCCATTTTCAAATGATCCGAGCTCGGACAGATCCCGCAGGACAAATACGCAGTCACGTTTTCTGTATGGATGCCACTGCGCTGGAACAGCATCACGAATCATTAAGATGCTGTTGGGGTTTTTTTTACACTGTCTTTGTGAGGCTGATCTTTGGTTTAATGCTAAATGTGAATAAATATGACGAGCAATTTGAAAGAACATGCAAACCCACCAGTAACCATCAATTCTATCTGTAGCTCGTGATTTTGGCTTTTTTTCAGCCTTCAATTGATTTCGAAAAGCAGCACATCCCGACCACATAATAAACACGTATGCGGTGTGCGGAAAACAGGCCACTCACCGCAGTCGCAACCTACATGTGAATATTCTCACTCATTCACACACCCATGCACTCATTCTTTCATTTACTGCGTCTTAAAACGGGATGGAGACCAAACCTCAGCAATATGATGCTTTCACAATAAAAATCACACACGTTCCATTGCAATCAGATCCATTTTCTTGCACATCTTGTATAGAGACAAGCGCATCTTACCTTCCAGTAAACTGGGATTGGGTTTAGTGGAAGTATGTAGGCTACTGGTGCTAAACGATTCGCCCGGGACCTTTAAGATTTTGCCTCAGCACCAAGGCAGACTTCTTAGATTCGGTTTCTTTTAGTACACCTTTCCTTCTTGAGTGTGGATGTAATTTCGAGGCGACAGGTCCGTCTTCTCCAAACACACACACGCACACACTTCGCTGGGCTACGCGACGCCACGCACGCGCCACGCACCGAGCATCACGAAATGAGCGGATACTGCGCTGCGCCAGAGAGACTCGGCGTGTTCTTCGAGTTTGCGCAAACTGAACGTTCCCTTGTCTCAGGACTCCATACAAACATCACATTAACCGTTATGTGGCCATGCTGTCAGTGGTGAGGTATGAAGTAAGGGGTGGGGGGTGCTTTGCACAGAAGGCAGATGGAGTTTTATGATACAGCACTTGCATGGGACCCTAATTACACATTAAAACAATAGCACTGACAGTTTATTATAAGATCAATTAATAACTGTTGAGAAGAGAGAATGTAGACACTGTAATATTAATACATACACATTATACTTAGGATTTATTTGAAATAGGCTAGCCAATGAAGCACATATGAATAATATCATTTTTTTACTGACATAAAAAATAAATGTACAAATATATAGATGCACACACTGTACCTATACCCCTACCGTCTGCTTATTTGTGCAATTACTGTATTTGTCTGTCATACAGCCAAAACTTGACAAGAGCTTCAGTTAATGTTCACATCAAAAATCAAAATAGGTAATATTGTCCCTGTGATTTTAGCTGTATCATAGCTGTTGGTGTCAGATGTTGGCACCAACAGCTGAGTTGAGATAAGTATTTGCCCAGTAACTAATGTGATTTTCACACATAACTCCAAAGTTGACACAGAAAAAAGCACGCTGTGTTTGTAGAGTCTGCAGGCTTAAACAGTATGTAGCTAAGAAAAATCAGAAAAAACTGATCAGAGCTGACCCGAGTCTATAGTAACTTAAATAACTACTCTTTAAGACAATGGTGAGCAGAAAATGATGGCAAGCCTTTTTTAAGCAGATCTGTTAAAAATTCCACATCTCATATTTCAATTGGGTTTAAATCCTGTGACTGTGAAATTAATCTGATTTATATCATTTTAATGTTTTATCAAACCATACAGTGAGTTTACATGGTTTATACACAAGGATATTGTCATCAAGATGCTTTATTACAGGTGAGGGTTAATCAGACAGAAAAACTGGCTGATTCACTGTGATGTTATTTCTTGGAAGGAAAGTGGCTTACCATCATTCCAGTAAAAGCCAATAGTCAGATTTTGTCTAAACCTTTAGTCTAGCTCACAGCTTGTCATTATATTAATAATACCATCTGAAGTAAATACAAATGGACGTTTACTGAACAGTAATTAAGAAACCCAAAATCAAATAGTAAACTAGGGTTAACCTATGGCACAAATTCTAACTATTAGACAAAATAAAGAAAATACCCTCAAGAGTATAAATATTGATAGGATGAATTAATAAGGAGACCACATGGGTACCACAGGGAGGTTTGGGACAATTGTAGAAGCCTGCACACATTGGGGGGGTGTCCTGTTCTATTAGTAGTAACAGTACTGAATGGGTGTGGTGGGGGGTTCAACTTCATATGCTTTCTTGGGGCCCAACATTGTTAGCGGCGCACCTGTCACATGGTACCCATAATAGGGCTGGCTAAAGCACATCAGTCACTGGTAAATGCTGACATAAATGGTTTCAGTGAAATCAATAAGACATTGTGTTTTAGAATGAAGAAGAACAAATTGTTCTTTTCTTTTTCAGCTGGAATTGCTATGGATTATTGAAATGTTTGAACCATCTGCTTATTTTAAATTATAATCAGTTAATAGTTAAGGCACTGCAGCAATTTCACCAATTTGACTATTTTTAATTTTTTTTAACTGTCCCAAATGAGTTAAGTAATTCAATCTTTCACTGATATTAACTCATTTTATTGTAAAATAGGTAAGGTTAGTGTAAAAGTTGCATCACAATGTCGCTTATATATACTACATTGATGTACACTGTATAATATAGTGTATAGATAGCTATGCAAAATATGACCAATTTAAAGTCAAAGCGCAACCTAGTGTGTTTTAAGAAGATAAATCAAAGGCATACTAAATGTGGCATATAATAGATTCTGAGTTTATGTATGAAGACAGGACATTCAAGTTTTTCGACCAGGTCCCTTTGTGTTAAGCACAATCTTAGTATAGTAAAGTAGTACTAAAATACTTAGTAAAGTATCTAAAATATACTATTTAATAATGGAGTACTGAAGTCTCAAGGACACTCATTATTTCACCTAGAAATAACAAACAACAATGTTTAAACAAAATGTTTTTAATGAGACAGTGTTTTTTTTTATTTGGTCAATATTAAAACAAGAATATTTGCATAGACTTATGTAACACTGAACACATTAAGATTTCAATTTAAATTGTATACAAACTGTTGCATGTAATAAACTGCTTGTTAAATAAAATAAATACAAATACAACATTTAAGAAAAATAAATGTAACAATAGAGGATAATTAAATAAAATATATAGTAAGAAAATTATAGAAAGATGAATAGAAGAAACAACAAGACAAGAAAGGAGAGTATAAATTAATTGTAAATTGTCAAAATGCAAAAGACGTATACAAAATTACAATAAATCTTCTATTTTTATTAGTTCTTAGCAATGCCCGTTGATTTGTATTCTTACCTCCTTGAAAACTTTTTTATTATTAGGTTTTCCAGGATCATATTTAGCTATAGAAGCTTCTCCTCTATGCGCATTTCCTTCTGCTTTTCTCTATCGATAAGATACTTGAATTTCCCTGCTGCATAGCACACAGACTGCAGATATCTCATTAGATTAATGTATTCAGCAGTGCTGTGAGGGGTGGAGGGGCAGAGCCTTTGCCATGGCTACACAGGCACAGATGAAATACCACCTTGCGATTTCAGCATGATTCTGCATTAAAGAGCCACCAGCCTTGCGATTAATCAGCAGTTCAGATGATCTGCATTAAAGAGCCACCAGCCCACACTCAATTGAAAGTCCAGTTATTAGGAAAGATATCTAGACTGTCACAAGAGTTAAAGCCTGCATTTGTTTGATACAGAAATAGAAAAGCAATAACTAAACACAGCCGGTAATTGATCCTAAGCAGAGATGTCTAAAGATATGTTCTTAACACTAATGTGGCTTCTCTGTGATGTTAAATCTGCAAGCAACACATACTTCAAACCTGTAATACCTGGGTGTGTGGTGACGGCGATGGGAGTGCATTTAAGCATCACTGTTGTCATGGCAACAGATCGACTGTCTTGCCATTTTTAATGTAACGTAACTGACCAATAAAATAAAGTCTACTGCTCTATATTTACATTTACTCTGCGTGTGTGTATGTGTGAAAGAGAGAAAAAGTGAGAGAAAGAGAGAGAGAAAGCGAGAGAGAGAGAGAGAGAGAGAGAGAGAGAGCGAGAGAGAGAGAGAGAGAGAGAGAGAGAGAGACCACGCCCAGAATTCTAAGCCTTACAGTGGGTTTTCTCTGAATAAAGTTTTTCTATTTTGAATGCCAAAATGGCAGCCGGCAAAGCGTCCTTGGTGGCTGTAAGCGTTCGGTTTATTATAAAGAAAAAGCTTTTACCACAGGCTGTCGCATACACATGTTCTTATGACACCACCAACCGAGGTGAGTTTATTCAATTAAGACTTTGTACATTTAAAGACAGATATGAGAAATATTAAATAACCATTTAGTTAGCTTACTATCTAGCCAGCCGGTTGTAATTTGCTTTGGGTAACTTCAGTATCAACCTCGGTTTTTCTGTGTTTTCCACTTATCGCGTCTTCTTTTACTTTAACAATTATCTATAATCTAATCAATTAATTTAGCTGTTTATGAGTAGCAGGGAAACACTAACCCGGCTCACTCTCTGTCTAAGTGCATTTCCACCCGATACAGTCTACTGCCATAAAAGATCAATAGACATTTCAACTAAATGGTGTGTTTTAAAGTATGACGACCGACTGTCATTTCACACATTTTAATCACAAATTTTTTAAAAATATAGTAAGCTTTATGAACAATTTTAATGTATTATGTCTACACCTTGTTAACATGGTGAGGAGTAATGGCTTTAGAATTTGCTAAAAACTACGGGCTTTACAAACACATTTTCAAAGACGATTGGGCTAGTAAATTCTGCTTATGACCAGCTATGTCTAATTAAATAAAGTTATTGGAAATGTAATAGTGTAACTGTGTTTAATGTCTGCTAGTTCAAAACAGTTTTAGATTTTGTTCAGGAGCAAATTCTGTCCTAGTCTCAGGCATCATGACTACAAAACCTGTATATTTGTATAGGATTTGTAAGGATTTTGAAAGTTACTTTTTCGTTTTTTTAAAAAAAGGCATTGATGTGAATGTGATTGGTTGCTTTTTATGTCAGTCATATGGCTGCTATAGAGTCTAGAGCATCTGCTGGTAGTCTAAAGGTGTGACTACATGACACTATAGCCTAGTTGCAAAAGTAGTTGCGAAAATTCTAAATAAAAACCTATTTTCTTTGGACAACTACCAAAACCATTTTGTTTAGCAGCATACATATCAATCCTACTGTATGTATAACCTCCTTTTTTTCTTAACATCAGGATTTGCATCAAGTGTACTGTCTCACTCTATTGATGACCCCATAGCAACAAACACTCCAAGCAGCAGTTTCAGCGGACCTCTCGAACACTACAACACTCTTATTCAGCGTGGAATACTACAAGATGACCAACATCAAAGAGCCGTTCTGCAGCATCTCGACCTAATGCAGAACACCCTCAAAGGATACAGTAACGAACCTGCATCATTTATCTCAAAAGTAAGCAGATATCCTGATTTATTACTTTACTGTAAACCATAGGGAATTTTGCTGGCTATAAAATGTGAAAATGAGCATTAATGACAGAATGATGAAGTAAGGTTATTGTTAGTCTCTATCTATTGATTTAATAAATTCTTAGGACTACTGGAAAATTGTGTAAATTTTACTTACACATGATGTAACAGGGATCCCACGTAATTAGGCAGACAACCTCTTTCAGAGTGACTTACATTTATGTCTCTTATAAAGCTGAGCAATTGGGGGTTAAGGGTCTTGCCCAGCAGTGACTGCTTGTTGGTGCTGGGAATCGAAGCCCAATCTTTCAGATATCAGCCCAACACCTTAACCACTGCGCTACAATACTGCCCCACATTACCAACTTTCCAGTCCTGGAAAACACATATAAAATGTGATAATTTTTTGTTTTTACAAAATCTAGAAACTATTCTAAAGTGTCCAAAGTAACTGCACCAAGAAATTCAAAAGGACACTTAAAGCTTATTGAATAAAGTTTTAGACAGACATTTTTATGTTGTTTAGTCTATTTGGGACAGACTATATTGTATATTTTATAGAGACGGCAGTTGGGGAAATAATAAAAGAAAAATCTAAATGAGAACAGTCCTAGTGTGTGGGGGTGCGCGTGTGCATGCGTGTGTGTGTGTGCTCTTATAAAGTCATAGCCATGTGTTCTATTTGTATAACTTCTGGAGAAAAGAAATATATTACTTTAAACTTTAAAACTGTAATCCTTTTTTTTATTGTCATTGTAATAAAATTTGAATTGTATTGGAAAAGTCCTGATGTATTGGAGAATGAAATGAAACGTGTGGGAACCCTGCGTGACATGTCTGGCTAATTTAAATAATGTTGGTTTATTATTAGACCCCTATGGCTTCCAAATTCTGTAAAATATTTTTAATTGATTGCATTGCAATGTTTGTTTGTTTAGTTATTCTCCAGACAGATGCCCCCTAAAGGCTGCTACATCCATGGAGATGTGGGTAAGTTGTAATTTATTCTTATTGTTGAGGACTTGTTGATGTCCTATGTCTCAGAATGTGATACACACACGTTTAGCACAAAACCACGTTTTTTAAATATGAATGTGATGTATTTGAAGACCCGCCCATAAATTTGAACTACCTTGAATTTACAATTTTAGCATCCTTATATAAGTAGTAGTTCATACTAATAGTCATTTAAAGCTGACAAGATGTGCTACCACTGTTACTACATTGTTTATTAAATGGTAGCACATACTGAGAAAATAGGATAGATCGTCAGAACACCAGATATTTTTTTATATTTATGACCTACTGCACTGTAAGGCACATTTATTTTGATTTATAAGTCACGTCTTTTAATGTTGCAGGTACTGGGAAAACCATGGTGATGGACATGTTTTATGATCATGTAGACATCACAAAGAAAAAGAGGGTCCACTTCCATGGATTTATGCTGGATGTGCACAAAAGTAAGTGTAGTGACAGTAGTGACAGGCATATGATGCATTTTTTAAACTATTTCACAATTGGTCTCATTTTCACTTTTTTAATAACAAACACAATTCTAAAAAAGATTTTAGTGTGGTTGTGAGGATTTTCTCATTAAGCCGCAGTAGTTGTAATAAAATTTGACACGTGTCAGGTGAGAAGATTGGATGCAGTTGGTGTTGTATACAGAGACATTCTGGACAAATGTGTGCTTTCAACTTTTCAGCAACAGTTTGGAAAAGACACTTATGTTGGTGTGCTAGAAAGGAGACCACAAATGAACATTTATGGTAATATTTATTTAAAACTCTCAGTGCGTGTCAAACTGCTTCCTCCTCCGCTCCTGACACATACAACCATTTTCTCAGAAGCAATCATGGCATAAAAACTAATAATTTTTAGTTATTTGTTTTACATTTTTAATTTTGCTTGTGATGTATTGTATTGCAGTATTTACTCAAATGTTGTATTGTAACCCATGTATTGTTATATGCATTGTATCATGAGGCCCTGATACAGTATATATTGTATGTGTTTATGTAATATATGGATGTACATAAACTGATATTTAGCAATAGTAATACAACAATTGTTTTATTACATTAAGCTATTGTTAAATTGACTATTTTAGTATTTGTACTATTAAAAAATTGATTTTAGTATTTAATAATATTTTTCTTCCTAGGAATCCATCGTCTTAAACAGAGCTTGCCCAAGAGAAAGGCAGGAAAAATGGCAAAGGCCTACGATCCTATTGCACCAGTTGCAGAGGAAATTAGCGAGGAGGCCGCATTGCTATGCTTTGATGAGTTTCAGGTAGGCAGAGGTCTCTGGTTTTTTTTTTTTGGTTTTTTTTTTTTAAATCTAATTCTCAAGCTGGGTCACTGTTACCTAAAGGCTAGCATTGTAAACTTTGTACATATAACTATATAACATACTACAGAATTCACATACTCTAATGTAGTAAGTTTTATTGCTTTTCTGCATAAAATAGGTCACAGACATTGCAGATGCCATGATTCTTAAGCAGCTCTTTGAAAACCTCTTTCTTCATGGTGTTGTAGTTGTAGCCACATCTAACAGACATCCAGATGGTAAGAAGCAAAGCAAGAAAAAAAACTAAATAAACAGTATATTTATACAGAGACTTCAAAATTATGGCTTTAAATACAAGTGTGTTAATCAGATTTCTGAAAATAATTTAGCAATAACCTCTGCTCACAAGTATCCAAAACCAGATGAGATCTTAAATGGATTGAGCACAACATCCTGTTTTACAGATTTGTACAAGAATGGATTACAGAGAGTAAACTTTGTGCCATTCATTGCTGTGCTTAAGGTAAGCAGTATTTTTTTAAATTTGTCTAACAAAGTATTGGCAAGCTTTTGTGTGGAAAGAAGGAGCCAAAATGGAGGCGCTGTAACCAGTGGACTTTAACACGTTGAACTGTTTCTTGGTTGATTGATTGATTTAGGTAAATATCTATTCTTTTTCTCCTAAAGGAGTATTGCAAAATACTTCGTCTTGACTCGGGTATAGATTACCGCAAACGAAATCGACCTGCAGCAGGAAAGCTCTTCTACCTGTAAGAAAGCAACACCACCTCCTCAATAAATTAATTAATTAAATCTAAAATAATTCACTATGTTTAAAATAAATACTATAAACATGCAGCACTGTTGGGTTTTTTTTTAGCTCCAGTGAAGACAATGTAGATGCAGCCTTGGATAAGCTCTTCGATGAAATGGCATTTAAGCAGAATGACAGTAAGTTAAAGAACATTTAAAGATTCATGTTTTTTTTTGTTTTGTTTTTTTCAACGTAACGACTTGGAACTAAGCTGTCAACTTAAAATTTGTCTTTAAACTTCAGTACCATACTGAAGTTTACTATAGTTAGTTAGACTATACTATAATACTGATTATGTCTGCACTGAAAAGTCTCTTACAATAAACAAATGCTACAAGTGTCTATCTTGTTGCTTTCTAGAATACATTAGATAATGTGAATAAACTGTGTGTGTGAAACAGTTTTCATTGACAGGCCAGAAAGTTCTAGTCTGCTCCCAGCACACCTGAATGGCCTAATGTACTTTAATAGTCAAACTTTAACAGTTAAATGGCTGAACTTATAGTCCCGTGCTCTGTTGCTGTTATTTTTTTATAAGCACGCTGATCTTTTAAGTTTGCAGATATTTTAATTACGTTATTTATCTTTAAAAATTCTGAACAATGAAGAGCAAGTATACATAGGTAGTTGCGCATTTAGCTAAATAAGTTATCACTAAACTTTAAGTAAAAAGAAATAGCAAGTATTCGAGGATTTTTTAAATTTGTATTTTATAAAGCTTTGGCTATTTTTACTTGTGTAAAACTTTTATACGCAGACAAACACAAAAGACATAATACTCAATACTGATCAACAAACCATTTCTAACATTCATAAAGCAAATATGGAGCCAAATAAATTTAGCTTTATTATCTGTAACAGTTTTTTAATACCCTTGTAATTCTTTTTGTCAAATAACAACAGGTGTATGGTCTTATTCATGATTAGTGGTTGATTTTTATCACTTTAGAATGACAATAGAATGTCCATTTTGTATTTATTACAACTTTACTTTCTCCTTTAGTAACTCGCCCCAGAGCTTTAAAGGTACATGGAAGAACTGTGACCCTGAACAAAGCCTGTGGGACCATTGCCGACTGCACATTTGAGGAGCTGTGTGATAGGGTGATCTACCTGTTTAATTTTAATGTTAATATCCCACCAATCAACCACTAAAGGAAAACATTTCATTGGTTTGTTTTGGTTTTCAGCCTTTGGGAGCCAGTGACTACTTGGAAATCTCAACAGTGTTTGACACGGTGTTTATCCGCAATATTCCTTTACTTACTTTAAATATGAAGACCCAGGCCAGGCGCTTTATCACTCTTATTGATGCCTTTTATGACCACAAGGTAAATCGTCCTGGTCTTATTCCCTCAAATGAAGTCCTTAACCAAACTCTATTCAACACAATTCAATGTTTTTACAGGTACGTGTGGTGTTGCAAGCCGAGGTGCCTTTAGAGGACCTGTTTGTGAATGAAGGCCACCATGATGATGAGAGGAACATCTTAATAGATGACCTGGGTTTAAAAAGAGTAAGATTTTTAACAAATTATACCTATATGCACAGCAACAAAATATGAAAATTGTTAGCACAAGTAGGCTGTTTATTATTTATCCTCTCATTTATGATGTGTAACTGGATTTTTCTACACTACAGGATGCTGCCAATTCACTGTCAATCTTTACGGGTGAGGAAGAGGTGTTTGCCTTTCAGCGTACAGTATCACGCCTCACAGAGATGCAGACAGAAGAGTACTGGGTAGAAGGGGATCGAAGTGCTTCATAGCACGCGGCAGTACCATCTACGTCCAATATTTCTTTTACAATTTTAGAGATCCATAGTTCTTTGTTTTAGGAGGTCTTTGGATCATGTCAATATACAATATTTCATTAAGAACTGAACAATATTTTACACTGCTGCACTTTATTCCATAACAAGTGCTGTACATTTTACCATGCCAGCGCAATGCATTCAGTAATTTGAATGCAGTTTAAACCTCTTTATCAAATGTACAAAAAATTTGACTTCCAAATCAGCACAGCAACATGCAGGAAAAAAGCAACGTACAGAAAATGATGCAAACGGTTATTGTAATTTTATAATTTATAATGTAAAGACATATAATTACAAAATAACTATTATTCTACTTCATACATCAACTTTTAAATTTTCTAGATATAAAATATTTGACATATTATTTATTTAATATCTGGCAACCAAATTAAAAAGTTGTATTATTGAATTTTATTATTTGTAAACTATTTTAATATATCTGGTCTGACATACCAGTATTTAGGTACATATAAATTAAGGTATTAGAAAAGATTAAAAATATCTCAAACTCTTGACTTCTATTTAAAAAAAAAAAGTCACTTTTATTTGTTAACTGATTAAAACTTTAATTTTAAATGATGCCTTTCATTTTAAGTTTATATAAAACAACTTAAGATGAATTTAATAGATCAGTAAGTGTAGGCGCACATAGTCAGCTGTACATTGCAAGGAAGCTTATTGTGCACAAATATTATGTCCGGTATCTATATTTTATTTGGTTGGTCATATTAAGTGAAAAGACTGTTTTGGGACAACAGTAGTGTGTTCTCTTTAAGATACCTTTTGCCAAACAAATGTTCAAAAAAGTCTTTCATATTGTTTAAAGGAATTTCATGAAACTGCATTTAAGCTTGTATTGGAACAGTAACGGTTTGTTTTACCATCTTCTTATTTATTTATTGCAGATAACTTTCCAAATAAACTCCAATTGTTTATGGGGCACCTGTTATTATAACATTGACATTAATGGTTTTATAAAAGTTATATGCAGTACCTTTGTAGTTTTAGGTTTTTGCATTTTCAGATATGTACAAATAGAATTGTATTTTAATTACATATTTATAAGAACACCATGGACAGAAAAGGCTAGTGTGCCTATGCAAAATGGATAGAAGGCGGAGGAAGTTCACTCGTATAATAAAGGTTTAAACAGGTGCCAAATAAGCAACGGGTGTAAAAACACCTATTTTTTAATTAACTAGTATTTTAGTCACAAACACTAGTTCAATACTAAACGTTAATATTAAATTGATATAACGTGCCATAATCAATCTATTTTATCGACCAATGTGAACAGACAACTTCATATGAATACGTCTACAACAGGGACTCTTTATTATTTAGATCTATCTCATATTAAGTAAATGTATAATGCCAGACGTGTAGATAGATCCTATGGTTTCCTTTTTTGTATCCTGTACTTTATTGGTTGTTTCGTAAATTTGCTACCAGAGAAATAGTATAAACAAGTGATAAACTAAGGTATAGTTAATGACAACGTCTCAACTAATCAAATTCTTCAAAATATGCAAATTAAAGTAGTAAAATTTCTAAAAGTTGTTCTTTAAAATATAGCGCCTACTCCTTTCTCTAGTCTCCAGCATGACAACATGTGGCTGAGCCAATCAGATAACCATGACGTAATCGAGTCGCGTTGAGCACAGGGAGATAGAGGTTTGAGTTTAGCAGTCCTGACCGGTGGAATTAACATCCTTTAGATCTAAGTGAAAAGACTACAACGAGGGTTTATGCGCATACTATTATTATGTGCCTTATAAATCGTCATATGTTACTTGATGAAGATATTTACACTATCAACTACTACGACTTGCAGATGTGGTGCAAATAAAGTATGAAGATATGGCGCGTTTGGCACAGCTAGATAGTATGATGGAAAGCCGGGTATTACGTGCAAAATGTTAAAATGTACAACTTGGTGTAGCAGATTCTGATCGAGTTGCACAGACACGGCTCCTTTAAGCAGTGAATCCAGTCGTGTACCTCGGGGGCAGGGCTTCGTCTTCCATGGTTCCTTCTTGTTGGACTCTGTGCAGCGTTTTTACGAAACTCGAGTGAAATCACCCAGGATGTGGAGCGCAACATCTTTTTCTGTTTGGAGCTGTATTGATAGGAGTCCATTTATGAGGGAAACGTTTAGAATCTCATTCGTTGTTATTTTCTTCACACGTACGTTAGATGTAATTATGACTTGAGCAATTTATGAAACATTGCACTTAAATTCATTTGCCTCCGCTTTTAGGGCTGTCGGAAGTGGGTTTCTTTTTATTATGGCTGGATAGCGAAAAGGCTTGAAACATTGTCAAAATGGCAGCTGTACTTAGAGATTATGTTACGAATGTAGTATTTTGCATAGGGTGCTTGCAACGTTTTTGATAAATTGTGGCAGCTAATCTTACTGAAAGCGCGGTATCTTTGTGTCATTCGCTGTCAGGGGCTCGCTGTAGGCTCGCGGCTTCCTTGTGTGACTGCATTGGCGCTTTGAATGTGGAATTGTACAGAATTAAACGCACATTTCTTGAACTCCCAGTAGGACACGTGGAGATTAGTTTGAGAAAAGCACAGCTAATGCACCAAAGTGCAACTTTGCATTGCTGATCTGCACAGAGTTTAAAAATGAACACGTCATGCATTAGTTTCTGTCTGCAACAAGAACATAGTGTAAAGTTGAAGTCGTCCTGCACAGAAATGCTCGCTTAGAGATCCGTCCATTGATGGAATGCGGGAGGACAATCCAATCGCAGAAGAACTGTGTTAGACCGTAAGCGCACGAACTGTTCATCGAGGCAAACATGGCACAGGAGGGTGGTGAGGAGAAGAAACCTTTTACAGGAGACGTTGACATAGATCCGGACTTCGAGCCCCAGAAAAGGCCACGGTCCTGCACATGGCCTTTGCCTAAACCGGAGTGCAGCACTGGGAAGCCAGAGCCGAACGAGGCGGACATTATTCCCGAGGAGGAGGACGACGAGGGTGGCCCTGATCGCTGTGTGGACAATACTAACACACACACAGTAGAGCAAACAAGCGACACACGATCTAAACAAAGCCACAACTCTGGTCCAACATTAAATACAACTTGTAATGACAAGGACAGTGACGGTTCTCCTTCTCCCAGCAGCTCTCAAGCGCTGACTGCTGCAGCGGCTTTTACTACCGTCTCACTGCAGCAACCTAGAAAATCATCCGCACGCAGAAATGCATGGGGAAATTACTCGTACGCTGATCTAATCACCCAGGCGATCGAGAGTTCCCCAGAGAAAAGGCTGACTTTGGCCCAGATCTATGACTGGATGGTCAGATCTGTGCCATACTTCAAGGACAAAGGTGACAGCAACAGCTCTGCGGGCTGGAAGGTAAGTGGGACACACATTAGAACACTTATTATTTATTTATTATTAAATATTAATGCTATTATTATTACTACTATTAATAATAATAATGATAATACCAATAATAATGAGCAGTTAGTAGAACAATTGGGGGAGAAGAGAGCACACAAACGCAAAATTAGTAATAGGGTTGTGGAGTTAAGTGATTAAATGGGTGATGTCAAGGATACGCCAAAGGGTGTTCTTGTAACTAAAGATAAATATTGTAAGGTTGCGAATGATAAACCCTCCTCAGCCCAAATTTCATTTTGATCAGACCAGTAAAACCAGCAGTCTCTCTTACCAGCCCAAAAGGAAGCTAATCTTATTAAGAAGAACAGCAGGCATATGTGAGGGAACTGAGTAAAACTGGAAACAGCGTCATTAGTAAAAATGGTCAGTTGTGGCCAGATAAAGCATGCATAAAGCTTCATTTTGCAGAATTACTGACTTGACCAAAATTTATGTCACTAATTGCTTCCTAATTGCTAAATACTCAAAGCCCTGCCTATTTTTATGTCTCTTCCTTATGAGTTTATCAACAAAACTGGCAAAGCATGATTTTTTACAATGAAAAATCAGTGGTTTTGGGAGTTAACATTAAAATGCACACACAAATGTTGTTTCTGAATGTTGTGTTTCCTATTGTATTTAAGTTTTTTAATTTTTTAAAAATGGTTGGAGAACCTTTGTCCTGTACTTAGTAGTACTTTTTGGGCTTCATGGATTAGCTTTGTCTTGACAAGCATTTTTCCTTACTGAAGCCCAGTGAAAGTGTGTGGCAAGACTGGATGTCAGTACAAGCGCAAAGCCTTTGAAATTAACAAACCTGCGGGGAAAAGAGAAATTAATTAAGTATGATCACCAGTAAATGCTTAAATTGCTTTTTGCTTTAATAAGCCTAGTAAACGCAATTAAATATGTGCACTTAATGCAAACTGTATTTCTACAGTAATAAGGATTTCCCTAAATTTGGTCTGAATTTTTGCTCAATTAAACAATAACTGACTAAATAAATAAACAAATTTACTAGAAAAGTAATATATATATATATATATACGTAAAATCTGACAAAATAATGTAAATGGCCATAAATTCTGTCATTATTTTACACTTGCTTTGGTGTGTGTGTAAATAAAGGTACAGCTTTAGAGACAATGATGAAAGTTTATTATTTTCATACAGTAATACAATACATAGTACAGAACTCCTCATGAATAGTTTGTTTACAAATATTATGAAAATATTCTTATTTTGTCTTTTTATATGGCCTTTTAAAAGAGCATAAATATAGTTTAGCAGAAGTATTTATTCCAAAAGTCCAAAAGCCTGGCAAATTCAATCAAAATTGAATCAATTAAAAAATGTTTACTAATTCGTGCCTGTGTCTTATAATTCGTAATGTAGATAAACATTAAAAATAAGACGTTAGAGAAGAATTACACATTTAGCATAGAGAAGTGTACAATATGAGGTAGGTTAAGCCTGTGGCAACATGGAGATTTTGCATCTGCCTGCATTAGAGTAAGGGGAAAAAAAGTATGAGGTTTAATTTGGTACAGGATTTTGATTGGCTGTTTGGTCCCCACCTCCATTTCCTATTGGCCTGGGGCCTAAGCAAAAGAATCAATCAGCTGACTGGAAACTATTTAGGTCAGTGTGTGGCAGAATGTGAGGAGCTTGGTGTTTGACAGCTAGGTTTGTGTAGACTGGCAGTGTTCCAATGCCCTTATGAACAGGGACAGAAGAAAGGCTTCAAGAGGCTTGGCAGAATATTATTAGCCATAATGTTTATAACTATTAGTGTTAATAGTGTTTAGTGCATTACAGTATGAAATACAAATGTGTGCATGACTTTTAATCAAGTCATTTTAATGGTAATGGATATTAATTACAGATTAACATTATTTATCAGTAAACAGATAACATTATACACAAATTGGCAGAGTATGTTTATTAAATGCTTTTAAAAATAAAATTAATCTTTAATCCAAACAAATGAAAAAGCACAATATTTGTACTGCTGTATGGTTAAAGGTGCAGAATGACATCTTGGAAACATCTTGCTAACTGTAGCATGATAGCATTAAAAGTGTATATTCCACCCTCCATGCAAATTGCCATCCAAAGCCACGCCTTCTAAACACATGAACGTATATACAGTCTGCAGTCTAACTTAATGATTTCTATCAGTTGTTAAGATGGTTTAAACCAGCAGAATAAATAATGTTTCTAAAGACAATTACCTTTTATACATTTAAGGAGGTAATAAAGCCTTTAGCCCATTGTTGTGGTAAGTGCTGTCAGTTACAATCAATGGTTTTGTATGAGTATAAAATCCAAACACTTAAACATTTTAATTTAAATTGTAAGACAATTTAAAGATGGAGTTTACGCAGTGGTGAGGTTTCAGGTCTTTAAATTTAACCCCAGCACAAAAATACCAGCACTTGTCCTTTTTTATTTAATCAGTGATGAAATAACATACACATTGCATATGTGTTTAATTAACTTATTTACAACTATGTAATTAACATTATGTAATTAACCGCTTATAATCCTCAAGAACCTAAATAAGGGGAGTTACTATAAGTTGTTTATTAAAAAAGTCTATAAATGTTCTGCAATGATAATATATATATGTGTGTGTTTTTAAACAAAGTTTGTTCTATAGTGAAGATTTTTATTTTATCATTTTAATTCCAGAATTCCATTCGACACAATCTGTCCCTCCACAGTCGGTTTGTCAGAGTGCAAAATGAAGGGACGGGCAAGAGTTCATGGTGGATGGTCAACCCAGATGGTGGTAAAGGTGGCAAAGTACCCAGAAGACGTGCTGTTTCTATGGACAATAGCAACAAGCTAATTAAAAGTGCTCGTGGCCGTGCTGCTAAGAAGAAAGCGGCTCTCCAGGCTGCTCAGGATGGAAGTTCAGAGAGCTCTTCCAGTTTGTCAAAATGGACTGGAAGTCCTACATCTCGCAGCAGCGATGAGCTTGATGCCTGGACAGACTTCCGTTCCCGCACTAATTCCAATGCCAGCACCATTAGTGGCCGACTGTCTCCTATCTTGGCCAACTTGGAAGTGGATGAAGTTGCTGATGATGACTCTCCCCTTTCTCCCATGTTGTACTCTAGTCCCAGCAGCATGTCTCCTTCAACTGGCTTGACTGAGCTGCCGCGCCTTGCTGACCTTGCAGGAACTATGAATCTCAATGATGGCCTATCAGACAATCTAATGAATGATTTGCTTGATAACATCAGTTTAACAGCTTCACAGTCTCCAGGCCAAGATGATAATAGTGCTAGTGAACAAGGAAGCCCTGTGTTTACCTTCAGCTGCTCAGGAAGCAGTCTTGGGGTTCCCAACTCTATGTTTAGTCCATTGTCTGTCACAAGCCTGCGTCAGTCGCCAATGCAAACGATTCAGGAAAACAAGCAGGCCACCTTTACTTGTGGTTCCCACTTTGGAAAGCAGAGTTTACAGGATATGCTCAGCTCTGAGCCTCATAACCACAGTGATGTTCTACTGACCCATTCTGACCCATTGATGTCACAAGCCAGTGCCTCCATCTCTTCTCAGAGCTCCCGTCGCAGTGGACAAGCTGGGCCTGCAGGGCAAGTAGGACTCAAGAAGGTCTCGCTTTCTGGATGGCGAATTAATGGGGTCATTGGGTCAACAAGTGAGTCAGACTTCCAAAGTCTGATCAAACAGCATCTTCAAACAGCATCTTCAACAGTCTCCATCCAGGAGCACATCTATGCAGCTCAGCTCATCTGATTCCTTGCTGTCGGGTCTCAATGGTATCATGCCCTGTGTACAGTCATCCACTCAGGATCGGTTTTGCAGTGATCTTGATCTTGAAGATTTTAGCAGTAACCTTGATTGTGACATGGACATCATCATGCATAATGACCTGATGGATGCAGATGACTTGGAGTTTAGCTTTGATTCTCATCTTTTTTTTCATCAAAACACTAATCTAAATTCAGGGAGTATGTCAAAAACCAAACAAACCTCATCCCAAAGCTGGGTACCAAGCTGATCATCTCAGCACATGGAAAGTAGTGATGAGGCAAAACAAAGCTACGTAATATGTCTCAATCTTTTAAACACTGTCCCGTGTAAAGGGCATGTATAATGATCTAACAATTTCCAATTAAAGTCAACTGAATTAAATATACAGACACTTTTGATAGTTTAATAGTTTTGTTAACAAAATTCATTAATGAGAAACAAATGCTTGTATATGCTAATGTTTATGAAATTTATTTTGCAGTTTGATAACAACAGGGATAAAGGTCTGAAAGAACTGAACTTAAGAAAACTAACCAAGTTGGACGTCTTTAATCCTTTAAGCAGCTCAAAAAAAGTAGGAGACAAGTATCACCATGTATTTAGACTATTTGTAATTATAGTTTAGGAGGTAATGTTCATATTGCAGGTACTTACAGTACATTGATGGACACATTCTGCCAAACTAGTAATTATTCAGTTTGTTGGACTGTTTACACCATAGCTTAGAGAATTATACTCATAATTCACACGGGAATGTCTTTTTGAGCCTTTATTAATCTTGTAAATCAGAAAAAAAGGGAAGAGTAAGAGTGGTTGTGTAATGTATCTATTAACTCTTTCACAAAACAGTAAAATTATACCAGCTAATCAGCTATTAAATGTGATGGTGCAAAGCATTAATGTCTTTTTAAACTGTCAAAGGGTGCAATTTACTGAGTACTTGATCCCACTATTAGTCCTTGCACTTCAATCCTACCTGAAAGTCTGTACATCTTTAAAGTTTTCTGTGTTGTGTACACTAAAATGTTTAGTATATTTATTGTAGACGTAAGAAACTTTACAAATACTGACCGAATATTAGAACATCAGTTGCCACTACATTTTTGTGTATAGTTGGAAAACCACCATTTATATGCTTTTAGGGCTACAGTGGCACACTTTTAGTCTTTGTACATATCTGCACACTCTGTGGTGCTCTAAAGAGCATTGGTATTGCTCTTATGGCAATATGCAGCAAAGATGCATGCAAGAAGCAGACCCATTGTAGTATTATCGCTGCAGTCAGTGTAGGTTAGTTTGCTTACATGGACTATATTTTATCTAGTTTGTGGAACTTGCAAAGCAAATAAGCTAACCAACAGTGAGCCTACTACTTTGTATGTTTTAGTAGTAGTAATATTTAGAGATCCCTGTCACTTGGCAAACTTAACCGTAGTTCAATTTTGTACCCCAACATCTCAAATACCAGTGTGCAGTCTTTTATGAGTACTGTTGAGTTAGGGTGGTCTTCGTTGTTTACATAAATCCATTGTGCTAATAAAAATCAAGTGTTATGCATTGTTGTCCTGAAAATGGGGTAATTATTGAAAAAACTATAACATGGAACATTGATCTGTAAATTCAGAGGAAAAAACTGAACAGTTTGATGTTTTACATGCCCTATAAAATGTACCAACAGAAGAGTTGTGTTTGCTAGATAAGAGATGGAATAGTGTATGTAAATAAAGCTTTGCACAGTACTATGATTATCTTGGGTTCGTGTTGCCTTTTGGTAATTAAGTAGTATATATTTATTGAATAAAATTTGGTTTCCTCTTGGAGGTTCTATAGTTCTCCACACCGAGGGCACTCGATTCACCACATCAAAATGGCTGTCACAATAAACATCATTCTTTTGCTCTGTTTCACAACTAACCACAATTTTTAACTCTTAATATTGTTGCCACAATTATGCGTGCTAACATTCTACACACATCTATAGCAAAGACTAATAGCATTTTAAAACATTTATAAATGCAGCTGCAAATTAAGGTTAAGGTTTTTATTTCCACAGTGATGCAGATCGATTGCATTTATAAACATTTGTATAATTTTTTTTTTAGATAACTTCTTGAATTTGTATATAGGTTCAGGTATCAGGTATCGAGGACAATATTTCTTTTTTTACTGGAAGAGTTTCCTGTTGCCAACGCCACTCACTTTGGGGAGGCGAAATGTCTTCACTCCTGGTGACAGTAGATATAATGTGTTCTATATGTCATTGCGCACTGATTGGTCAGCATCTCAGTGACGCGTTCTCATTGGATATAGTCCTGCTTCGCTGTGAACCAATTAGCTGGTCTGTATCTAGGTAAATTTGAGCTGTGGAGCTATAAAAGGCCATTTAAAGAACGGGGAATCATCTGATATGTGACTAAAACGTTGAGAAGTTCTTAAACTATATAATCTTTACAAGTTAATTTTTTTTTTATTTATTTGTTTGCTTTCTTTACAATTTATTGCATTGATTGGCCTATGATGTAAGTCGAATAGGTAAATTACTGTTTTTTTAATACCGTAATCATAATTATAGAATTAATAATAATAATTATTATTATACCTAAATAAATGGTAGAGATACACTATACATACCTACATTATTTTTTTTCATATACTAGTGACCTCCATTTTATGACGGAATTGTGATCCTTTTGGACTCTAAAATCGATTCGGTTATGGTCAAGTCACAATCAATTACTTTAAGCATTTTACGAACATTTTTATATTACTAATTGTGCATTTCTAGTCGTTTAAATACTGTAAAGTAGATTTGCTATGGAGGTGCTTTTCACTCTGTTTCGACCAGCCAGTGTTTGTAGTCATTATAAGAGGCTGGTTTGATGCAACCACCAGTCTTCCTCATTTCTATCTGTTTTAGAGTAATGTATGACGTTTACGGAGTTTAACGCCATCTGCTGTTCAAAGGCAGTAAAACCAATTCCAAAGCACATATTTGGTTTTTAGCCAAAACCGCCAAATCGTAAGCAATTAAAATCCTTTTTTATTTCAATCTATTACTGTAATAAAACTTAATTGTATTATTAATTTAAATGATCGTAGTGATTTTTATTTAGGATTTTTTTTGTTACTGTTTTTGTAGAAAAATCACATGCACTGATGATGGAAAAGGGTGAACAACATCAGAAAATCAATGATTAGATTACTGTGATGTTCAGCTAGTGAGCAGGCTCAGTTTGTTCTGTACACAAGCTGCACAAAAACAGCAGATTGACACTCCATAGGAGCTCGGCAGGCCTGAGCTTTTAGGACATTTGAACATTCTTCAGCTGCGGAGAGAAAAGCTCATCAGGAGTTTAAAGTAGCAAACTGCATAAGCAGAGTGTGTGTTTGGCTATACTTGCTTCTACAAAACTCATTTTATTTAGTGCAAATTGGTAATTTTCTTCAGCTAGTCTGGTGACAGGCCGGTTTATGCACTTAGAATTAGTCAGTTCACTAGCTGAAAGTGTTTATCTCACAATTACAGGCAATTCAATGTCAATGTCAATGTCAGAGACTTCAATCAATTGCTTTCCTCTGTTGATTAGCACGACACTAATGTTAAATGTCAGTAAGCCAAAAATGTCAGTAAGCCTTTTTCCATGCACATTATCCTTATAATGCTTTATCAGTTGCAGTTTTTGAAGACGTGCCAACTGTCACTAAGCAACCAGGAGTTAGTCTACCACAAATTCAGATTAATAGCTGTAATTCAATAAGTGTACATTCCTGCTTGCAGGTAATGTTACTTATGGGATCTCAGACACTACATCAGTTCCTGTCAAACTCCTTTGCAGGATCAGTTTGTGGATTATATGAGTTAATGTTACATTCTCTTATCTGATCAGGATGCAGGATATTTTGAGCGTTGCTTCTTAATGCTTAATAAAGATTGAATTTTTTTACAGACCGAAAGATTATGTGATTGCCTCTGTTCTTAGTACGCATCTAGGTGTTTTATAGCACATCTGGAAACAAGCTCTGTCCACCTTTCGATTCATGCATAAACAGGTTACTGGCTATGTATATATAGAAACATAATTACAGAAGTCCTGGTCTTTGTCTAATTTCTCTTTGGTAAACTTCAGTCTGGCCTTGGTGTTTTTCTTAGAGAGCAAAGGCTTCCTCCCTGCACACATCCCATAAAAGTTAAACTTGTGTAGTCATTTCTGATTGTAAAGTCATGTACTTTTACATTAACAGTAGCACAAGCCTGCTGTAGGTCCCTTGATGTCACTTTAGGGTTTTTGATGACTTCTTTTAGCATCTTGCAGTCTGCTCTCTGTGTAAACTTGCTTTGACCGCCAGACCTAAGGATGTTGTCAGTTGTTTTAAATGTCCTTTACGTGTGGACTATTTTGTGGACAGCGGAATAGCTGAAATCCCTTTCCAGACTCATAAGCTGCTACGATCTTTCTTCTAAAAGCCCTAGACAGCTATTTTGATCTCACCATGGTGTTCACTATCACTTCAACAGTTAAGAGCACACCAAATGTCTAAGGTTTAAATAGAGCCACCTTCAAAAATCTGAGTAACAATGTTCCAATCATGTGTACCTAATGTAATAATCCTGTGTTTAATTTTAGCCATTTTAAGTGGGAATAAATGTTGGCATGTCCTACTTTATTCCTCACCAGAAATTGTTTTTTTAAAGTAGATTTTACAGAAAGTTTTTTAAAGTCTTTTCTTCAGTCTTAATTGTTTGTTATATTACTTAAATATAAGTATATAAGGGGGAAGTGGTAACGCAGTGGTTAAATTGTTGGATTATTAACTTGAGGACCTGGGTTCGATTCCCAGCTCTACCAAGCTACCACCGCTGGACCCCCGAGCAAAGCCCTTAACCCCTAATTGCTTAGTTGTACAACAAGGAATATTGTATGTCGCTCTGGATAAGAGTATCTGCCAAATGTAAATCTCCTAGTATCACTTTAAAAACACACAGGCTTTTGTAGGGTATTTTTACATGAGACACAGGCATTTCTACATGACTATATATATATATATATATATATATATATATATATATATATATATATATATATATATATATATATATATATAATATGGAATTTAATATGATAAATAGTAGGACAGAGATTTATTCCATGAGTATAAAAGCGTTGTCTTAGCAGATGGGAAAGAAACAGGAGTATGAGGCTTTGCTGGCAGACAACCAGCACAACCAAGCTGTTCAGCCTTCAAGAAATGGCTGCTATACAATGTTAACAATGTTTTAATCTAATTTCTTACTTCTTTTTTTTTTTTATAATTTATCATTTTGTAATTTGTACAACTATTTCATCTTAACATAAGTATGGGGGAGTTATATATAAATATATATATGTACTCCCCCATATACAGTATATAGTATATACACATATATATATAGAGAGAGAGTAGGACAGACCTGTTCAGAGGAGGATAAACAGAAGAATGATTGTGTTGATGTCATATCAGCCCCAGCATGACACATCTCTACCCACAGGTATGCCAAGGTTGTTGTACTGTGCAGACTCATCAGAAAGCAGTGCTCACTGCAGGGGACTGAAAAAATGTGACTGGCTTTTAAAGAATATTTGAATGTGTACATCTATAAGCATACAGTCAATATCCCAGATCCCCTTTTGCTTTATGGCGTTCTCTGATTGTTCAGAATCAGGACGCAAGATAAACACGGCAATTATAAAGATTTGGGGTGAAAATTAGGAAAGGCGGAGGGGAGGGGAGATGGCTCTATGAAACATATTGTGTCCTTACATAGTAAAGAAACTTATCTGGTAGTGTTGGATGTAGAATAAAGGACATGTCATAAAGAAATACAAAACACACAGATATATTAATGCTGATATAACACTCAGTGGAAAAGTATAGACAATGAATTATAAACCATTTCTAGTGATTAGCAGCTAAAAGGTAGCACAACATTTACATGATTTAAAGACAGGCCAGTAATTGTATGTTACTGATGGTTTCGGGGCGGTGACTTTTGAGCTGTAACGACTGTAAAAGTGACACTGTTCACTACGATATTGAGAACATTGACCAACAGAGAGGTGTGTTTAAAAAAAAATTATTCGCTAAATACATTAATTTGTTTAGGGGGAAAACTTTATCTAGAAATCTAGACCCTAGATCCTACTGGTAAAGAGATTAGGCGTGAGGTAGAACTTTATATCTGAGCTTAAATTTACACTTTTGCTGGTCATTTACGAAGTTATGTTTGGAAGCCCGAAACATGCTATTACCCAACTCTAAATGTAGCACCTCAGAACTTAAATAATGTAATACTTTTGTTCATGTTATATGCATTTTTACTATTTCAACCAATTAAATGTCTACATATGAACTAAAATGTGTCTAGATACAAAATTATATCTAGCATACTGTATTAATAAAACATTAACATACCATATGCCGTTTGTTTTCATAAAGTGGCAGAACATTTGTTATTAGCTGTGCTGAATTTGGCTCGATTGTTGACCATTTTGTATAAGCTAACTACACTGGGTGTCATTATTAACCCACCAGCAACATTACTATTACAACTGATTAATAATAAAATTTGTCCACATGATTATAAACATTAGCAGTCCTGGTGCAGCTCAGTCTATTTTGTCTTGTCTCTAGCTCTGTGGAGTTTGACTTGTAGTATAGAGATATGAAACCATCCCTGCCTGGATCTGAAATGTCTGTCCCTGGATCTGAGTGCTGGAGATCTGCTCACTGGTCTGACTGATGGAGATTGGCTGTCCAGCTTGGCTGCTAATACGGATTGCACCTGTGTGACTCTGGTTGTGCTGGTCTTTCAGAGACTCTTCTGTAGCAGAAAGCTGTGGCATTGCCTGCTGGATCACCTGCAGCTGATGAAGGGGTCGGGAGCTGATCTGCAGCTGTTGTGGAGCTTCATGCTGTACCTGAAAGTGCTCCATTGCCTCTTTGGTCAGTGTAATGACATGCATCTGTTCAGCTTGCTCGCTGCTCACCTGGCCTTCAACCACACTGATGGTCTGGATTGGTGCACTGGAATCTGTTTCATCCTGAGTGACCAGAGCTAAGTTCTGAATATGTGTAGAGGGATGAGTGAGAAGGGTAAGACTGGAATGGGTCTGGCCTGTTGCTGTCAGTTCCTCTGGCCCATTCTCAGCAGTGATAATGCTAATGCTGCCTGGCTTCTGGCCTGCCATTAGGTCAATATTGTCCACTTCACTGGTAACCACTAATTGGATCCCCTGTTCATTGTGACACGGGAGATGGTACTGCTGCAGCTCCAGGACATTGTGCATCTTTTCATTCACTGCTACTGTCTCCACTGTGGTCAAAGGTGTTCCCTCTACATCCACCCTCTCTTTATTGTGAGTTTTAATATGCGCTTTAAGATTGTCCAGACGAGTAAATGAAAGACTACACACAGAGCAGGTGTAGGACTTTTTCCCTGTGTGAGAAGCGACATGCCGTCTTCTAGCGCTAGGATCAGAAAAGGACTTGCTGCACATGTTGCACTCATATGGCTTTTCTCCTCTGAACAAGACAAAATTAAGAATAAGAAACACGTTTTTTAAATTTCTGCCAGTGTTTATGCTTTTAAAAAAAGGTGCGGTCTACCTGTGGATTCGGATGTGTGTCTGCAGCGTGCTTTTGGTGGTGAAACACTTTCCGCAAATCTCACATGTGAAGGGTTTCTCACCTAAAAAAAAAAATATTGGCCTACTATTTAATGTATTCCTAAATCAACAGTTGCTTAAATTTTGTGCTTTATGTGCCATAAAAAAATAATAGCAGACAAAACATTGACCAATGAAGGAACTTGTGCACAATTTTTAGGAATTATTTTAGTAAAAAGTAGTCAGTTATTAGAAAAAAGGCCTCTAGCTTTTAGTGTACTTCCATTTATATACAGTTTACATAAAGAGCACTAATTTTAGCTGCTTAGACTTTTAGGTGTAATGAAGCCAGTATTTCATCACATGTTTGAATCCTGCTGTCTTATTACCAGTATGCGTTCTCAGATGCTTCTTAAGTTGTGCTGCGTCGTTGAACCTGTGATGACAATATGTACACTCAGGTAATGCTTTTCCACTATGAATCCGGTAATGACTATTCAACTGCCTCTTCTGACTGTAGGTTTTCCCACACTGGTCACAGCTAAACGATTTCTTTCCTGAGAAAGTACAAAAACAATAAAAAATATTACAGAATCTGTAATATAATGGTTAGAAAAATGTATGGTTAGAAAAATTCCAGGCAGCTTTCCATACCCGCATGTAGGTTCATATGTTCCTGCAACGAGTGCTTAGTGGAAAGAGCTTTAGAGCAAATGTTGCACACAAATGGCTTCTCTCCAGTGTGCATGCGCTGATGAATTAAAAGGGTGTGCTTCTGTGTAAAGCAGTTTCCACAAACGTGGCACCGGAAAGGTTTTTCACCTGCACAAGGTCCATAAAAAAGTTTTCGGAAAAGGCCATTAGATATAGAAATGCACTGACTCGAATAATTGCTTTTACTTAATTACCTGTATGAGTTCGCTGATGTATTTTTAAAAACAAATGGTTTTTAAAAACCTTGCCACAATCATCACAGCGGGGTTCTGTTGCTGGGTATTTCCTCTTTCTGCCTCGCTTTCCAAGCACTTTTCCTTCTCTTATTTCATTTTCTAGGGTGTAGTTTTTTAGTTTTACTGGCTGCCTTATTCTGCGCCTGCTGCCCCGAGTTCTGTCCTCATTTGGGTTATAATCAGCATCATCTAAGTTATTGGAAAGGGGATTCAAATTGCATTTAGATTCTGGCAAGGCCACAGATGAATCCAATGTAGTTTTAGCAGGTTCATGTCCGTTCTCTTTTTCACTTGATTCCTGAGGCAGTAGAACTAAGCCTGGTACTAGTGGGGTCGTGTTCTTCCTTGGTCGTCCTCTTTTGCGTTTGGAAAGGGTTTCATTTGTGCTTGTGTTAACATCCCTACTATCTGAGCAGGCATTCGATAATGTGGCTGTGCTGTTAAATTGAAAGTCTGCATGGGCTTTTACTAACTCACTTATTTCCAGCAAGCGGGCCATGTCAAGCAGCTGCTCAGTGCTGCTGTCCTCCACCGAGACATTAGCACTGTAGATAAACTCGAGCACAGATTCAAAGGTTTTTGCAGCCATGCCATCTAGCCTATATACTGCCTGACCGGCCTGGTCTTCAGCGGTAAACAATACAGAGAAATATTCACTACTTGCAGCCAGCAGAGCTTTGTGTGCCTTAAAATGTACATCTTCTACAATCAGAGTTATATCACAAAGCATTTGTCTTTTCCTCAGTGTGTCAAATTTATTAAGAATTGTGTCCTTATGTGATTTGGAATGAAAAGTCAGCAAGCTGGAGGTATGATGTAGTGTTGATGTATTGGACATTCTGCTTTCTGTGGCAACCTATAATATGACCACATTATAGGATACAATTATTAATAGGAACACATTATCACGCAGAAGCTTTTTTTTGGTACATAATAATTTCATTGTATGGTTGTCACCAAGTTTTACACATATATACAGACAAAAACTCTAAGCAGATAATAATGTTGTGACATGGTATTCATCAACAATACTGCACCAACACAATTACACAGTAATTACACTGTTTAGACACATGTATTGGGACACCTGACCATCATATCCATATTTTTTGAACCAGCATACAACAGCTTTTCACTACGTTTTGTAACATGAATTTACATTTCGGACAATCGGCAGATGCCCTTTATAAGGAGCGACTTACATTAATCTTATTATTTTATTGTTCAACTAAGCAGTTAAGCATTAAGGGCCTTGTTTAGGGGCCAAGCAGTGGCAGCCTGGTGGTGCTGGGGATTGAACCTGTCATGTTTCAATCAGCAGTCCAACAGCTTTAACGCCGCACTGCTAGCAAGCTGTAGTTTGTATGCATTCACTGAGATGTTAAAAATAATGTCAGCCATTAACGCAAATTAGAGCCATTCAATTATAGGGACAATTAAAAATGCAGATAAAGCGATTCAACCGAATCCTTAATAAGAAGTCGTGAACCGGAGTCGACTCCAAAAAGCCGGATTTAAACATCTCCAATGATAAGAAACGGAATCAGAAGGACACGCGTCCCTTGAGCCTCGTTTTATTGTTGATTTATTTATATATTGGTGAATGATTTGGTTTGTATTCTACTCGTCTGACAGGAAGTGGACTCTCCTCTCCAAATAGTAACGTTACTAGGTAAGAATCCCAGCTAAAAATCTCACATATCATTTGCTAGTTAGTCATGCAGGCTATCGGGCTGACTAAAATGATCGACTAGCAAAAGCCTCGTCTTTATGCATCTTAAAATATTCTATAACAAACCGCAGCAGTTTATATATATGTGATATGCCCCGACTTAAAATCTAAATTATTTTTTTTACACCCATTAGGAACCTGTCGAGGAATTTACATTAAACATACATACAAAGCTTCCAGGACCTTACCTTCAACGGCTCGCGTAAACAGATGTAATATCGCGAGATTTCAAATTCTGCTTCCATAAAAATCCGAATGCCCTCTTGTGGCTATACAGAGTCACCTATTATTCTGTATTCTCCCATTTATTTTCACATCTAAATAAGCCTGAAACACCAATTGTTATGGATAATGTATGAATTAATAATAGTTATGTAATGGTTAGTTTTCCATGAGATAACATTTGTGCAGTAATTGATAAATCTAGCAAAGATTATTTTATTGATATATTTTCTTATTTTAGTAAAGTATGTAAACATACTTTCTGTTTTATCCTGGCATTAACTTAAAAAGCCAGCAATTCCGAGGAGATTTCTAATACAGCTTTTGAGGATGAAACTGTTTGCAGTAAATTATTAGTTTGTGTTTTTATAGTTTTCTGAAATGTTGTGGAAATGCAACAGTAGATAATATATAAGCTAAAAAAATATAAAACGATAATATATATATAAAAAATATAAGCATTAACGTAATGTTACAATACTATTCTTTACTTCCGCTTTTTAAAACGCGGGGGTCCAAGCGTCACAATGCTCAAACCAATAAGATTTTAAAGCGTCACACTTCTCAGCTCTATAAAAGCCCATGGAAATTGAGGTGGGCGTGGCGGCACATGTTTACGCCCATATGCTTCACCCCGCCCCGTGACCCGGATTGCGCTTCGAAACACTCTACAATGTATCAGAGGTTAACCTGTTCTAGTGTTATAAGCATGAATGTGTCCACCAGAGAAAGAACAGACTTGTAAGGGCTCAAATATATAAATAACTTGGTTCTTAGGCTATTTGTCCAGTGTCGCAGTGAAACTCCAGCATGAAGAAGGTGAAGGTTGCTGTAGTTGGAGCAGGTGTAGTTGGCCTGTCTACAGCTGTGTGCATATCTGAGGCTTTGCCCTTCTGCACCATCACCGTTCTGGCTGAGAAATTTTCTCCGGACACCACCAGTGATATAGCAGCTGGTATTCTTCTGCCCAAGGAGATTCCAGGTAGGAATAATCGTTTGCTAAAACACAGCAAGTGTCTTCAGTTCTATGTTAATGTCCACAACACTGGTTATCATGACATCATTCTGTGTGTGTGTGTGTGTGTGTGTGTGTGTGTGTAACAGATATTTCTCTGGAACGTCAGCGGCACTGGTTTCAAAGCACATTTGATCATATGTTGGCAATTTCTGAATCAAAGCAGGCCTCAGAAGCAGGCGTACTCCTGAGCTCAGGGTATAAACCTATTCTCTAGATTGCATCATGAAAAGAAATACTAGGTTGGATAAGGTAAATACAGTTTTCTGTAATACAGATTATGCTCTCTAAAGATTCTAAATCTAATGTATCCAGATACCAACTCTTCAGAGAGGTCCCTAAAATCACAAGACCATACTGGGCTGATATTGTGTTTGGATTTCGGACTATGACAAATCATGAGATGAAAAGGTTCCCCAATAGTACGTATGGCCAAGCTGTTACCACTTTAAAGTGTGAAAGCATCAGATATTTGTCCTGGCTGGAGAAACGGTAAATATTTCATTTCCTGTTATTAATAATAATAATAAAGTCAGACAGATATATAGCAATTATGAAATCCATTTTAACATTATTTTTTTTAAATATTTTACTGTAATGTTAATGTAATTTAAATAATTTACTGCCTAATCAGTGAAATAAACATTGCTGTATGAAAAAAATATTTTAAAAGTGGTTTTCCCATTTTATTTATCAGTTACAACAGGCATAACTCACTAAATTATCTAATTGAATAGGCTAAAATAATATCCAATTAAAAATACCGGTTAATTTATCAACTGTTAAAATAATTGTTGGTTGCAGCCCTAATCTTTACAATTTTGTTGTCATTATCTGGTAGATGAGTTGTTCACAGACTGTTTGTATTAAGGTTGACAAAAGCAGGAGGTCAGATGAAACAAGACAAAGTGACTGACTTTCAGCAGCTTGCTCAAAGCTATGATGTCCTCGTCAACTGCTCAGGCCTCGGCGCCCGTTATTTGGTGGGGGATGAGCAAGTCCACCCAGTCCGCGGCCAGATCATTAAGGTTTATGGTCCTTGGTTAAAACATTTTATTCGTGAAGCAGAAACTACCACCTACATTTACCCTGGCATTGACTATGTCACCCTTGGGGGTACACAGCAAGTAAATGACTGGCGTTTGGAGGTGGATGAAGATGACAGCAAAGACATTATGCAGCGCTGCAGTACGTTTGTACCATCCCTTAGTACTGCTCAGGTCCTGGGAGAGAAAGTGGGGTTGAGACCTGGCAGAAGAAACCTGCGCCTGGAGAGAGAATGGTTGCAGGTTCAGGAGCGCATGGTGCCACTAGTGCACAATTACGGTCATGGCTCATGGGGCATCTCTCTGAGCTGGGGCACTGCGCTGGAGGCACTGGATTTGGTAAGGAAAAGTCTACATGAAAAGCCACCTCATGCCAGACTATAAATGCTCAGAAATAATATTGTCCTGCTAATTTTTAATCTTCCTGGATTAAACATTACTAGAGCAGCCTACATCAGAACACTCAAGGACCCAATAAATGTTTGTGAAATTACTTCAGCAGGATAACAGATGCAATCTGTAGCCAGGTGCAATGTTTAAACCATCACACCAATCCTAACCAACCTATCGTGAGAAAATACATTTGGACAGCCCTGTTATACAGTGTTATTAAGCTGCTGTCCATTTGCATAACATTTGCTGCTCATATTTTAGGTTTGGTTTATGTACTTGACAGACCTGTACAAAACAAACAACTTTTTTTAATAGAAAATTAACCATAGAGTTGATTAAAACCAAACCTGTTTGTAATGTTTTTGAGCAGGTTCAGGACACTGGCGGCTAATGGTGCTGTAATTAAAATGACAAGGAATATGTTGTAGGCAGAAAATGACACCAGCAGCTAATTTTGCCCTGGCTGTGTGTGAAGCTCAGTAAGAGTTTGTATGTTTGACTGATTTGGTGTTTTAGATCCTGATTTGAATAATCTCAACTTCGACTAAGGTTTTTTTTAACTTTTACACAGCAATGGACATCTTATGAGTTTGTAGGTCAAAGTGACAGTGTAGACATCCTGTTCACTAAATATTAAACACGGAAGCACCTGCACTCATTGTTCCAGAATGCAGAAATGTTAGCATTGTGTTAGTTTGGTCAGCCTTCTGTATGTGTATTCTGTTATAAGTGTCCTTACAAGCTACTAATTAACTAACATAAGTAAATAAGAGTTGAGTTTTATTAAAGAAAAATATATAATTTGAGTTTTATTATAGCTATAACATTTGTTTTTTCTGCCTAAAATAAATGGGTAATTTGTAAAAAAGACTGAAACGTTACACTAACATTCTATTGATAGTGTAACATTCTATGAATTGCACTTTGAATCAGTATTATATAATTCAGTATTATATATTATATAATAAAAACTATTTTAAAAACAACCTGAAGATGGCTCGAGTGTAAATATGAATATAATTTTTTTCGGATTTCATCAGTAAAACTTTAAAATCTAGTTTAAAAATGAATAAATGTAAAAAAGAGTTTTGTATTATTCCAAAAAACAAGAAAAGGGAGTAGCTTCTGGTAGTAAAGCAGGGTGGGGGAAACCCCCCCCCCAAAAAAAAGTATGCACTAGCATAAAAAATATGCATTAGCATAACATGAATGAGTTTGGGAAACATGTTCGGCTTGATAACTTGGTAGTTATGAAATAACATAACAGGACAAATATAGCAGAAGGCAAACATAGGATAGAATTGTGTGCCAGGAGAAGATTGCTTTGTCTATGAAGTTATTTCTAGGGTTAAAAAAAATCAATGAATTAAAAAAAGTACAAAGCAAAGGGAGGAAGAATTATATTCATCAATTCCAGTTGGGACAGGAACAGAGAATAAGTCAGGGGAAGGGATAGCCGTGTGCATGTGTTTGTTTACAGACCTTAAGATCCACTCCAGATGGTTAACAGACAGTTAAAGCATAAAGCACCAGAAAAAGTGTCTAGACATCCTTTGCCTTATTTATGAGGAACTTGTTTAAACATTGCAACCCGAATCCTTGCTGGGTTTCTCAGGTCTCTTAATGCATCAATTATCATATTGATAATTTTTTAGTTTCCAATATAATTAAAGTTTGAGCAAATAATGAGTGTCCTTTAACTTTCTGTATTTACTCTAGTTTTAACATATTTTTTGTTGCTGAAGCCATTAAATGTTTACAGATGAAGACCTGAGCAGCAAAACCAGCTTCAACGAACCACTAATAAGAAAAAATAATAAATATTTAGTTGGATACACATTAAAGGAAATATATAGAAAGATAAAAAATGTGATCAACAGTTGTTTTTACAAAATGTATGTGTAAAAACAAGAAGAATACTAAAATACCTATTCAATTGTTCTCTCGATCAATTTAACATTAAATCTAAATAATCTGTTCCACAGATTTAAGGAGCAAGAAAAAATATCAATACACAAAATGAATAAATTCTTTTTCATATGGTATAAAGAAAAGACTCATTTGAGACAGATTTCATGTATCTTTAATTAATCTTCATATTTTACAGCGAGACCAAACACATTTTAAAACAAATGCAAAGTCATCATAGACAGTTTCTATTGTGTGTGTGTGTGTGTATGTGTATATATATATATATGGGGCACCTGAACCTCACAAATCACATTCTAGTTTACAAGTAGCTGGATTTAAATATTAAGATGCTGTTTGGTGCTGGCTACTGAACTAATTGTATTCTATATAACCACCAAAAAAGATTTGCGTTTTATTTTACAAAACTATTTTTCAGAACCTATTAAAATGTTAAAAACAGACCAACATTATGAGGAACATTAATATCCTTGAAAATAGATTCTTAAAACTACGAACTGTGACCTTTGTGCCGAATATTTAGGAATTGTTAAATGTTCAAATGTAATGAAAAAGACAATAAATAAAATGATATCTTAGCTCAATATTTCATAGGCTTTTAATGAAATCCAGCGCTACTATTTTGCTGGCAGTTTGTTGATTATTATAAAAGGTGTTGTGATTGCCATATTGCCTGTCTCTAATAAGAACCTCATTGAAGTGACATTAAATGAAGACCATCTTTAAAAAAGAATCTCAATCAAAAACTGGCTCTAAGTAAGACTTCATGAGACCACATCCTTCATGGCCATCATGACTGCTGTGGTCTGGTGATCTGCTGTATTGTTAGACAGTTGATCAATCAAGCATATGTGCCAGAGGTTAACAGCTGGCACCTTGAAGGCCTGGAGTCCAGTATTACAAATGTGTTATAGCTTTATACAAATCTCTGACAATCCTCTCAGTGGTATCTGAGGAATACAACCAATAAACATCAGAACGAAGAACAACTAAGCAATTCACTTAATGTAAGATGTATAAGGTTATTGTTTAATCTCTAATTCACTTACTGCCATACGCTGCTGTTTGCGAAGCAGCTGGACTCTGGTCTGATCCAGCGCTGTTGCAATATCCCCCAAAGGCTTGTCCAAATCTTCAGAGTATCTTTGAATGAGGGAAAACGGGACTGTGTAACGGCCATGCTGAAAAGAAAGATGTGCATTTATTTAGCTGAATTACATACACAACTGCTCAGATGCAAATTGTTGACAATCCGGTTCTTATAATAGACAATTACATACAGCGGAAGATCATCTGGTGTTTCTGGTCTCTAACTGTCTAGCTTGCGCAAGTTTGTGCCAATGACAAATATTTTATGCTTATTTTAGTTACTATAGACTTTCTGTAAGCTCAGACAAGTCTAGTAACTATCCACTGATGTTTCCAACTACCTCCTTGTTTTTAACATTATTCTGGGTGAACTTTAATCACTGCAGTGTTTGTGTGTAAATCCCAGGAGCTCCACAGCTTCTAAAATACCCACACCAGCTCATCTGCTACGAATGTGATTAGCTGGTAAGATGGACACAAGGATACAAGTGTTCTAATGATTTGTTGAGTCTGCTGGGTCAGAAGGTATTAAGTAATTTTTCTCTAACTGAGCAGCTTTAATATTGTCGCTGTAAGGTTTGCTCTAATGCATTAATACCAATACATGATATTTCTATAGTAGCAGCTCATTCACAAGGATTCCTATAGGAAATGTAGGTATTTTCGGAAGTGATGGAGTCTCCAGCATTAAAGGTAAAGCTGATTTTAGTAGTCATAATTTGTCTTAAATTCAAGAAAAGCAAAACTTAATCAAGACTGCTAAAATGAGCAGCTGCTAATATAAGTGATAATATGGCTAATTGTCACAGTTAATAGTGGCAATAGGAAACTACTTAAAACTTGCCGTCATAGTAACTAACTGAAATAAATCCAGCAGGTTCTTCAGTATAACATTTAAACTGAGCAGCTGAATGGAAAAAATGTTTGTTATACCACCACAAATGCAACATAAAGGCCATTAATAAATGTTTATTAATACGTTAATAGTATATTATAGCAACTAATACATAATTTTTTGTAATACCTTGTCAGAATAGGGCTCCTTAGTCAGATCAATACCATCCATGCTCAGCTTCTCTTCTACAAGTAACTCCAGATTCGGTGATTGGACATGTTGCACTTTTTTTCCAAGCCTGTGGATAAAAAGTTTGCTGGACTTGGTTATGCCAGAGCCAGTGTCAGATTTATGTAATGCCAAGATGCTTTGGAGCACAGGTTTGTTCTGAGGGTTTGCTGTCTCTATGACATTTACAAATGAAAGTGGAAGAGGTTTAGGAGGAACTGGTGGTTTTAGGCAATGCAGGTGTAGGAGAGGATCTGGTGGGGATGCTTCAGCACTATCTATAGCTACCTCTTTGCTCTCCACATCTCTGGATGAGTGAACAGAAGGAAAAGTCAGCTCATCCTCCATGCCTAGCTCTCCAGATTTATCTTCTTGGTTTGCACATGCAGATGTTATAGCATCTTCAGCAGGACTATGACCATCAGGTTCTAATGACTGGATAGGCATTAAATCTTCTGAGTTGTACTGCTCCTTCATATGAAGGATCTGATAATCCAAAGAAAGGGAACGTTTCCCCAAGGCTTGGGGTACAGGGATACAAAACATCTCATCATAGCTCTGACTGAGGGGCTTTATCCCAAGCAGGGAGTGACTTGTCCCTATGCAAGGTGGCAGGAGAGACTGCGGAACCTGCCTGCTGCTGGACTGGCTGTGAGGTGGTGTGGGATACTCAGGAGATGGGAGGTGACTGGATTCAAAGCCTGATGAAGACCTGCTTAAATGAGATGTTGTTTTGGATTTTCCTAAAAAAAAGAGCCATGTAACATGTGACTTACAAACGAGCATGAGCAATTTTACAGTTAGATGCACAGGAGTTGGAGGAAACCTTGCAAACACACACATTTGATATGAGAGATATCATGCCTTCACACAGATGGCACAGAAATGAAAGCAAATGCAAACACTGACAAAAAGAAAAGAGAAACACCCAGAAAAATGTGTCACAGCTGTTTATTATGTAACATCTATTATAACTAACCAATAAACTATAAATACAATTTTATGTATTTTTCTTTACAGTTAAGAAAGTTTTTTTTCTGCAGAGGTGCATTTTTTCATTCATCTATGCATCCATCCATATACTTATCCATCTACCAGCCATATATCTATCCATCTATATATCTATTAATATATCCATACATCCAGCCAGCCAGCCATCCATCCATCCAGCCAGCCACCCATCCACCCACCCACCCATATATCCATCCATCGATAGATATTGATCGATCCATCCATTCATCCATCCATCCATTTGTAGTTAGTTATTTTTTAAATATAATTTTCTTTTCTATGTATTTAATTTATTTGTCTTAAGACACACATGATACTGTGCAACTTATATTATTATATTTTTAATAGAAAACTATACAGAGACAAAAAGAACAATTAAAAAAATAGAAGCATGGAAAATGTGCTACAAGGGGATGACTGACATTTACAAAAACCTGCCAGCCTTTTTATAGAACTAAAGGAAAGCAAAAGTAAAATTATATATAATCATAACTTCAAGATCTAACAATAAAAAACTACAAGCTAAGCTGTTAACAACAACTTTGTCACACATTTTGCTTCAACACAATTCAAAAACAAAACCATTGTCATTAATAGCAGAACAGAAGGAGCGGCAAGACAGATGCTAAAGCTACCACGTCCCTGTACACGATGAACAAGATGAAATGAAATGTAGTGGTTCTTTAAGTATTTGATGAAGAGTATGATTGACATGCCTGTGGCTGAACACAGAGCAGAAGGTGAGGACTAGCAGAGGACCAACAAAAAAATTGAGGTCAGTCCTCGGTGCAGAGAAAACAAAGTAAGCAGGAAAAAATTGCAGAGGTGGTGGTGAGATAAATAAATGTGCTCATCACAATGCTGTTTAGATATGTCACAGTTAGTTTTTCTTGACTCTTGAGCATGCAGACACTGGCAGCCCACAGAGAAAATGAGTAAAGTGGCTAAAGAAAGTCACAGATGAGGAAGGCTGTTATTACCATTCTCCAGATTCTCATTGCTCTCATAGCAACCAGAGTCACGTGGAGAATCTGTTGAGGTAGCTGATATTTCTGGATAAAACTTCTCTTCTGGGTCAACTAAGGAGCCACCGTTCTCTGGGTCACTGTTAACTAGGATCACATATACACAACAGAATAATAAACATTAGAAAGCTTCTCCATACTATATTTCACTTAATAAATGCACACTATGGTGTTTGTGTGTCAGATCCGGCCCAAGGCATAAGCAAACTAAGAGTACATGAAATGACAGACATTTTTTTTGTTTTCTTAATATCTCAATTGTAATATACAAAAATGCAATATAAATGTAAATGTAAAATAATAAAACAACATGTCAACGGGATAGGGAAGAACGGCAAAAACATTGGTATGATATAAGCAACACAGCTTAACAAACAAAATTTTTTAACAGGTGTCTTAGATTTATAGTGTCAAGAATTGACAAAAATTATAATAATTATGTTTAAGAGGCCCCAAATAAAATTCTGCTTAGGGCCCCCTAAAGGCTTGGGCCGGCTCTGGTGTAGGTCTGGGTACTGTTCCACTCACTGTCATACTCCTGCAGCAACTCCACTGAGGTTAGCAACACTGCTTTGTGCTGTGGATCGCTAATGTTCAACTCGTCCAGGTCCTCCTCCTCCAGCAACTTAAATGTCTCCAGATCCTCATATCCATTAAACAGGAATGTAGGCATGTGTTCCTTTAGAAGCAGACAATAAAATAATAAAAAATGGCTTTAGTATGGACTTTTAAACAAGAACAATATTCAGTGCTTGTATCAGTTATTACTTTGAGGTTGATGCGGTCTAAAAGCTCTTCCACAGATGTGGGTTTGGGAGGCCGACTCTTTCTTCTCCTCCTTACGCTGCTCTTGGGCTTTTCACCTTCCTCATTTACCACATCTACATAGATGAACTTAAAGGTGCCAACCTTGTTGTTCAGAAGGCCCATCCATGTACCCATTGGAGGCTTACTTATTATGTCTATAACGTCCCCTCTCTAGAACAAAACAATCAGGGTTAAATCTTACATACCTTTATATTACATAACATCTCACTGCATCAACTAGTACATTTAAGATGTGTTACCTAGGGCTCCAAAAATTTTAGAATTCCTGGTAGCTCTCTAGACAAGCACTCTTCAGATTTTAGCCCGAAATGACTATTTTTAAATGTGTAATATCGTAAGGAAACAAAACATTCAAAAACATTTTTAAAACACATTATTGTATAATATTAGGATTATTGATATTAACATTAATGATTAAAATGATTAATGATTAACAACAATTTTGTTTAATAATTTAAATATTCTGGTTATTTAAAACATACCTCAAAAAATATTAAACTTTTTTAATTAATAAAATTGGTTAATCATATCAAGTAGAGACAGAAATTATGGACTCCTTTATTGTTGAGGAAAAAAACTGTATAAAATATATGATCAAGTGATACTAATTTCACCGGATCTCTTACCTTGAGCTTAAGGGAATCCGTGTCATAGGGACTAGGGATAAAGTCGGTGTGTACTAGGGCTCGGCCACAAAATGGCCCTCTGTAAGGCAACTCCTCTTCATCACCATCCTCTGACTTCACACTCTCTCTGTTACTTGCTGAAGAGTCTGTGGTACTTACTGTCTGACCGCCTGCAAATCACATCAAATGGTGTTATAAAATGGTGTTATAAAATGTGATTCAATTAGGGAGGATGTTTGATTGACTGATGTGCACACTTACTCATTGAGCTCTGTCCACTCAGTGAACTCCTAAGACTCTCAACAGAACCACCTGACTTAAGCTTGGGTTTTTCCAGCGAGTCTGTGTCTGGGGACTGGAGTGACTCAGGCTCTCTGCTTGGACTCAACTGAGTGGAACAAAAAGAGGGAAGTTAGGGGAGAACGAGAAAGCGAGAAAGAGAGAGAGATAGAGAGAGAGAGAGAGAGAGAGAGAGAGAGAGAGAGTAAGAAACACAGAGAGAGAGATTTATATAAACAATACTGCATTTTAATCATATTCCCAGTAGAGGGCAGTCAAAATTCATAAAGTAATGCATGACAAACCACAAACACTATATGGCCGAATATTTGTGGACAACTAAACATGAAGACATGGTGTGTTATGATGGTTTGGGTGGAGGAACTTAAGAGCCCGAAAACTAGTAAAGAATATTTCAGAAGTGTGATGGTTATGATAGGTGTGTGAGTAGATCTGGAATAGGTTTATTGGCAGGTGTCCCAATTTTTTTGTCTGTGTAGTTAACTGTAGGTTAAAAAATACTGGTGAATGTTTATGTTGTCAGTGTGTTAGTTTTCCAAACCAAATCTGTTAGTATTCAAATGAGTTATTGTAAGTTAGCAGCCAAAATGGCTATAAAATGGCAATACTAGTTATAAAATAAATCTTTATTTTGTTTATGGTAGACTGTAATAGATAGAAATGGACTTATTTAATTATACATTTATTACTTTACAAAGTTTCAGCGTTTTTAGAACCACTAGACAAAAGAAAGGAGAATAACAGTCTATTACAGGCCACCATTTCCCTATATATCCAAACACAAACTATCCACCTGAGTATGTGTTTTCAGACAGTAAAAGCAAACCAGGGAACCTGAAGAAAACCTAATGTCCCATCATGCCACCCGCATATTTAAATGATTTTTTTGTGTTTTTTTGAGTAACTAAAGAATAATAATCGTAACTTGACTTAAAATTGTGACACCATAGCGACCACTTTCCATGTTTATTGTCAGAATTACAAGTAAAAAAACAAACAAACACATTACTACCAATACCTGCTCGAACAGGACAGAACTACTTTTTTTGGATATGCGTTTCCTCATGGTCTCTTTCACCGACTTCACCTTCTTCCCAAGAGAGATGCGGGACGGTGTAGGTGACCTCGCTGCATCCCTCCTGCTGATTGTTCCATTATCACTCTGCAATGTAATCACAAAAGACAACTGACCCCAGACCTTAACCTCAGTCTCAAGAAGTGTGTGGATAATGTGTACAGAGTGAACCCCACGATTAACCAGACGGCATATAACAAAAAAAAGTGCAATACTTCTGATGTTATATCGTCTTATCTGGAATATCATATTTCTTTTTGTACTCACAGGGTTGTTACAGCTGTGTCGCGTGTATACAGACTGGTTCAGAAGGTCAAACCCTCCAAAGCTACATGCCCTCTGTAAAGAAAAATACATTATTGAACATGACAAAAAAACAAAATAGTCCAAAAAGTGTCCAATTCTTTTTTTTTTCATAAACAGACAAAAAACCTTTAACAGGCTCCAACTTTAAAAAAAACTAAAGGAAATCAAAGCAGCTAGGCAGAGAGTAACAATCTGCTGCGAGTTTTTAACAGAAGTAATAAGTGGATGCAGATATAGAACACACTCTACTTTCCATTCCACCCATTTGGTGGAGTTTAATAAAGGTCCAATAAGAAAAAAAATGTTTAAACATAGTGTTTTGGGTTAACCAGAACGAATCAGAAATTTTTAACACACCCCATGTAATTTAGCGGGACTTAGGACCCTTCTCATTTCTCCATCCGTCACAGAGCGAGTTATCCTGGGCTCCTCATCACAGCAGCCTTCAGCTTCAGAAAAGGATGAGAGGCTGACTGCATCCATCACCAAGTTGTCTACACTGGGCCCTGTGGGGGGGTAACTAAGCCCCTGGCTACTGTTAAAGGAATTGAACTGCTTATGGCTGCTGTAGGTGTCCAGGCTGCTGGAGGACAGAGATGTGGTCAAGGTGTCTGAGTCTCCATCCACATACAGAGCGGAGGCCAATCCATCACCCTGGGACATTACCAGTCGCTTCTGTATGCCTGAGTAGAGGGAGGCCTTTTCGTCACATGTAGGGGAAAAGTCTGAGCTCAAAGAATCTGAAAGAGACACAACACACTTGCAATCACACAAGCCATACACAAAAACTTGTGTTGTACCTTTTCATTATTGTATTACAAATCATTCTTCTTTACTTTCTTTCTCTCTTTTATTCCTTTTTTGGTCTTTCTTTGGTTCTTTGGTCTCACTTTCTTTTTCATTTTACCTATTTTTCTTTATCCCTTTCCTTTTTTATTTCATTGCTTCCTTTTTTCCTTTTCCCTGCCCTAATGTTCTCCCATTATGTCTGTTACCCCGCTACCCCTTCCTAACTTATATTAACTTCAAAATGTGTATTACATGATGTTCCCCAATGTAGATTTATTTAAGGTCACCTCTTCTGAGGAAGCTATAGGTGATCAAATATCTACTGATTCATTAAAATACAACTAAAATTAAAAAATGTTAAATGTCAAAATATTTGCTATGTATTTAATGGCATTTTCTCTTTGTACATACAGGAAAAATTTTAAGTCCGCACCTTTTGATGTGTGTTTTTTGCTCTCGTCTATTCTAATGAGCTTCTTCTTTACACGACGGGTGGAGTTGACTAGCTTGTGAAGCCTGCGGAAAGCCAGCGACTCCTCCTGCTCATCATCTGACTGCTCCTGTGACCACAAGTCAGGACAGAGGAGTAAGAAAATAATTAAGCCATTGCCTTACAACACGTTTTTTTTTCTTTAATGTGTTTTTAGTTACAAACCTTCAAATACAGATATTTCAATATATTTCTAACCAAAAATGTCTGATTGTGATAAAAAAATAACGTTCAAGAATATGATTTTAATAATGCTCCATATTTTTTTGCATTCCCCTAAAAAAAAAAAAAAGTCATTATTTGGGTAATCACCAAACTGAGAGGAAACAAATCTTGGATTTATAATATGTGTTAGTAATTAAAAAACAAAGACAATGATAATTGAAGGAAACGCAATAAAGCATGAATAAGACATCAAGTCAATCTATGTCAAATTTCTTTAGTTACAGTTTAATTTAGTTACTTTTTATAGCTGCAACACTTTCTTAACTTTTACTCTACAGACTGTGGAACTGCGGTTATTACAGTGGAAATTCAAAGCAGAGCCTGTGAGACATCACACTGGTTTTAACACAGAAGCTTCTGTGAATAACAATAAGTTCCCAGCAGTGAATAAATAGATGCTTGCTCCAGGCTGTCTTCTGAAGCCAAATGAGACAGACAGGCTGCAATCATCATTTTAGCCAACCACTTTTCTAACATCAGGTGCTGAACATGTGTGTTCCAGCCACAGCTTATGATGCGCTTCGACCACAGGTAGCTCTGTTTGAATCCAAGCTTTTAACACAGGCAGAAACAATCGCTGTGTTCAAATGTAAAACTTATCATCAGCTGCAAATATATTCCATTATGTACTCATTGTGTTTAAAAAGGAGAATTGAAACAAAGACTTTTATTCTGGATTAATGCAGGTTGAGAAAACATTCAGGTGTTTTGGGCTTCAGGAGCAATGACTCAAAAATGTTTTATTGCTAGTGCTACTGATTGGAGGCTAAGGAATGTTTTATTTTTGTCATGATTTTGCACTGATTTTGCACTAGTCTCATGGTCAGCAGTTTTGTTCAAGGTCTAAGTGGAATATCAAACAACACATTCCAGCTCATTTATAAAACAACCTTATCAACTGCACTTTTCTGCATCATCCATTTGTCATGCAGGTTTAAACATGCATCCCTACATTATACAGGAAAGGCTACCGCCTTGAGTCAAGTTCCTAACTTATATTACAGGGAAAATAAATTGGAAAAATATAGAGTCCCCAGGGGAAAAGAACTCTTTAACTGAGCTAAAAAAACTGCACCCTGCAAAACCCAGCCCAGTTGCATACAGCAAGCACACAGCCAAAGTGACACAATGGGGGTTAAAGTCTTACGGATAATGAATAGAGCTTAACGGGGGTTGGAACATGGCACCGTGGTGGACTGATGGATTTGTAATGGGGATAGCAGCAGTTCACATCCAGGCCATGAAAGGGGGAGTGACATCAACAAATGTCTGACAGAGTGGGTGACATTCCCGCTGGAAGACTGCCCGAGACGGGAGGATGTGGCGCAGCCAATAAACTCATTACAACAAACAAGGATGTGGCACGGCTAATCATACACAGCTGCTGTTAACTCACTCATTTAAGCGACTCTGGAGTGAGGGTGTTAAATAAAAGAAAGTTGTCAGAGCAAAATAGGAGAATATTGCTACTCACAATAAAGTTCACTGAGAGCTCAGTGGTAGTAGGGCTGGGGGCATTAGTCCACTCGGTTGTGTCTGTTGTACAGGACTGACGATTTTGTGCCTCATACTCTTTTAGCTACAAGCAGAAAAGTGTTTAAAATTGTTTTTTAAGGTTGGACTAGAGAAAAATCCATTTGCAAACACGTTAATATCAATAGTTTTAAATGTTTTAATAGCTAAAACTAAAAAAAAACACAAAAACCTGTAAACACATTTAAAAAAAACATGATCAAAACACACCAACAGAAAGGACAAAGATGCATGAGCTGTAACGTACCCGAGCTAAGGCCTCCTCTACAGTTATCATCTTCTCCTTCACCATCATCATCAGCTGAATGCGTTCTTCGTCGCTCATTGTGATCTCACTGGCTACAAAATCAAGGTCATCTGCAGCACCTTTTGACGTCTGTCGTATAACGCCTTTCTGTGTCTTGCGGAAATTCTGCCAGAAGGATTTGTTTTTCTTTCTGTCCCATTGTCCTACATTAGCAAAAATTTTAAAGGACAATGTATCACACAGTTGAAAAACACATCCCTATTTTATTTAGACGTGCGTTGCAACAGTTTGTGAAACACTAAAATATTTTAAACATGTTACACTACCAAAAGGATTTTATTCAGGCACACACAGACACACACACAACCCACCTCCACATCCATCTTCTGAGCTTGATTTGTACACCAACAGCCTAGAAACAAAAATTTCGATATAAACCACAGCAGTCAGGATGCTGGATGCTTCATCTCACCTGCTTCTCCATAATTTTTTTTTTCAGATTTTTACAAGCTATCCAAACATATCCTCCAAATACTTTTGAATTTTAGCATGTCATTCAATTGCCGTGATTTACAGAGGCGAGCTCACACATCTCACAGGCTTACAGATACAATAAAAGCTTTTAGAAAAGCCTTTTCTGCTAACATGGCCTTTGCATTCCTCCATCATAGCTGCCACTTGCTGCCACTACTGTCTGTCTAGCAATGACTTTTTTGTATTGATATATAAACTGTATAAACTTTTCTATTTATTACAATCTGCAATTATGGGCCATACATACAAAAATGAAAATGATAACGGGAAGCATGCATAGCATCTCCCCCATTTTCCTTGCAATCACGGAATTGTAACACGGATGCAGGAAGTGAAATAGGTCTCCAGGATGTGCGCAAGGCATCACTTTTACAGTCATGCGAGTATATTTGTTTTTTGGATAGGTAAACTGTCGTGCTGTATCTTCAGGAAGCAATTACAAGAAACAGTACAAGAAATGTTGATGAACAAAAATGTAATTAGAAACATTAGAAGTAGTACCTTTTTTCAACCTCAGGTGTGGATATAGTACTGCTCAGCTCCAGGGACTCCTTAAAAAGGGTCAAATTTACTTTTAGCTTCAAGTAAAATGACAAATTGTACATGTAATAATTAATTAAACATGGATTATGAGTGCACACACTTTGGGGCCTACCTGTATTTCTGAGCACAGCTGAAGTGATGTGATCACTGAATCTGTACTTGCCTAAAAAAAAAAATAAAAAAACAAACAATTATATTATATATATACACACACACGACTTCCAAATAATTCACATGATAAACCACCGCAGCTTTGGTAAGCTTTTATTTTATTTTTATTTTTTTACTAATTTGCCTTCCTGTGTTATATATGTGACTACTAAACTACTTAATCTCTATAAAAAACGCACCAAAATTTAAAGACAGAATTGTTCTTACGATCTCGGCTTCCTGAGCCACTTTACGCTTGCGGAGCTCCTCCATCCTCTCACACACGTCACTGTAAGAGGTACTGTAATAATCTGAGTACTCCTTAGCCAAATCCTTAATATTTCCCAAAGAGCCATCCTGTTAAAGAAAAGAAAGATGTTCTATAGACTTACCAGCACAACTTAAGCTAATTAAGCATTAGTTATTTGGGGTTTTTTTTAACCAATAATTGTTTTTTTAACGAGTCCTACTTGACCTAACTTTGACCGAAACCGGAGAGCAAGTGGATGACGCAGCTGAAGCCCCAAATAAACCAACTCAAGCAAAACTAAAGAAGTACTCATAGCTCTAGATAAACTGCAGAAGACAGCAAAGTCCTACTGATAAACACACAATTTCCAGCTATTGTTTTAGGAAAACTTCACTTTGTGACCAAAAAAAAAGATAAAAATGGGCCTGCATCAGGTCATTCAAATCGCAAACTCATCCTAAAATGTCCTCGATTATTTATGAACAATCTGAAATTCCATGCAACCAAATGTGATAGTCTGTGGTCTGCATTCTTTAGTTGCTCTAGGACATCAGATACCGAGTTTACACACTAACATACACACACACTTACTAAACCAACATTTTTCTACCAGTAAAGCCGGTCATTAAGTAGCTCTGCATTAAGTGTGTGTTATTTGAATAAATAAACGGTGTGTCAGAAATTGCAGATGGAGTTGTATATATATATATATAATTATATGTGAAATTATAATAATATAATTATATTATATTATATAATCCAACTAATATTTATAGGCAAACTAATACTACATCACACAAACCTATTTTCCTCCGGTACAGAACTGTCTAAATAAATTTAAAGCCAAAAAGGAGCAGTTTTTTTTACTGTAGAAATAAAATAAAAATAAGAAATGACATATACCTTAGATATTAAATTATCTTTGCTCTAACAAATATAATTTTCATTAGTACAAAACAACAAAAAACAGTATTTTTTGTACAAAAATGTACAAAAATACAAGCATTTAAATAGAAACACAGTGAAAGCTCAATTATCGTCATAAAAAGCATTTTGCGTGTCAGAAAAGCCTACAGATCAGTTTTATAATTAAACAGTTTAGTAGTAAAGTTTAACAAAGTTCAACTTTAAAACTCTACTTTCCAAACAAGTTGATCAGCAACTGCAGGGCTCAAACCTCAGCAAGCCTCATTAGCATTGTGTGCTGTGCTTAAACCTTTTTTGTGGTAATGCCCACCATCAGCGTTTGCCAAGAGAAGAGGACCACAAACAATAAAAGGAGCCGACACCTTCTTGTTAAGAGCTTGTGTTACAGATTCAAGTTATAAACATTCTTGGGCATAGAAATATAAAAAAAGAGGCATTTCCCTCAGATGGATTATAAAGTTACATTCTCCTGCACAGAATTCATACAGAATTTAACCTGACATTGTATTAACCTACATGGAATGATTCTAATTACATTTTAATTACTATTATTAAATGTTAGGTTGTTTAAATTGGTCCATGTATTGATCTATTCTGTGTTTCTATGGAATGCAGAATATAATGCACCTAATAAGTGAGCGAAAACAGGTAAAAAATAAATATACGAGTTTGCCAGATGTTAATAAATGTTGAGGTTGTTTTTTTAAATGCAAAATTAGTTCAGTTGTGTTCCAGCAGACCGTTACTCTGTTGATAATGTGCTAACTACAGATTAAAAGTTAATGAGTTAGGTAGAGAGTGGAGCTGCATCGTGAATATGCATTCTCTACAGTTGCATGGTCGTAACTAGCACTGAAAATGAATGGCTAATTAATAGCCAGCCATTAATATGAACAGAGGATCATTATCATATAAGAGTGTCAGGGTGAGAGACAGGATGAGAGAGAGAGTTGTGTCCAATCTTGTTATATGTGACAGTCAGATGCGCCGCTAGGGGGGTGGGGTGGGGGACTCTAAGGGCCCATGTACTTTGGAGCCCCCAGAGATCTGTTTTATTATTAAAAACAGTACTACCGGTAATTAGATTAGATTGAATTCAACTTTGTCATTGCACATAGTTACAAGGCAGCGAAATGCAGTTAGCATTGAACCAAAGATATGCAAAAGAGCCATGTATGAATTTACAGAATATATTTACAAATTTACAGAATTTAAGAAATATAAGAGATGAGTAGTGTGTAGAGAAAATATAAGTGATTGTCCAGAATAAGTGTAAAATATACAAATACATAATTTTATAGTATGGGTGTGGTAGGGGACACAACCTCATATTCATTCACGTGGCCCAAAATTGTTAGCGGCGCCCCTGGTGACAGTACAGCTAAAGCAGTATTTCTCTTCAGAGCTGCTACAGCAGAATATTAAATGTTTGTTTGCTGATAATTAGTGGTTTTTGGGAAAGAAAAAAACAAGACTTTAAACTAAAGAATTAGTTCCTTTAATATGAAGGGTACAAAAAGCTCTGTAAAGCCTTTAACACAGAAGTTGTCTTTTTTTTTTTTTTTAAACCAGCTATGGGCACATGAATAAGGGTGAAGCCACTCAGGGTTTAATCATAAAAACCACAGAAGTGGTAACAGACTATTTTAATGTCCACTTTACATTCCATCAAAAAAGGGCTGTGGAAACACATCTGACTCACAAGCATGTTTAAAAAGCATGACAAGAAAAAAAACGGAAAAAACCCCCAAACACTGCCATGACTACGTTTAAGCACTTTAAGCTTGACGCTAAAACATATGCAGGTGGATAAATGCGTATCAAGACTATCGTTAGCAGTTACAACACAAGCGCTGCTCTCAGGAGAAATACTTTCTTCTTCATCACAGCTAACTGAAACCTTGTATTGATCTGATTTATTGCCTTTACTTTGTGATTACACGGAAACAGGAGAAACAAAGGTTATTGCACCCTCATAAACAATGACATGGTTTACTGGGATGATGAATATTCCACAGACCCAGCAGAGCAGTGCTGACAGTCAGAGCTGCCTTAGTATTTTAAGAAATTAATATGTAGTGGGACAAATTGGGACATATTCTACAAATACAAATTATCTATTATTACAGCTCACGATAGTGAACACTATCTACCAGGGCTTCTTATATCCACTTTTTACTTTTTTTTTTACTAACCTAACACAAAAAGGGCTTGATAACAGTGATGTAAAACTTTTTTTAAGAGCTGTTTATACAAATCAACAGACAAATTACCATTATAATACTATAAAAATTCTGTACTACACACTTAATTCATAGAACGTGGGCTTGAGTGTGCATCTGACGAATAGGAAAAGAATAACTTTCATTTTTTGTGTATAACTTTACATTTTCGGTATTTGAATAATAATAAATTATCATACAATTTACAAGAAACAAAATATGCCCAAATAAAGCTTCCCTTAATAAACTGTTTCCCCCAGTGTGTAAAACTGTTGCATTTTAATACATGCCAAGTTACTGAAAGCATCCAAAAACAGACATTCTGACTGAACTGCTTCGAGACGTTTCCTTCATTCATTCCATTCCCTGGAAGCACGCACATTCCTCTGCTGCAAGAGGCACAGGGGTCTCGTGGTGCCACACTCTGTGACTAGCCCAACTGTCCTCTAAGAGAGCACTATTCATTTGTTAAGTGACATGCCCTTGAGTCAAATCTGCTTTTCATCAGTTAGAAAGGCAGCAGTGACCAAATGAAAGCACTGTCCTGCGACATCACACTGAGCTTCATAACAGCAACGTTTTCTGATAAACCCTTCATTATGCCTGGTCACATGATCAATTTTTCATCTTTAATGAGTTTAAAGCAAAAAAAAAAGACTTACTCAAACTTTACAAAATTAATAAGAGTTGCAGATGCTGCTATATGGTCTTAAAAGCTGGCACAGAGACTAATCTACATCAGGTTTTATAGACATCTGTGCATGTCGAGCCTGCTTACCATTATACATATGGTATTTATCAATTCACAAAGTCTCATGACTGTGTTTTCCCATGATGCAACAGAACAAGACAATCTGGTATCAGGTGTCAATACACTAATGCCATAAAAGAAATAATCCTGACACAGTGCATCCTGCTGCTTTTGAGGCTGATAAAATTAGAAAAATTCTGTCACATTAGCCTGGACAATGATGAGCAAATTTAGCATCTAAGATGCATGCGAAGATCAGAGTGTCTGGTAGCTGTGGTCACGCCTGAGCTAGCAGCTCATTTATCTCTCCCCCCTGCTGGGCAGTGGCAGGAGCTCTCCCCCGTATCTCACTGCGGTATACTGTAAAATTCCCACTTGGCCTCCTCGTCAGCTGGTACAGATGAGGAAGCAACTGACATTTCAGACTCACAGGCTAGCAGCTTTATCCAGAGTTAATGAGCTGGAGGTGAAATCACGCCAGCCTCAATATTGCTAATTCCCTTGAATCTCTCACACCTTTAAGAGCAGACAGAGGTCACAGCACATTCACAGTAATCTGGTCCTGCTCTGAAGAAGCTCTGAAGAAGGGGGAAGGGTAGAGAATGAGGACTACAGGGGGTATTGACTGGAATGGCTTCTGGTGATTGTATTGTATGCATACCACACCACAACAACATTCCCTCTTTTTTCAGGTAATCTTTATTAGAGAATAGCTATATAACCATCGTATTGTATCGTATTAAATAGGGAGCAAAAATATTTGATGAGCAGGTTATACAGGTTAACGTCAACACCATATTCAAAAAGCAATTTATACAAAATACATGTAAACAACATTATTTATTTTTTTTGCGATACATATTGCTATTTCCAGTTGGAAAGAAGAGATTATTTTAGAATGATTGAGGTGATTTTATAAGGGAGTGCATCTATGTGAAATAACAAAACAAATGAAATAAAGATTGCTTTATTAAATTTCTGTATTTAAAAAAAACAATCAAATGTAAAATCACACTGCACCGTCTTCATCGTATAAATCAAAAACAAGTAATCTGTGTTAAAGCTACAAAAGTTTTTGGTAAGTTTAGGTTTTTGTGCCTAAATGCTTTAAACTTGCTTAAAATGTTTACACCGTAACAAACCTTAAAACAATATGCAAATGATAAACTTTCACCCTATTAATAAACATTAAAATTAATCTACAAATCATGCGTTCCAAAGTGGTGCAGTCAACTATAATCCCCACTTGACATTACACATCCTGTTTCAGATACACACAATGTGATGTCGATGCTGAAACTCGATATTGTACAGCATCAGTATTTGATGCATACAGGCCTGTCTCACATTCACAAATCCCTGCTGAGTGTGAAGAGAGTCAGAGGATTTAACTCATCCAGCTTGACCTCATTACTGAAGAGCATGCAGAACACAGCAGGAGGCAACACTGGTTTACACCCGGTCTGTCTCTGCCTCTCTCTCTTTTATACACACATGCTTACTTCACCAGTGCAACTTCCATGTAGATCATACCTAGACACTTCATCATCATCATCATCATCCATTTTATCCATACTGAGAGCATCTGAGCCCTGCTCACTGACTGAGTAGGCACTTTTTTGGGAAGTGGATCAGGCAGGGTTTCTTAAGTCACCTCTCACATGAATAAGTGCACATAGATGCTCTTTCAAAACGTTATAGCCTCTTTTTTTTAATCTATTTTTTCTTCTAAATGCAATGTTTTTTTCTAAACCCTACCTTCAAGTCTGGTGGATATTCTGTCCTCATTAAACCCTCGTTGAATTCCAGGTAATTTTGGTGAAAAAACAAACAACTAAACTAACTATTAAAACTTTATTTTCTCCTGATTTAACAGATTGCCCTCCTTTACGTGTTTATAAATCGAATATAAGATTAACACCAAATTCTATGTTACACCGTAAGTCCAGAGTGGAGTTAAAGAACTGTAAGAACTTAATTTCTCCTACAGGTCACAAGAACCAACTTGATGTACACACCAGCACAAGAGAGGACAACAGAGATAAGAAAGGAACTGTAGTGAGAAACATGCACTCTGAAGCGCAAACTACAAAAAAAATTACAACATACTACAAAACACGTCCTCAGACAGCATTAAGTATCAGCTAACAACTCTATAAGAAGTTGGGTAGACAGTTTGCTATTAAACCTCATTACCCAAAAAGACCATAAAGAGTGAAGTGCACTCACCACTGCTCGAGTTTATTAGGAGAGCTGCTTTCGTGTGATCCCGCTGTTTGAGTCCTGCCTAAAACTTTGCTCCAGCACACTCTGAGAACAATGCATGCTCATGAGAAGCAGAGGAGAGTAGAGGAGGAGTGTCTCACAGACATTAATCATGCGGGCCGCTGGCCAGCAGCAGGGAGTCGATGACGCTAGATCGACTGCAGGGTGGAGTACACACACACACACACACACACACACACACACACACACACACACACACACACACACGCACGCGCGCGCTCTCCCTCTCTTTCCCTCTCTCTCTCTCGTTCACTGCATGACACTACTGAACCCAAACTAGCTGACTCAGAGCAACCACATTTTTATTTCTTCCCTTTAGTTTTGTTTCCAAATGTACAGCTACAAAAAAAAAAAAAAAAAAAAACAGGAGCCCTGAAGGGAAGGGGGAGGAGATAAGATTAACCTGACAAATGCTTAATAAACAACTTTTTTTAAGAAACCAGAATATATATCATGCTAACTGTTGTTCGTGGTGAAAAAAGAAAGCACAAAAGTACAGAAACTTAAAAAATTTGTTTGGGGGACACATTACAGAAAAAAACTTATGTTTCATCGGTCCTTAAATACTTTCACAAACAGTGAGGGTATTTTATAGCCCTACTACATCCCAAAAGATTTATAACAGGTTTATGGATAGATAAAGGTAATTTTTGTAACATAAAACAACCCTATGAAGAGCTTCATATCTACAAACTGTTAGCAACGGTATTATTTTGTGACATACATTTATGAGAAAATGTGTATCAAAAGATCTTATACAGACTCTCATCATTTTTTTGAATCCAATGAGCAGTTGAGGGCCTTGCTAAGGGGCCCAGCAGTGGCAGATTAGTGGTACAATCAGCACCTTAACAAATGATAATCATATACAATATTATGTTTTATACTAACAGTATTCCATACACTATAACACAATAAGACAAAACTAACACCCAATAGAAAATTTAGTTTTTTCTTTTTAATTTACCAAATTTATTCTAGACAGTAAAACAACAAAACGATTAAGTAAAAGAACTAAAACTATAATAAAAAAATTGAATAAAAAATGTAGTCATGTAACTGAAATATTGCATAAAAACAATAACAAACTCTTCAATATATGTCACATTCCTCTTTCCAGAATTGTCTTTAAAAAATTATGATTGTACCGGGGATTACATAAACATTTACTTTATATCTATATACATTTCCTAATAAGCCTCTGCTGTTTATGCATGGCACTTTTTCATTAATTTGAAAACTTATGTATATTCATTCCTTTTTCCCCATTTTTAAAGGTTTCATTTACATTAAACCTAACAGTAATTAATGCGATAAATAGCACAGTGGTTAAGGTGTTGGACTGGGTTTAATTCCCAGTGCCACCAAGCTTCCACTGCTGGGCCCCTGAGCAAGGCCGTTAACCGCCAATTGCTCAGTTGTACAAAATAGATTAATGTTAGTCGCTCTGAATAAAGACGTTTCCCAAATGCAGTTCCTGTAGTGGGTGTTTTGATAATCAGAAAACTGATCATTGAATAGTTAAATATAAATTAGACATTTAAATATAAAATAATTTTGTCATGAATTGCTTTTCTTTTTTTAATAAGAAATAGATGAAAAAACAAAGTCCATCACTAGATGGCAGCATATTTACACAACTGGGCTGCTAATATAAATGAGGTATGCTTGGTTAATGTGAGGGCTGTAAAGTAACAGGCCCCTAAGTATTTAACCTTAGGTAACCTTTAGATTTTGTTGCAGGCTGTCAGGCTTGCCTTTATTGTAAAAGCTGCATTCTGCCACAGTCGGAGAGCTCAGCTCATTTCACCCAAGTAGATGTTCGTTTGCTCTTTCACAGTGATTCATTTTAAAGCACCCTGGACATAATTTGCATTTACGATTAATGCTGCAAAATTCTGCCAGTCTACAATTCTCAGATCTTGCATTTGTGCCTGCTTTAGCACTTTAACACTTTTCTGACTTTATCTCCATTGAAGCATTATAAGAATACATGCATTATAAGAATATCATTAAAAAAGATGGCAGTAGCCAAATGAAAGCACTGTCCTGTGATTTACTGAGGTTTATAACAGTGGCTCTGAGTGCAGATTGGAGCAGATGGAGGCGGTAGATTGGATTGATATGTGCAGTGCCGGAAAATTATTTCTTTTAGCATCAAAAACCTGAATTGGCCCCAACATTAGAATGCTCACAGCTTTCATTTATTCTGCTTTAAAGAACCTTATTTGTAAACGGCTCCATTACTGGCTGAACATTGGTTCATTTAATATAAGACACTCTTTAAGAACCACAAGTACATATTGAACGTTAAGTGATTAATCAGTCTTGCTGTCACAAACCAGCAGAACTATTGGTTATTGGCAAAAATTCATACCGATTCAGCACTATTTAAGTTAAGGTTTTGCTATTTATGCAGTGAGCATACTAAAATCAGTTGATTACTGGTATTAGCAAGTACAGTCTAACCTAGCTATAGGCGAAAATATAAAATAACCTTTGTACCATATAAACCTACATATGACCTTAAAAACCTCTAGTACTGTTTAAACAATAATTTCTGAATTACAAAAATCGGTTATCTTCCTCAACACTCACTTAAACACGCATGGCTGGGTGAGCTGCAAGCTTTGCAATTTCTGACATCACTTTAACCCCCCTAACACGATTTAGTGTCCTCAGGGATGCAGAAAAGAGACATATCCATCATGGCAGTCTTAATTAAAAATGGGGTATAGCTTTCAAATCCAACTTAAAAGAGAAGGTTACAGCCTTCATCTACTGAAGCTGACCTGATGCTTTTCTTAAAATTTAGAAAATAAAATTTTACTTTTTTATTTTAGAAACTTTTATGCAGTATTTGAATTTCCCCAAATCAGTTTACGGTATAGACATTTCCAAAATTATGTGAAGCTCGTGATATACACTTATAAATTTGCATGCTCTCTTATATAAACAATCTATGGTTGCATCCTTTCCTTTTTTTATTTAGGGAAAACTACTTTAGATTTTCATGCTTTTTTAAATATAATGCTGAACAACATAAACCGTTATTGGATGCTTTTCTTGTTAGTCAGATTCCCTCTTGGCCAATACAAGCTGCTATGTAGTCAACACCTTTTTCTGTCAATCAGAAGGTTTGGCTAGACAAGTGAGGTCAGGTGCATAATGATTATAGATCATGATTACAGATCTCGAGATCCCACGCCAGTGATCGACTCAAATCTATCAAACACATCTAATGGACACAAACATAGGCTAGTAAAAACATCTGAAACAACCCAGTGATGCCTGTGTGTCCTGCAAGAAGACGTCAGAGTTGAGATCATCCCTAATTATGAGCTGTGACAGGGTGATTATATGTACATCATTGTAGGCAGCATCAGTTATGAATTCGGCTGATTATCGGGGCCTAATTAATGAAAGTCCTGGTGTAAAACCAGCCGTTTCTTTGTGTTAATCCATACACACAGAGTAATTATCACTTCATCAGTGTCACGCTTTGTCAAATTATAAAATGTGTAAAAATGAATAACATAGCATGTTTATAGTGATGGAGCCCCTATTACTTAAAACAATTAAAAATCTGTCATTGTGCAGTGGGACTGCGTTTTCCAGTAGTAATGTGCGAGAGTGTGGCGCACTGAGGATTTTGCACTTGTCACAGTAATTATACTTCCTGCATAACAAAAAATCATATTCATGCATCCTAATCTAATGCATGACAATTGCACAATTTAGCAACAAAGGAATTAATGAATAGCAAAAAAAAAAAAAAAAAAAAAAAAAAAAAAAAAAAAAAGTTTAAATTCTGGAATGTCACGGTTCATTTTCCACACTGTACACCACAAAATGTCAACCATCCCACATTAAACCTTTCTTGTTGCTCTATGTCAGTCTGCAGCATCAAACTATTATTAGGCTTGGTAAATGCTGGGTGTCCTAAACCTCTACATTTATTTCTCTTATAAAGTTTAGAGCTTATTGGCCCCACATTTTTTGTTTTCTCTCTCTATAAGCCCCATTAACCTCGCTATTTGTTGCCTGGGTTGAATAGCTTGACTGGTATTGTCTTTGGACATTACATTTCCCAGCATGGTGCTTCTGATGCTTTCATGTGGCATTAAAATGTTTTAAAACCAGAGATGCCGCTGGGGAAGGGGGAGTTAGGATGATTCTAATGGCCCACACACTTTGGGGGCCCCCCAGTGGTCTGTTTTATTAGTAGTATCAGTGCAGAATGGGTGTGGACTACCAAAATAACTTTGTCCTCTTTTTTTGCACCTTCCGTTTATTTCTTTGTGTTCTCTATTTAGGAGTTCTTATCCAAGCTTATCCTCCTTGGGTAAGTCAGATTTCGAGAAACTGGGACAGGGCAGAGCAATAAATTAAAGACTAGAGTCAGAAACATATAGCACTAATTCAATGCTTATTAAAAATAACCAGATAGATCAGATAGATGGTAAAATATGGGGCTGTGTATTGACATGGGTCTCACAGTACATTACAGATCGTGATACATGGGTAACAATACAATATATATTACAAATACAAAGCCGGAGGCGCCTGGATTCTTTCCACCATGCTGAGATAAATGGTCATGTGTGAAAGCAACAGGAGTGGAGGAGAAAATCATTTTACACGCACTTAGGGTTTTATCCAAATATTAATCTAAACATAAATCAGTTTAAAATGTAAATTAAATATGTATCGATAATAGAGGTAACAAACATAAAAAAAAATAACAATAATTATCAACATTATCACACAGCCCTAGTACAAAAAAAGAGCAAAAATCCAAACAAAAAATACCAACAAAATAAAAAATAATCATAGCAATAAACAACATACACAAGGTTTATAAAAAGTAGCTCGTAACAATCAAGTTTTATGAATAACCCAACTACTTCTCATCTCACCCACAATATTATTCCTAAAAAAATCAATTAAGAAAGCTTCGGTTAAACTTCACACTTATGTGCATGGGTGTATTAGGGCACCTTCATGCACTGCAATAAGAAACAACTACTCTCCATAGAAAAGACTTCATAAATCATGAAACAAATAGATTTTTTCATCAATAAAAGACCACCTATTTTTTCCCCCACACGTGGCCAATTTACAGTCGGCTGTCCAAGTGGCAAGTTTAAACAGCCAGTAGTGCCACCGAACCCCCTACATCGATAAAAAACGGTGTTACATTTACCAGCCACAAACCTGCTGACACTGATAGAACTACTCAATTATTTTTTACAGAATTAAAGACCACCAGTCAGCCATCTTTCTGTATTGCAGCTTACATGAAATACAGCAAAGAAACCCATTAGATAAAATCTATCTTAATTAGCTATATATATATATAACTAAATAACGCAGTAATTTGAGCTGAAATAAATGTCTATAATTATCTATCTAGTGCTAAAGTTAAGATAAAAGGATAAAGGTTAAGAATTAAAAGCAGTTAAAACGCAGGGAGGAACAGCTTTTATATTCGAAATATAAGGGTTTTCATTATTTTGTGGGCTAAGTCAAGTCAATTTTAGTAAACCTCTATGATTTACATAAAATATAGATTTGGAGAAAAACATGCATCATACAGCATGCATAAAAGACAACAGGTTAAACAGTGACCCTGGGGTATAACCGGTGATGCTGGTTGCATTATGCAAAGCAGTTAAACTGACGGTAAGAGTCATTAGGTCGGTGCATTCATGTGGCTGTTACATTAACATACACCCCCTGCCTTGAAGTTTGTTGCAGATCAAGTATACCCCTTCATGGCAAACAGTATACTCAAAGGCAGGGAAATTTATTGAACACAATGTTTTAATGGTTTAGCAGAAATTGTTTAGCAATCGTTTGAGGAACGTGGGAAAGTATATAGGGTTGATTTATTTCCCTCCATATTCCCCCCTAGGCCTCCATAATCTCCAGATGTCAATCGGAGCGTACATCTGTGGAAAGTGTTGGAGAAACAAGTCTGATCCATAGAGGCCTTAACTCACACCTTATAAAAATGAAACTATCTGCTGTTAACAGTTTGGTGCCAGATACAACAGACGTCATGTAAAGGTCCTGCATTTAAAGGCTCCAGAGTCCATATCTTAATAGTTCCATGTAATATATATCAAAAAGTTATATTAAGGGTTTATGATAAATAAATACAAGATTGGGCCAAGTCACTTGCTTTATTCATGATGGTAGCCCTCTAGACATGCTGGTATGGACCACAGAAATCCACCAACGTAATAGAAAAATAAACAGAACTTATGCTTTGTCTAAAATCTCTCTTAATACTTCAAATTTAGACGAGTGATAAATGCAACTGCTGCTGTCTGTGCACGCTAAATTGACACTGTTAACATATAAATGATTGCCTTTGGCCTGAAACATCAACTCGTCACGAACGGGTGCACTGCTGGTTCTCTACCACAATTAATCTTTTCATAATGAGACTTTCCATATCCTCACTAAGAGCACGAGGTGGGTGCCAGAGGTGAGGTAGATAATAATAATGAAAATGCATTTTAAAAGCCAGTTGTCTACTTTTTATCTTCATACTCCCTTTATTCCTCTCCATCTCTTTCATAACAGCTTCTTCCATGTCTGTCTAGTGCAATCACCCTTGAAAAAACATCTCATTCACACCAGTCTATTTCATACTGTATAGCATTTTCCAACAACAATCAAAGAGCTTTTTGAGAGGCATAGCAAGTTAAATCACTTACTGAGCAGGCACCAGGATTTAGTTTCCAACTCAATTGTATCATCATGGATACAGAATAATGCCAGGCTAGAGATGGGTGAATTCTCACACCTACAGTCTGCCAGGCAGACGCCCTGTGGAGACGCTTAACATTCCTGTCAGCCAACTTTTGTCCACTTCTCAGACGAAAGAGCTCATTTGACGGTTCATCTCTATCCAATGCAAACCCCACTGAAATTAAATTAAATCAGAGATATTACAGGATCAAACTAGACTTTCTACATTAGAATATTCACGCACTCATGCAAGCTTACAGACACAAGCAGACCATAATACCAGGTATGGTATTATTAGAGCAGAAAGTCTAAATTATACTTTGTAAGAAACTGACAGAATTGTCCATTTAATGGACATTGTTAATTTAAATGGACTATGCAATAATTAACAAACATCCCATCTATGTGTAACATGGTATTTTTTAAGGTATATACTGTATATTCCTACATTTGGCATTAAAAAGACATTTCATGCACAGAAATAAAAACAATTAAAAAAAAGAATGTTATTCAGAAATCATAACAAATTATTTAATTATTGAGTAAAATTATAACGAGAATAATTGTAGCTTTTTTTCTGAAACCAAGGTATGGAACACTAGCACAAAATTGTCATACCTTTGATAAAAATGCGAGTGTAAACTTTAAAAGAAGAGAAGAATCACTCCAAATCTCATTCTTTCATTTCAAATCATCAGAACTGTAAATCGCTGATACACTTGCAGTGCTGAACTTCGACACCATCAGTGACCATGCAAAAAACAGCATGTTAAGTGACACTATTGATCAAGCACTCTGGACTTCAGGCCGACTGTTATCCATCTGTGCTCATTTAATTTTTTTAATAAGATGGAGGTACTGATGCAAATCCTGTTCCGGCTCAAGCATAAAAAGTCATAAAAGATGAGTTATGTCTTTAAATGAGTTAAGCTCAACATCCTATAAAAGAGATGCTTTAAAGCACAACCAATTGCTGGCTGTTCTATCCTCTCTAAATTCCCCTGTCCTGTTCAAGGCCAAACACTATTAGTGCCAGACTGGATTAGAGGAGAGGACAGAAAGCTCATAAATAAAAGTCCCTGAAACAGACTCTCCCTCAGGCAAAGGACATTGCAAGAAAATGTAAAAAAAAATATGAGAGAAAAATACAATATGACAAGCACACAGCAGGAGTAAGACAAAAGAGACCAACATTAGAAAGCAGTGTCATTACTTGCATCAACAAAGTACATTAAAGTAACAAACATGTAGCATGTATTTCTCAAGTTATATCTGTATTTCTTTAAAAAGGGAAATGCATAAGAACAGAATTGCAGAGCACTGTACTGAATGACCAACACCCTGGCAACCATTGTCTGAGAATTTCAGGTGTGATCATTTTCCAGTGGCGCACAGGTAAAAAAAAAGGGAAAGCACATTGTACTTGGTCTTGACGGGAAAATAAAATCAAGCTTTAGTCCGGTGACCACAACAGTGGAAAGAAGGTGGAACGGTAGACCACAGCTGTGCAATTATAACTTTTCCACAAGGATGCTTTCACTGATTAGCAATCAGATGAAAACCTGCTCGCAATCATCCAGAGCAGGAACGAAAACAAAATAAAGATAAAAACAAGGCAGAACTGATCGCTTTCTTCTGGCAATTTATCATTCTGGCACCACTGTCACAGCAAGCGCTCAGTGAACATGTCTTGTACAACCGGTCTCATGCTCTGTCAGAAATGAGCTGAGGATATGTAGCTTGAGAACTATTGATCCGCTTTTAAAAGCCATGACATTATTGTACCATTTGAGCGGTAAACATATCCAGTAAAAAGTAGTAATTAATCATAAAATCTATCTATGATGTCCTTGCTGCTGGAATGACATTACAGATAACAAGAACAACATATATGTTTGCATAAATAAATGGAAAAAAGTAAAAAAAAAAAAACCCCAAAAAACCAAGGTAATAAAGATTTACATACATAAAATAACTGAATTAACAATAGCATAGTTAATTTCACTTCAACGTCCTTCCATCCTTGCTAAGATAAAGCCCGTCTGCAATAAAAAATTTAATGCCCACTGAATAATAAACGTGAGCCTGTATTTATGGAGGAATCGAGCACTGTTTTAACAGGCACTGGGGAGTCATTTGACCTTGATTGTTAATGCCAATATCCAGCCTTTAGAAGTCCTGCATCACCACTCTGTCTGATAAGTGCTCTCTAGACTGCGCTAGAAGTGCTCCACTGAGGGATGGAGTCCACTGATGGCACTGCTTCTAAAACTGTCCTCGCGTTTTCCAATTCTTACATCCAGTTTTTTTTTGTGGTGAGAGATAAAAAGCACTAATAAGGACCTGGCAGCAGCCATGTGTGTAACACATTCAAGACCATTTAAAGTTTGTTCAATACCGAGTTTAATAACCCAGGAAATATGCATACATGGTTAATGCTAATTGCTAGTTTGCTAGTTCTGTCAACTTGTAAGGCATTAAATCGTAAACACTCTGCAAACCTGCCGACCTAAAAATCTTTGTCGAAACTCTATAATATAATAAATCAGAATTAAAATGACAGTTCAAAATTAAATTTATATTTCACTCTAAAAAGCAACTCTGTGGCAATTCTGGCAAGAAAAAAAAACACCCTGACAGGAAATTAGGAAAAATCTTTGGAAGGAACCAGACCTATAAAAAAAGATCTTTGTGACAATGAAATTTGTAATTATACATTACATTCGGTCAAAATTAGGGCTGTGTATTGGCAAGGGTCTCACAATACAATACATGGGTCCCGTACTTCAAAATATAAAATAAAGTAAAACATATAGCTAAAAACACAAAAGGCGAAAACGTCCGTATTTTTTTCCACCATGTTTGCTTCTGAGGCAATAGCTGTACGCATCAGCGACAACTACAGAAGCTGTAGAGAAAGTATTTTGACACACACACTGACGGGTTTAATTATGAACATAAAAGTAAATCAGTTTTTAAAATGTAATTTTTGATATTTATTGATACTAAAGGTTAGAATATCGATACACTTATGAAAATATATATTGCAATTGTAAGCTGCATTGATATTTTTACACAGTCCTAGTTAAAATGTATACTATTAATTAGAAAGTATAAACAAGCACTATTAGACCACAAATGTCCATTGATAAAGACCTGAGCACAAAACTGTGACAACGGCAGCTTAAAATAACTATCATGGCCTCCAAGTGGTATGCTTCACCTCAGTCTCATTAATTACTTTCTATATTAAAACAACTGGCTACTTTCTACCAAATAATAATAGAGAACCAGTTTAAAGTGATGAAAAGAGAAAGAAACGTTCATTGGTGTCCACTTTCCATTTTATTCACTGACATTTTTTTCATTCTTTTTTATGGATACATGCATATGATGGATAAACTCTCCATAGCAAAATGCTAAATGCAAGTGAGTCAGACTGCTGATTTTACCACATCAGAGAGAAGCACATGATTTAAAATTTAACTCACCTTCTGTGGCTCACAGTGAAGTTAGGACATGCCTCGAAGATCAGGATTAAATAGGATTATAGTGAGAGCATAATGAAAACTAATGAGAAAATAGAACGATTAAATTTAATTAAAACAATGTCTTAATTACTTGCCACCTGAATCGAGGGCATGTTAGGTTTTAAGTAAACCAAACGACTCAACTGCTGATTTTTTTAAAACACCACCACACCCTGCTGCAGAGTATATTTTATTTATACCACAGTGCTACTAAATGCTGGATTATAATTTTGATCTTTACTCTACAGTATGAAGTAAACACGGGGACATAAGATGATAAACTTTCACAAAAAAGGGTAAGGGTTTATATAAACGATTTCTGCAAGGTGATCTTTACTTAGCAATTTTAGTTATAAACAACAAGAAATTGCTCTGGAGTATAAAAATTAATTTTTGTCCAAAAGAATTTTTAAATAAGCGTTTTATTAATGTTTGTCATTTACCATCACTAAGTGTGTGCTTACACTTGTAGTTCGGTTTGTTTGGTCCGGACCAAAAAGAAAAATAATAGATTTGGTCTTCATCCGCTTAGGGTTTATACTTGCATTTTCGACAGCGAAACTAAAGATACAGAACCTAAAGGCATATTAATACGTTTCCAACGTTTTTATGACGTATATTTCCTGACATAACTTGTCAGTGAAATGACACTGTGTGCTGGATTAATCCTCAGTGTTACCAGCTGAGAATTTACAAAGAGTTTCCATGCTCAAAACAGCATTAGGATTTCCTATGTTGTATGTAGAAACAAAGATCTGCTGCAAAGAGTCCAGGTTTCCGATGCCTTTTTTAACTAACACAAACTAGGTAGTTATGCTTGAGCATTCTGTCCTTTCAATTTAAAGAATCACAATTACAATTTCATTTGTAAAATCACATTCTGTTTTCACTCTATTTACATATATTTGGTCTGTGTTGAGTTCATATATCAATTAAACTCATCTTTTTAGCCGTCTCGGTCTGCTTGTTTAGTATTGACCAAGGTTTAAATGGCAGCATTTACACTTATTCAAATGAACTGCACCGACCGAGCAATCACACCAGAGTTCGTTTTTATTAAACGGAACATCACAAGTGTGAACACACCCTAAAGGTAGTATAAGAAAAACAAAACCATTTATAGTAGACAAATAACGCAGATCATCTTGTTTGGCAACATAAAAATTTTCCAAAATTAAACCTTTCAATTGTTTATTTTTTGTAGGACATTTATGGAACAATGACCAGAAATAGCTGTTCTAGCAACATTCTCTTTTAATTTATATTAATAAAATTAAAAAATGCAAATTGTAATGTTAATTAGAAAAATAAAAAATATATATATTTACTGCTACAAAATAATCGCCACTGGAGACATTTTCCACAAACTTTGTAAATGCATCTTATTATATTACCCTCACACAACCAGTCAATGATGGAAATCAGGTGCAACTATAAATAACTTTTTAGAATGAGACTATATGTGATATAAATTACAGCGTGCACTGTTACAGGAAACAAATCCTCTGACCTCTCAGATTAGAATTCAAAAGCGTTGTAATAAAAAAACTAAAATAAAAATACTAAGATAAGTAAGACATTTACAAAGGGCTACAGAGGATTTTCTCAAGTGTACTAAATTGCTTCCTTCTTAATTTGTGCTGAGAAATCTGCTGAGGAGAAAGAAAAGGTTCAGATCCATTGCAGGGAAAAAAACATCAAAGTTTAATTAAGCCATCTTCACAGCTAATGTAGAAACAAATTGCTATTTTTCACACCTGTTCAATTTATGCATGGTCAGGCCAAAATTCCAAAAAAACTACCCTAAAAGTATACAGGCTGTAAAATCAGGTTTCCAGTGAAATTGATATGCTAATAATATTCATGTATCCCTGGAGCTAAAATTGTGTGCTACAGTAAGAAAGAGCATTACCGCAGAATGTTATTTATTTTTAGCAAACAGTAGGTCAGATTAACTGTGATAAATCAATCATAAATTCTGTGTTATTATTCATATAAAACACATCCACACAAGACAACACTGCAGCACACTGTTTACAGTAATAATTAATTACATTTATTAACAACGTGGCTGGCCTAGTCAGTCAGTCAGGAACCATGCTATATTGAGATTAGGATTTATCCGGAGGAAAACGCAGAAACACTTCAGGAACTTGAGGGCTGTACTTGCCAAGAACGAACCTGACCGTATGAAACAAAATGCATTTCCTGCGCAGAGATCAGTTTTACTTATCCGCTTCACTTGGCTAATGTTGGATTGAATTAGAGGCACATTGAACCATCTGTATAAATAGAACCATTGACATAAAAATGAACAAAGAAAATTACAAAGAAGAAAAGGAATATAAAATCAAGCTTGACTTTCTGTTTGCTTGTAGTTTGCCCATTTGGGTATCCTCCACGTTCACAATTTTCCTTTTTCTGCCCAAAAGCCTGCAGTTAATTTAACTGATTAAAATAAATTGGAGTGAATATAAATTTTTAGTGTTTTACATGTCAGGCTCTGGATAAACTGAAGACACCCATTAGGATAAAGGGCTTAGAAGGGAAAAAAAAAAAAAGAGAAATAACTTTCTTAATGATCTTACACAATGTCTGGAACAGAAATATGACCATGGGAATTCTGGTGAGCTGGAGGCATCATCTGCTTTTAATTTTTAGACGTTATCACGATAATTCTGTATCTGTAGCCTTTTACTAACGTCAGTGGCGTCTGCAGGCTTCGACGTGTTTGTTTTCTTACCACAGAGACGTAATTGGCCACAAACAAGCAAAGCTGCTTTCAGCAAGTGGGACAGAATGAGGGCATGCCTATTATGTGTTCACGCTCAAATTAAACCGACTAACTGAAATGAAGGCATCAGAAACAGAGGCACACCAGAGGCCTCAGACAGAGAGGAGAAGTGTGACTGAACTTAAAACACACCAATTACCCCTCAGCTTGCTGTCCAAATCCCGAATGCCAGCCTTAAAGGGTTTACTTCCAAAGACAGATGCGGTCCAACATTTCTTTTTTACTGTCTCAAGGATAATTTGTTTAACTGAAACAAAAGGTGAACGTCGCTGCATGCTAATTTTTATAGCATCTCTTCAAGACAAAATATCCGCAGAGTCATTAGAGTTACTTTCTTATATTCATTACACAGAACTCAATGACATTATAAAATAAATATGAGCAAAAAAGTAGTCCTGTGGTCGGGGATGTACAAATACACCCACTCTGGCAAACATTTTAAACAGTTTTCTTTCTCTACAGGTGTGCACTAACTAAAACCGAAATGATTTTTGGGTTAGACTCAGTAACCTAGCGGTAGAGAGAGAAAGAGAGAGAGAGAGAGAGAGAGAGAGAAAGAGAGAGAGAGAAAGAGAAAGAGCGAAAGGGAGACAGAGCAAGAGTGAGAGTGAGAGAAAGATAAAAAGCATTTATGGCTGTCTGGATGCCAACCCTATTCTATTTTTCTTTAATATATATTTAACTAAAATATTTACCTGAAAATGTTTGTCTCACTAAATGCTGTCAACCAATCATATTTAAATAAAGCAGACAACAACAACAAATAGTCAGCTAGCTAGATGGAAGCTAGGATAGACAAATAGTCAGATAGAATTTCACTGATGATTTATTATAGTTTGTGGCAGTCCTAGGAAAATCCAGTGTTTTGTTCTAAATCCTGTCTAAGAACCTCAGTACAGTAAAAGTCTGCTGTTCTGTGGGCTGCACCCTAAGCAGGAGGTAAAGAGGGAATCCAGGTCACTGGAATATTATCTATCTGTCACAAGCACGCACACTGCTCTGAGCGAACACAGCCAGCTGGCAGCAGCAGCAGCACAAGGCCACTGTCTGGCTGTGTGTGTGTTTCCCCGATGCTCATGGGTGTGCCAAGGCCAACCATCCTTATAACCCTTTCACACTGTCACTGAGCCAATAAATGTCCACAATGCATTAGATCAACACTGGAGGCAAACAGCACAGGCTCAGAATAGAAATCATCATGTAGTTAGTTATGCTAATAAAGATACTTAGTGAACCGCCTGTAGTGAAACTCATGACAGAGCCTTCACCTACAGTCTAAATAGACCTCAGAGGTAAGGCGTAATCATCTCCTTTTTTGCATGTGATTTGCTGAGTTTTGAGGTTAGGGCAACCCCAAGGGGATTGGACAGCTTTAGCCAGTCAGGATCCATCTCTAAAAAAAAAAACCGGTGAACTTTTTTTCTCTTGGCAGCTGGGGGATGTATTATTCTTAGTGCTATATAAAGCACAAGATATAAATAGAATCAACAATCAAAGACATCCAGGGAGCAGAAGTCCTATTTAGCAGATAGTGGGAAAATCCACAGAGCATATAAAATATAATTTAATCTCTCTTATCTCACGAAAAATACTTGCGTGAAGTCATAAGTGTGTTTTATTCTTAACTCTTTTTATAACATGAATACTTGATGTTTAGTACCAAGATGGAACACACAATACAGTAAAGCAGCACACAGGTCTAAGTACAGCACATAGTTGATGAAAAGAAAATTCAGCAGCAGTAATAAAATCAGCCACAAAACTCTATTATAGGAAAGATAGTGAACATGGTAATGAATGCCTCTTAGACGGCTGTCTTGTTGTTATTGGCCTATAATGTATCTTTCCAAGGTGAATAAAGAACCCGAAAGCAACACTTAAACAAAAATATAGTAATTTTAACAGAAAGAGACTTGAGCCTTGAGTAAAAGTTTTGAAAGTATTCTGTACTTTTCGGTACACTTTATTCGGTACAAAGTTTTTCGTTTTAACATAAGTGAGCATGTCTTGCAAATATGGCCACAGGTGTTCACACATCTTCAAAAATGTTGCGGCTATTTTTGCATCTATTATAAAATCTGTCTTGGCATCGAACGAAACCTGCTTACTAGCATAAAATGACTGGAATTAAATGGAAAAAATTTAAATCAAATCAACTGTGATTGTGTGAGGAAGAAAGTGGTGGTTTTTCAAGCCTGTATTCAGTCAATGTATTTTATTTTCCTATCTGAAATCTAACAAGCTATCACAAACTACCATAACCAAAACAAGACAGCCAGGTTAGGTCAGTAAACATGAATAAAAATAAATCATTTACAGTTTAATGTTAAAACTGATAATAGACAATAGTATCCGGTCATCTGACCATCACATATCTAATCCAGCTTTAGCTCCACTTTAGCCCCAGCCTATAATAAGCTTCACACTTTTGTAAAGGCTTTTCACTATATATCAGAGCATGGCTTTGGGGATTTGCCAATCCAGCCATATTATCAGCCAAAGTAATAGCATTAGAAAGATCAGACACTAATAATGAGTGAGGTGGTCTGAGCTGCTGTTGCCTTTTTTAGTTCATTCCAAAGGTGTTTGTGTGGTGGAGGCCTTGAGCTAAGGGGTATGTGGTAAGGGCTAAACCACACAGGTTTTTCCACTTTATACAGGGGCTTTGTTATGCTGAAACAGTGTTTGAGCCTCTTAGTTTGACTGAAGAAATAACAATTGACAAGAGTGCACTTTAAAATTTGTGGCAACAGTTTGGAAAGGACTGATGTGTGTCTGATTTGTGTTTCCTTATTTTTTAATAATATTATTAAGAAGTATTTTCTTTCAGAAGGGAAACATTTTTTGAAAATACATTAAATTTTTGGAACTGACTCAATATGACAACTTGCATATATCATGGTGCGAATTCTTACTGGCGGTCATATGGGTGGCTCTGCATACATTCTGCAGCTAGGAATTTGGTTTAAATGATGAAGTCAGATTACAAGAAAACACTTAACTAGTTTGACACCAATTTAGAGTAATCTAAGCAGAGTAAGAATATATAGTAGTACTTAAGATGCATTTTCGAAACTGTTTAGACTCCTATAATATAATATAACAAACAGGCACCGATATCAAATCACCATTCAAAATTCTCCCATTAAATGCTGGCGTCTTTGGGAAGTGGATTCATGCAAAAGGGATACTGACATATTCTTTGCTGGAATAAGCCCCGGGTTTGCATTGGTTGCCAAGCTGTTTGTGGAATAGCACCATTGGGAAACTGATCACAACAGGTTTATGTCAATAATACACAGTTTATTTTCAGTGGCATGTTGTAGAAGTTAGTAACAAAAAGCAACTAGAGATGATCCTTTAAACAGCGATAACAGATAAGTGAGTCACCCTGATGTGACATGTGAGAGACTGAAGTGACACATTAGAGCACAGTTCGCGTCTAACATGAGCAGGGGACGGTTTTCTAATTGTTTAATTTGTGCTGTTGTGAGATAACCTCCCTCGGGAACAGAGTGGTGTCTTAACTGCTGAAAAATGCTCATTTATCACTAATTAAAGTGGTAATGTGCCAACATCCCGCCTGGCACTACATCATACACCTCAGCTGTTCATCACAATCCTGCAGAGGAGACACACAGACTGAGGAGATGGGACAACGAGCAATGTTGTGCATGTACATCCAGCCTCTCCCTGGGGAGAGTGAGCTGCCACTGTCAATTAGAGCATTAATAATTAAAATAGTTGTAGGGGTTATTACTCTGGATGTATTTCCATGAATAGTTAATGCTTCTTGCAGTCACTTTTATCCTTGTCCTGTAGCACTAAAAAACATTTTACAGAAATAAGACAGAAAGAGGTGAAAGTGTATCATTTGAATATGCTTTGAGTTCATAGAAGTCCTGAACATGTGTGTTATTCTATGTCACTTCAAAACTCTTTACGACCAGGTGTTGTAACCTTGCGACAAGCACGTCTGAAAAAAATGCCTGCAAAAAAGTGAACAAAACAAAAAATAGTCTGGATATATTATACTGTTTTTGCCATTTCAATTGGGTGAACCCTACACACACACACACACACACACATACAGGCAAATTAGATTGCTTTGCACTTTATTGACACTCTTAAATGTTGATATCTTTTAAAAGTGGGTCGTTCCATCTGTGATCATCACAGAGTCCAGACTCCCATCTGCTGTGCTGCTAAGGCTGGGTCTCTTATACAGTCTGATGAACAGGAAGGGTGGAGATACTGACATATGACATGAATGGGACATGGTAAGGTTATTGGAAACAAATAGAAAGGAAATGACCAATGGAAATTTTACGCTTGGCAGATTCTGCTGTCTGTTAAAGAGACACTATAATAAACTGCAATTCAAATTGTGACCTGAAGCAAACCTCAACATTTTTTACTTTTTGGTCAACTACCACCATAAATACCAAGCTTTAAAAAAACGTTTTATAACGCACTCATTGAAAAGAAATTAAATCAGAATATCATATACAGCTACTTAAATTTGCAGAGAAAGATTGTCTGCCATTTTTGTCTAGCGGAGATGCTTCGTAGTATCTATGAATCAGCTCCCTGTTTTTCGGTTACATTGTGGGATTTTTTTAGTGAGCAAATGATCTAATGCATAGGTATTTGTGAAAGAGACGGCATCCCTGATTAGTGTCTTGGCTACTACACTAGTATCCAGTAGTGGCAGCTGCTGAGAACAAATATCCTGCAACAAACATTTCTAACTATGATGTTGGACAGTCTATGCATTTCCTTTTTGTAATCCTGGTCACGGCAAACCATCTTCAGATAACGTACACAGAAGACTCTTTTCTTAATATGATGCTTTAGCATACAGCAAAACAACTAATGTAATTCACTAATTTAATTCAGGTGCATATCCCTAATTATAATTAATGCTAATGACTTTAGCTAAAGCTCTTTAGCTCTTTTTCCAGGTCTGAATTAGGGTTTATGCATATTTAACCCATTCCATGAATCAATCTTTAGTTTCAATTTGAAAATATCCCATAAATTCTGCAGACTGTAGCTGTGTTTAGTCGGAGCAGTTGGCGAGCTGGATGATCAACCTCCTACAGTACTCTCGCCTTTAATTGACCCTCGTTAATTCTTCCCTAGACCTTCATTACATTCATCAGTGCTGTCAGGACAAACTGCCACCTTACAAACATAGCCACATTTTCCTTTTATGATCATATCTCACACAACACATTTCCCATTACAACAGACCAATTACCCTTTTAGATGAAAAACACATTGGAACATATGGGGAATTCTGAATCACCTCAATTAGACACAAAAAAAGCATAAAAGAGATTTTTTCAGTCTGCATCAGGACGAAAGCTGAATGAGTCATGTTCAAGCGAGAAGCGCATCTCCTCACACACCTTTCTGTTCCTGTCTGCTATACCGACTGCCGTCGCCAAATCACCATTACCCGCTTTCTGCCTGGATTTGCATTTGTTCACCTTCATGATTGGCAACACACCCACGACTGCAATCAGAATGTAAATTCATACAGAGATGAAGCGAGGAGAACTGTGTGTGTGTGTTAGAGAGAGAGAGAGAGAGAGAGAGAGAGAGAGAGAGAGAGAGAGAGAGAGAGAGAGAGAGAGAGAGAGAGAGAGAGAGAGAGAGTAAGAGAGAGAGTGAGAGAGAGAGATGCTGTGGAGCACCATGGTCTATTTGAGTTATAATAAATCACTTGTCAATCTTAAACCTTTTGAGACTTTCTTTAAAGTCCGATCCAATCGGAAAAATTTCATTTTGAAGCACAATCACACTTTCTACTTTCAGTTATCTTGTACAGGTTTTAAAATAAGTTTTGAAGTACAAAAGATACAGACTGCTGGATCAGTTACCCAACAATGATTTTATAATTTCCAATTAGTTATTTTATGTCATAGACATATAAATATTGTAGAAAAATACTCTTTATATAAAAATACTGCCAACCATAGAACTATTTGTCTACAGCTCTATTTTATCTTAATAAAAATACAAGAATGAAAACTTGTATAGATGCGTTGCTCAATTTAAAAAAAAAAAAAAAAAAAAAAAAAAAACACTAACCCTTTCAGCCATTCTCATTTGTTTTTTTACGAAAACAGTTTCATTAAAGGAACATTATGAATATTTTATAAACATTTTACAATTTTGTCTCTAAAATGCTGTTCAGATTTTACTTTAGAAAATAACTCGTTATATATTAATGCTGTTTTTTTATTTCACCCAACAGACCCCTCATAAATGGCACTAAAAATCCAATAAAGGAAAAACAGATTATATTCATTCTTTAGGGATAATCATTTTTGCCAACCCAAACACTGACTCCTAATGACATTGACTCCATACGTAAATAAAGATTCTGCTTGATTTAAGCTCAGCGGCTGGCATATCAGCAGTCTCCACCACGTGTGGCAGGAAGTCCATCCATTATTCAGCTGCTGGTTAAATGATCTCAGATTCTCAAACACACCGTGAAGGGTGGAGGGCATGTAGTAACGGAGAGGAAATCCCACTACTGTCATAAGGCTGATGACAAATCAAGCAATAGGTCATGCGTCTCATCTACATCCATAATTGTGTCAGGAGTGCAGAATGACATCTGGAGCAATCGTGCAAGTCGCTGGGAATCGCTCTGACTTAATTAGGAAGCCTGAAATTGAAATAAGCTCGAGGATGGGTTATTAAGGTGGGAGATTATTTAAATGACATGCTAACCCAAGGCTGATTGAGCGCTGATTTGGTTTGGGATGATCTTGGAAAGCAGCTGTAAATTGCACTAAGAGCGCATGACGTGCTTGGTATTTCTGTTGCTTTGTAGGTAAACAGCAACACTTTCATTAAGGAACGCTGTAAGGGTTTTTCAAAATACTTCAGATAAAAGACACGGCTGAGTTTTCTAATGTAACACAGGCATTAATTGATCTCAGATGGCACATCGTAAGGACAAGTCAGCCTGGGCACAACAAATTACGTTTCAGGTGCAATTAGCAAAATAATGTCCACAAGGCAAACACTGCTTTATAACCCTTTTCCCCACACTGTAGGTTTCGAGTAACACAATTGGCTACATATTTTTCAGCAAGGTCTGTGTGAGAGTCGATTTACACAGCCGTGTACGTGCGTCTCTGTACTGTGAATGCTTGAGAAGGCAGAGACATTCCACTGTCTACAAATTAGTAAGCTAGCCTGAACGTATGCCACAGTATGTACAAACACCACAAAGCGTCCTGCCATCTACCAAATATCTCTTCTGTAAACAGCATGAATGCAATGACAAGGTGACAACAAAAGGAACAAATCAAAACCAAACTGTAAATGTATCGTAAATTGCAAGTGTAATTTCACTCACCAGCTGTAACAAAATATAAGTCATCACTTAACAATGTTTAAATAAATTCGGTTGAAATAGGAGTGAAGTGGTGAAGTCATTGAATTTATTTCAAGTAAAAGTCTACCAATTCTTTCAGCACAAACAGCACAAAGCCAGTTTCATGTTATTTTTGCTTGATGACACCCTGTTGGATCAGGTCGAATTGTACTAAAAACAACACTCCGATTTCTCTCCCGTCATAATTTAATGCAACATGGTCTTCACCTGGTAACATCTGGAGTTCAAAACCAATAAGCAGAAAGCTATGGAAAATAATAATAAAAAAAAAAAAAAAAAAAAAAAAAAAAACAAAAAAACAAGTGACAAATCTGAAGCATAAGCTTTTACACAGGTAATCTCACACACTCACACAGACAGAATGTACTGACAGAATGTACTGCTTGTGTATCTTGTAGCACTGAAAATGGATTAGCCATGCTTGGAGTTCAGATGGAGTTTAACAAAAAATATTAAGGTTTGTTTTCCAGACAGAAGGTGCAAACCTCTGTGTTTGTGTGTGTGTGTGTGTGAGACTGAGAGAGATGCTATGGTTATGGAATTATATATTGGATGTTTTATTTTGATGATCGATTCCCAATTTTTCCTCCAACAGAGCTTAAACTTTTCTATAAATTAGATTAGTATAGTTTTATTGCCTTCAGCGGTGAACACTTATTGAAAAGGATTACACATGTTATGCTTATCAAAATAAATTATAATTGCTGTGTACCAAGGCTGGAAATTAGGCTGGCATGGATTTGAGGACTGACGCCTTTTTTTAGCTGCTTTGTGAATAATTTATTACAGCAAAACATGCAGCTACACATTTATTAACTAAACCAAGTGGAATTAGATGAGTGTTTCTTTAGTGTAACCATGTTACAAAATGGTTTAATGATGCATTGTACTCAATTCTGCACTGCTACAATGTCCCTGGTTGTATCCTGAGCTCAGGTTACTGTATTGGTTTCCTCTGGGGTTATTTAGGTACTTCCAGAATTCCAAAATGCCATTAGGCAGTTTAGCGACTCTAAAATCACAACTAAACTACATGGCTGAGGATTTGTGGAAAGCTGATCGTTACACCCATGTGTGGTTCATCCCCAGACTGTTGTTACAAAATTGAGAACACACAATTGTACAGGATGTCTTTCTGAGCCTTTTAGGAGTGTGACCAAAGCCTCCAAGTTCCATGCAGACATGGTTTGCCAAGGTTAATGTGGACGTAGAGCACTTTTAGGATGACCTGGAACACATTACATGCATGTTTATTATAACAAAAAGTGAATAACTGAAAAAAAAAAATGGTCAGGTTTTGGACATACACTATTTCTAACGTGTGTGTTTGCATATGGTGTCCTGCCCTGAATTGCCTTTCATACCCAGTTGTTTCCAGTTTTTACTTTTATAATGAAAATGACAAGGGTACAGTAGTTATTAAACATGAATAAATACATAAATGAACAAAAATGAGGTGATGAGCCAACAAAGTACAGTACTTATAAGCACAAAATTCAGATACCATTACATAATGATTTTCCCTTTGGTTGGATATGGGGCAGTTTGTACCCTCCTGACATGTTACTATGGTAACCCAGATCACTTTAACCATATTTTTAAATTAAAGCAGTCTGGTTTTATGAAAATTATGCACATAATACCTTTTTTGTGGCTGTAGAGTTATTCAAATTTAGAAGATCCTTAAGACAAAATTGAAAGAGAGTGTTTAAGTCCTCTTTTATACAATAGTGCTCTCCACTGAAGTAGACAGCTAATATGCTGGTTAAGTAAACTGTAATTTGTCCTTGTACTTTTATCCTAAAGTGCACTGCGAGTAGTCTTAAAAAAAATATATATATATATCACACCCAAAGTTATACTTCTTTGTTGTATGAACACAGGGGAAAGATCAATCTTTCTGTCTCAGTTCCAGCTAGCAAGGCTGATTCTGCTAATCGAATAGACTGAATATCTGTTGCAGTGGTATTGAATTAGGACCGGATCTCCAGAAACCAAGCTAATGATCACAGATGTGAGTTACGTAATGCAGATCCACAGTCAAATCCTCAGTCTCTTCGGCTCAATTCACATCCACACATTCCTTTAATACAGTGGTGATCAAAGACTGTAAATCCTGACAACATTACAGTGTGCGCAAGCTTGGATGCAAACGTAACCAATTTAGGATATGGGCAGTGAACGAGGGGTAAGAGTCTGTGGTAGATGGAGTGCAGGAACAGAATAGACACCAGCGAGCAGAAAAATCAGCACTAATGAAGTGTTTGCACCTCTAAGCAATCACATGTGGCAGAGTCGGGTTAAATTAAATTAAACTTGTACTGCAACATTGGCTAACTCCAGCTAGCAATACATATGACAGCCTTATTTTCCACACATGCCAAAGTGAAATAATCCATATGGTCCTAAAGTCGAACAAGAGCAAGTTATGTACTTTAGATAGATGTCGAATTCTGTTTTCTATAAGCAGCTAAGGAATTTAACTAGCCATAAGAAATTCAAAGCCTAAATATAAGCATAGTATTTATTTAGTCACGCTACTGTATTTCAAGCCCAAACATTTCAAATGCCTGCATACTGATCAGAATAGCTTTTCTCAGAAAAACATCTGCTTCCGTTTATTAATCTTGTGTATTTACTGTAAAACTTTAATAGCTTTTGGCTTTGTAACATAAGCCAAACAAACTTACACTGTGCAAAGTTTTGTGATTGTTGCTCGTCAGACTGTAAGTACATGATCCCCATGTTACACTAAGGTCTCAGTTGTCAATGTCAGACTGCACGACAGTCAGAGCGTGTCAAAACGGAAACACGCTTGTCCAGACTATCATTTAGTAACTCACATTTGCTTGTTAAATGCTAGATATCAGCAAACATCAGCAACGACATGTCATACAAACACACCATAATTTAATACATATAATACTGTCCGTTGCACTCGTTTACATTTTTTTTTTTTAGCTGCGCTAATTGTGTCATCAGGTTCAACGGTCCTGGCTCACTTGGTTTTGGTACTTGGTTTGATGCTTTTTGTAGTAGGAGTCACATTGCAAGAAAATGTCTAACGTTTTCTGACACTGCCAGAATTTCGTTAGAGGTAAAAACTGAACAGCCATTAATTGGCTGTTGGTGTACCTGTCAAACTAGCAATTAAAGGCAACAGATTTTAGCGCAAAATAAAAGGAATCTTTTAGGATTCCAAAATATGTATAAGATGACCAAATCACACCGTGTAAGACCAACTTAAAAGGAAAAAAGCAAATTAACATTAATATTACACATATCAATACAAATGGGGACATCAACTACGTTGTCTGTCTGTTTCCTACGCAGACATTCAGTGCTGGTCTTGTTATAAAGGTGTGGTGAACACTGTATTTGTTTGTATTTTGACTTTAAAAATAGTTACCTCAAACTAGCATCAGTACCTTAGCACATGCAACACTGTAAGACTATGATGGGTCCTAATAACATACTACATTCAGCAAAGACATTAAATAAAGTTAATCATCTTCCGATAGCTTTAACATCAGTCAGGCCAACATTCAGATGTGCAGTAAGCTTAAGCTGCATGGATTTCTACACACAGGTTACATTTTATTTGAGATATTTTTGTCCTTTTCCAACTGTGCCTGCTATTAGTAACGCACAACATGCATCCACCACATGACTTGTGAAGCTGACAAGCACCAAAGCTCAGTGACTCAAGAAAAACACCTCATTTCCGGTCGGCCAAAACTGAGTGAAACATAAGTCTTAGCAATAAAAAGTGTTTATTTTTTTTTATTATGTTTGTCAGTGTATAATTTGTCCGTTTAAATCTTGTGGCTTTAAATAACTTTTTTTCTGTAAGGAAAGTGAAGATCCATTAGCTATTTAAGGAACAAAACTGTTATCACAGTGTTCCATATAAAGAACTGTGGCTTACGCTGAAGTCTTCTTCATTAGTCCAATCAAGTGAAGTCTTTTATTTTTATTTTCATCAGATATTGCAGACACAGTACATGAGACAATGTTTCTTTGACAGTGAAAAATGAGACGTTTCTTCATGACAATGGTGCTATTAAAACACAAAATAACAAAGAGCTACATAAAACAAAGAACACCACTACATATGTAATAAAGAAAGAGAAAGAAAGACAGAGAGAACAAAACAGAGAAAGAGGGACAGACAGAGAGACAGACAGAGAGACAGACAGAGAGAGACCAAAACACACAAGGCAAAGCAAGAGAGAGAGAGAGAGAGAGAGAGAGAGACAGACAGAGCAAAAGAGACAGACATTTGTTTAAAAATAAACATTTATTATTAAATAAGTGTGTGTGTGTGTGTGCGCGTGTTTGTGTTAGGTATAAATAAAAGGATTGCGTGAAAGCTCTCTTGTACTGAAGCTCAGGGAAACCAGCCATTTAAGTACAATTTCTGAGTTTTTTAAAGGCACATTCTTTAACAACTACTTGTAATAATAAATAACTTGTGTTAACAAACGCTGAATTAAAATTCATTTCGGTTCCCTACTGTCTGACACATGGACATTTGTCTGTGTTTTCCTTTTCTATAGATTTCACCCAACCCCCACCCTCTCACTCCTCTTCAGAGCGGCACGGGAAAAGCAGGGGACTGAAGATTGAGGGGGAAAAACTCTAAGCACTGCACAATAACAGCAAGTCAACAACAATTTAAAGGACAGAGGAATGTTATATTGACTAGTACAGATGAACAGACTTCATATAGGATTGAAAGATGCGAGTCTTAAAAGGTATCTGATTCAGTGAATTCTTAGCAGCCGACAATGCCATAATAACATGCAGGGTTAAATGCGACATGCATCATGTGTATATGCTTGTATTTTCTATGTGGTAACTTAAATTTATAGTGGTTTAAATACAAAAGGCTTGATCACAATTCTTATTTTTCACATATTTCAAACTAAATAAATCTGATTACTATTTGAGATTCTACTATTCCCATTGTCTGTATTGGCAAGGGCCTCACGACCCAATACATATCAAGATACATGGATCACGCTAAAATATATCATAATACACTGCAAATACAACACATATCGCAATACTTAACAAATGTAAAACAAATAGTGAAAATACAACAATTACAAAGCAGAAAGCACCCTTTTTTTTCATCATGCTTGCTTCTTAGACCAACGGCCATATGGCGTCAGCGACAACTACAGGAGTGGTGAAGGAAGTAGTTTGAACATACTGAAGGTTTCAATTCGATATTAACGAACAATTCATTTAAAGAACATAATTTAGATATGTATCAATACTAGAGGTTAGAATATAGATACACTATTGTGAAAAAAAATATTTTTACACAGCACTAATATTTTCAACTGAGGGCATTTCACTGACTGTCAAATAGCAAGTTCTAGATTTATGCTGCACTGTAATGTTCTGTAATAATACCTAAAAAAGGTGTGTATCCAGTGTTAAAAAAAACTCCAATCCTTTAAGTCATTATTTACATTTAAAAAGTGTACACCAGTAGCCATTAGGCTTGATATGAACACCAAAGATGGGCAAAAGTTTTGACCAATGATAAAACTGGAAATAAATACATTCTATTTTCCACTGGCTGCTAAAGTTAACCTGCTGGTAAAAAAAAAAATTAGACAACAACGAGTAATTCGGCAATACGGTAATTCATAAAGGATTTTGAAAACTTAATTTGTTTAAATCTGCATTATATAAAAATAATAGCTTTATTGATTGGTTTGCCACCAATGATAGTAGACAGAACTTGTATGTGATTTCTAACGATGTGCCTGCTCGTAAGTCTGGTGTGCAGAAAATCCACACAAAATCAAAACCCATAACACACAAACTCTCAAAAAAAGAAAATCTCACATCACGGACACCAAAGTAGCAGGTAAAAATTTATTTTTTTAGAATTTTAAACATGAAATAACATTTCCTAGTCTAGTCGATTATACTATTTGAACAAGCACAAAACCCAGACTGAAGAAAGTGTTAGAGGAACGCCTTACTATCTGCTTAGTATTGATTTCTTTCACAAAAAGCCATTGACATAGCCTCAGCCTTTCATTTCTTATTCAGCACTTATATCATTAATTGCTATTCAGCTTCACAAAGCTATTGAAAGGATGAAACCACAAAAATTTGGTCCATGTGTATACACTCAAACTCTTAACCTTCACCCTGTGACCAGTCCTTTTTTATTCTAGGTCTGGAGCCTATAGGAGCTATTCAAAAGAGCTTTGGAAGCTGTTACTAATAAATGTGCCTGAAGAGCTTCCCATTTATTCCCAGCTTTGATAGTAAAGGTTTCCTGATGCTACAGGCTGATGACATGTGAAGGTTTACAGGACTACTTTGTCCTTAGATAAAATGCAGGAGTCAGTGACTTTCTTCAGTGGAAAATTTTAATGTTATGACAGCTGTTGATTTCTGTTCTGTATGAAATGAAGACGTATGTAGATGGGTGGTGCTGAGGTATGGAAGATGTTTCTTGATTGAGTCCTGTTTTAAAAAGATTACATATTTTGAATAACCCTTTGTACTTCTATAACAATCAATTATAAAGTAGTCTACTCCAAGACATCTGCTCATTTATGCAGTTTATAAATCGGCCAATCATATGGAAGCCGCGCAATGCATGATATAATTTAGGCCATATTCAAGCCTAATTAAAATTTTACATAAAGCATCAAAGTTGGGAAAAGTGTAATCTCCGTTACTTTAACTCTGGAATAATTGTTGGTGTCAGATTGGCTGGTTTGAGTATTTTAAAAACTGCTTGGCAATTTCCTTTGACCTCTCTTATCAACACTGTATTTTAAGCAAGTTGTTATTCACAACACTCCCCCCGATTCCACATAATTATATGAGAAACGACATGAGAGCAGCAGTTTTTAAATGCCTGTTTGGCTGCAAAAATCATTTTGGTTTTATATATATATATATTATATATCTATATATCATCACTTCACTCACATACTGGATCTGATTAATAAAGTGACAATGACTTAAGAGCCAAAAAAACGAAAGTTTTTAGGCCAAGACAACAAAAAGACGAGCGAGTGGTTTTAACTTTAATACAAGTGGTCAGATACAAAACGTGCTGGGGAAAAAAGACAGGCTATGTTTATTAACTTTGGACTATACCGGTTTTTCATATGGATCTGAAAACATGTTTACCAAATTTGATTAGATTTATTTAGTAATCTGGGTAAAAAATATTGCAGTTTAAAAGACTAATCAGTTAATGTGAAAAATAGAACCAAAGAATCCATGTGGTCACAAGTGGCAACATAACTTGTAACTGCAAAAAAGCCCTGGCTGCCTGGAAAGGACTTATAGTATAAATATAAATGTATAATTTAATTAATAAATACAATCAATGAATTATTAATGTTTCATCACCAAAAGGTAAATGGTCATCGCTATTTAGTTATGTTAGCTGCTTAACTGGACCCTGCTAGGCCATGAATTTTATGTAACTGGACCTTTACAAATTTGATTTGCATCCTCTGCTAAAGGCAAAAAAGCAATGCAGGCCAAGGAGCACCTCCGGTCACATGAACCATGTGTTTCAGAAAGAGGAAAGCAGTCTGAGCAGGGCCTCTTGGCAAATGACAAACTCCAAAAATTCCATAAATCCTCTGAATTATGCATGAGTTTGAGCCATCTGCTAGCATCCCAAAGGTCTACAATTTACCACACATTTAAAGCTTTTAAAATAACTTTGACAATAATGTTTAAATGTGGGAAAATTTTGCTTTTGTATCCAAACAGGACAGCTTTAGAGCTTTAACATTTGAGGTAATTTGTTTTGGGACTATTTTCCACAATGACTGATAAAAGTTGCTTTTAGAAAGGTCAATATTAAATATATAATATTAAATCAATTAAAGTAAGAGATGACTGAACAAGCCTAACCCCACAGTAATGTCCCCCAACCCTTGTAGCACATCATCTCAGCTGGAAGTCTAATTCTGCTCATATGGTTCATCTACCACACAAATAAAAATAGCTTTAACCCTGAAACTAAGCTAAAGACCATGACTAATGTTTAAAGTAGCATCACCAATCGGCAGCAGTGAGACCCTTCTCTGACCCGTCCAGGCTGGATAGGGGAGTCTGGAGGCCATGTTGAAGAGCTGCAGCACTGACAGGTGGTGGAGACATGGCTGCAGTGTGGGAGACAACAACTGTCCGAATGACAGGAACCCAAACAAGCAGGTACTTGACACCCAGTGAACCACATTAAGCCTGAACATTCATTCTCACACACACACACACACACACACACACACACACACACACACACACACACACACACACACACACACACACACACACACACACACACACACCATTCATGAGACACTGTTTCCCTTCTTTTGTCACATTCAACGACATATTTACTGCACACACTTTGGCCCACTCGCACCCCATAGCAACACAAATTACATCCCTCTGTAGTGCACTCAGAGCCTTGAAGAGTGAAGCTTGGGATTGCATTCCTTTCAAGTCTTTCAGCCTCAATTAGAAGCCCTGCGACTAGCATGTGGCTGTGATGGGGCTACGAGCCCAGCTATTCTTTCCTAGCTGATTGAAATTCATCGCACACTGTCTAAACTCCAGAACCTGTTTGAACATTGTTCCAAGGCAGACAGGCTACAGGATGTGCTAAGTCTCCAGACAATTTAGAAAGAATCGGGGAAAGGAATTACAGATAGGCAACAATTAAAGCATAGAAAACAACAAGATCTTTTAGTTGGTTTTGTTTGCAAGGTATGCATTAGGACTGAAAATAGGCTGGTATATTCTGACCACTTTTAAACGTTCTGTGTGCATTAAGTTTAGACCAAGCACAACTACAAGCCTTTTATTGTGTGCATTCATGCACGTGGCCGTTGTCTTTTGCAGATTTATTTAGAGCTTAACACACAGAACCTAAGAATTGTTCTCAGATAATTTTACAAGAATGCTGGACATTATTGCAGAAACTATCCAGGCCTTTTATACAAAGCGGTCATTCTGATGCAGTGGAACAAAAACCTAACCAGATTGGCTATAAAAAAAAAACCTTTTATGATCAAAAATAAAATGTTGGCAGCTTGGCAAGGCATAATAAATAACATCTAAAAGACCGACTCATTCTATCCAAAAAAGAGCAGCCGTGAACAGACTAAAAAAGACCGTGCTCTGAGGCCTTAATGCTCAGATTAATCTTTTGTATGGTGCAGATGCTCATCTTAGCCCTCAAAAAGCAAGCTCCAAGCCCCACAGGTCCCTTTGACCTTTTTCTCTAATAAATGTGCAATGCAAATATCACCAAATCCCTGTCTTTCTAAACTACCCCTCTAACCTGCTGGAAATTAGTCCCAAAAGCAATCACGATCATTTCTCTTGCATGTAGAATGCTGCACATAATGAAGAGTCTATACCGTAACATAACATTATACTCAAATTAATATAATTTACCTTTTTACTTGCTGATCACTGAGAACAATAACATTTAAAAAAAATAATACTTAATATTATACTTACTTTAATTTGCTGGAATAGAAGTTTTGGAGCACACACACAATTCCACACATTCATACCGCACATGACCAGACAAACACCAGTATCACAACTAGACAATAGCCAAGTAAACCACATCAGGATGTGAGAATGAGGCTTTTCTTTTAATGGGACAGGGCAGTGAAGTGTGGATGGTATTTGCGCAAAGAGGCCAGGTGGCTAATTTAAGGGCTAGAGTGTTGTGGAGGTGCGAGACAGAACTGTGTGTGCCAGACAGACTTGATTTACCCAGTCTGGGCTTTTGGGGAGAAACTGATTAGAGAAGGTGTATATACACGGAGGTGCTTATGTTACAGGTGTAGACCCAGCCTTGCTAAAATAAGTTAAAATGCACTGAGGATAGTAGTAGTAAAACCAATTTTAAAAAGTGACACTAGACTGACGACTCTCTGTAGATATACAGCATCCAAATACAATTCCAGCATCTGCACTGCGAATGAGTGCAGCAGAACAGCAGCTAATCTGCCAACCCCCAGGCTCAATAATACAGACGGATCAAGACATTTGTGTTGTCATGGTTACACAGTCTAACCAGCAAAATTAAAGCTCGCGAGGTGGGTAAGATGAGTGAGAGAAGCCCCCCTTCCTCTCCACCTCTATTAAAGACACACAAAACACAGATTAGGTGCAGCTGACCGACTCAAGCTAGTCTAAAGTGTTAAAAACGAGTGTAAAAGGCATTTGAGAAAAAATGTTTTACTCATCCTGCACAGCAGTGAGCGCATGCCTGGTTTTACAGTAAATAGGTAAATGAACTAGAACATACTTTCAACCGTCTACAACCACGTCCTTTACACAGGTGCAAGAATGATTCATAAAAGAGAACTCCCACTGGCATTACAATTTCACTCAGAAGTGTCATAAATCAGTGGCGCTAATGACTTTGTGTTTGTCAAAGGTGGCTGCTGTCATAAAGTAATACGACACAAGAGTGACAAACCTCTAAAAAGCAAGTTTCACTCTAGTTTGGCACACAGACGATCCTGCTATTAAAGAAAGTGTATGAAAGGGGCTTTTAAGCTCACCACACAGAGGCAGCTGTCGTCTTTAAGGTGCTGAAGCTGTGCAAAGCCTTTAAAGCTTTTCTTAGGCCCTCACTGCCTGAACCGCCTGCTAGCCGCAGCTCATCCTGACGGCAGAGAAGCTGAAGTGCAAGCTGGGACTCTCCAGAATGGCGCCTGGTATTGTGCAGATGACAGTGTGGCCTATTGTTTTGGTGGTAGCAGCAGGAATTTGTCACATCGGAGGTTTTGTATGACAAGACACTTCCCCAGAGAGCCTTGCCTCAAAGCGACAAAGGCAAATATTTACATGTGAATTCGTGGAAAAGAGCATTTGGGGTATTGGGCTGATTTGTCATCGGAGCTGAAAGCAAATGTCTTGTTTGTCCAATGAAAAAAAAAAGAAAAGAAAATCACACTGGCTGGAGAAAAGTGAGCTTCCAAAAAGTACCACCATACCACATTACTTTGAGAATAAATGTCAGTTCTAAATAAAGTTGTGCAATCTGTGTTACAAATCTGGACTGGATAACAGATTCCCTTAAAAAGAGAATAAAGGGCTGGCGCCGTAATGTAGCGTGTTAAGGCGCCGGCACCCACATGCACAAGTTGTTGCGCTCCAGCGACCAGGGTTCGACTCCGGCTCGGGTTCTTTCTGGTCTTACCTCTCTTACCCATCTCCCCCATTTCATCCCTCTGTCCTATCAATAAAGGCAAAAAATGCCCCAAAAAATATTTCTTTAAAAGGCGAATAATGGAAAAGAGAGACTCTGCTTATGTCCAAAGAAATTGGCAAAAACAGTCATTAAGAAATCAGAAAAAGATGCAAGGAGTTATTTATTTATTAGGGACAGATGAACAGTGAAATATAATACAAAGCTGTAGCAAAGCCTGCAAAAGTTAATTATCAAGCCGTTATGCCTCCTGTATAGTCATATATTTGGATCATAAACAGCAGAAAGCAGTAGAGGGAGAAAAAACCTCAAGCATCAAATCTGCACTGGACCAACTAACCATTTCTCTTAAGTTATAAAAAGCTCATCAGATTTTTGTATATCTTACAGTGTTTATAGCATGTTGGAAAGAGAGTAAACCAAGCTAACGTACTGATTAGTGGCAATCGCTGCAGTGAACTGCAAGCCTCAGCATTATGAGTGGAGTTGGCACGAACTGAGCTGTACACTGGAAACCTCCATGGATGAGTCCGTGATGGTTGATCTGGGCCATGTCCTAATGCTGGCCTGCTTGACAGTCGTATAGACCGGCCTTAACGTTTACTAAGTACTAAGAAGATAACTACTAATGTTTGCACTCTTCTCTCATAGTTCATCAGTGTGAAGGGAAAAGCTGTATTTTACCACAAACAACATCTTACAACAGATTGTTTTTAAAAAACTTAAATAGCACACTGCATGCACACCACTGTACCACATATTCACCTTTTTGCTGATCACACTCATTCTCTAACAAAGCTTACGACTGCTTATTAAAACAGCCTTTGTCTCGTTTGTCAGGGTTGGTGTTATAGGAGATCAGCTTTATAGCTGATCGCTGATGTCTGGTTTCTCTCCAATTATTTAGTGAGGACACAAGCAGTTGCCGTGACAGCTGTACTTTGAAAGCAATTGTTTTTTAATAAGATTTAGATCTTCTCTAAAAACACTTATAAAACATCTGATTTCCTTGTTATGTAATAATAGTTTTAATTAAATGAAATGGTTATCATAATAACTTAATGGTGGATAGGTTTTTTTAAGGTTTGTCTTTTTCAGATAATTATTAAATACTTTATACAGAACTGTATAAATAATAAAATATTCCTTTCTCCACACAATTAACCACACGAATAACCTATGAAAGTGTAATTAAACACAGATGACTGAAAACCACAGCATACAAGATCACCAGAAAACAAAATCATTGGATAAACAAAGACAGATAATGAAATAAATAATACATTTTATACACCCTCCAATTAAAGGTCACAGTTACAGAAAAGCGGTCATAGTATATGCAGACTGAATTTTAATTAGATCAATTCTATGGAGGACACATTTTGTAGATTAGACAGACCAATCAAAAAACACTGCAACACTTTCTAATTTTCTTCACTTTATTTCGCTCCTATAAGCGTATCCTTACAGCCTGGGAACACAAGTGAACATGATCTGGTAAATATGCAAATACACACAGACTATGGGAATTATTTGCTTAACCGTTAAACTGAAAATGCAAATAAACTTCATATACTGTATATTATCCATTTTACATGTGACATTTTTAAATCTGAAATTCGAAGCTTGTAGTTTTTTGCGCGAATAGAAATAAAACGACTTTTTTGCTATTTGTCACATTTCGCACTAAGGCAATGTTTTAGGCATCTATTCAGGAAGAAAACAGTAAACAGAGAAAAAAAAGGATTTTTTAAAAGCAGGCAATGTAAAGCTAAAACAGTGCGAAATGTTGGGAAGAGTTTTACAGATTTATTCAAATTAACGTGTTAACAAGGATGCAACTCTTTTTCTTGTAAAATATAAAACTCCTGACTACAGTATTTGTAAGTTATAGTAAAAATAAACCAATAGACGTCTAAATGACCACACTAATTAGCACATAGTGAAAGTGCTGGCAGCTTTAACAAGGTTGTTCTTGTCTAAGCAAAAAAAAAAAAATCACAGCAATTATTTTTGAAAATCAGTAATGTAAAAAAACCTTAAAGTCAATGACTGTGTAAATAACAGCGAGTGTGTTGCAGCAAAGGCAGCGATTTCACCTCAGCATTATCATAGACCCTGCACACACTGACCCACAATTCAACTTCTTAGCAGATTATCCCAGGGAAAATGCATCCTGGTGTGCACTCAGCATCATTTCATGTATTTACCTGCATGTTTTTTCTAAATTTCACAAAGGCAAAACTCACAACAGGTTCTGCTTTTAGTCGCAGTCATGAGAGGACTATTTACAAAAATAGTTCTGGGAAACCAATTAAATAGACTTCATCAACACACACTAGCCACTTTCCTAGTAATCTTTCTACACATGACTAGCCAAATCAGCCAACTGGATTACCGTTAGTAAAAGACAGAACAAGATTTTGTAAAACTGCTGATCTTTCTGTAATTTTCCACACACGACAGCCTGTGGAATTAACACAAAATAGTGTGAAAATCAAACAAGTGGAGCGTCATGCTATAGTGTCAGGCATTTCTTAGTCCAGTCCTTGAGATATATATTTTCAAGGGATTTTAAACAGGAAATAAGATACTGAAGAAAAAAAAATATTCCAGATTTCACCTTGCTATAAGCTTTTTTTGGATCCGTTTCAAATTTTTAATCATTTCAGACACTGGTTTCCATAATTCCATCTAAATCCTTTAAACATTCAACTACTCAAAGAAAAATGGGACTTGAGTTCTTAAACATAAAGGTTATAAAAACATTGCTGTATCACAAGCAGGAAGAAGGCTGGTGAAGAAAAAATATTTTGCAATTTTGACCTTGCTCTGATCCTGACTCTTAGATTTGTAGGATTTTTATACAATTCCATAATTCAATATAATACAATATACATTCTACAAACAATAAACTACTCGTTCTTAGGATGCTACGCTAAAGTAAATCTCAGATGGGTGAACAACCTGAATATATAATGCCTCCACCAATAAAATTTTTCGTTGGTATGTTGGTAAAAAAGCTTCATCACTGAGCGACGAGACAGAGGGGAAGTGCCAAACAGGTTCACACTGACAGGGTGTCCATAGTCAAGCAAATAAGTACTCTGTCCCGACGCGTTAAGCAGAAAAGCAGACAACAGACTACCTGTATCTACATAATTTATGAGCAGAGCTGCTGCCACATGATTGGCTGATTAGATAAAACAATATAAAAACCAACTACTCAATACTCAACTTTATGCCAAACTCACAGGGCAACCCGTTCATTCTGCTGCTCACTAACAATTCAGCACTATACATCAAAAGGTCTGTGCTTTTTACTTTCAATAATCCATGTAAGTCTAAATGCCGTTACTGTTTAAACGTCTGACTGACTCATAATGTGAAATATTCCAGACTAATATAAATCAACCTTGAGTTTGAATATAATAAAAGGTCAGATGTGGGTCAGAAAGTGCAGTTTTTTCCAGCACTTAGCAGTTGGTAACATCTGAAATGTAAGATTAAACAACAGCGAGTCTGCACTCTCTCAGCAGTAAGAGGCTAGATCTTTACAGAGGAGCCATCGGTCTTCTTTCCGTAATCACATCACCACAGACGAAACTGTAAGGTGTTGTTTAGAACAATGAAGGCGCTGACCGGTTTTAATACAGAGAAAGTGAGTATGTTTTAAAGAAGATTCTTGCATGTCACTACTGAACTATATGATGTAGTACAGTTTTTGTGTTGCTGTGTTACAGACGGCTCCAAAATCAATGTTTACTGAACACAATGTGCAAGAACCCGCAGCTTATACATCAACAAACGTTATCATTAACACTAGTAAGAAAGACAGGGAAATAGCCCCAGCTAATAAGAATAGCCCCAACTAAGAATTAATTACTCGACTGCAAAAACATGGAAAACAATAAACAAACTGATGTTTATAATATAATCCAAAATATTATAATATACAATATTTATATTTTTCTATTTAGGATTTCTTTTATTTAAGTGGTATTTTGTTGTTTTGGTAAAGTTAATCCTAGTTCATAATTCATTTAATATATTTATTAAGGCCTGAATAAAAGGAGAAAAGGTAATCAGTTAAAGGAGTTTTTTTTATTTCTGATGTATTGAAGTTTGTTTATTAACTAAGAGATACATTTTCTGGAAAAACTACCTATTTAAATAACTATACTGTAAAATATAAATTTGGTCATCCCGCTCAACCGCTGTACATGCAGTTAAATTTCCTCTAGTGTAACGGAATGCACAACCTAAATATCCATTATTAAACATCCCTAAGATGAAAAACAGACACCAGGTACAATTTTATTCTTCTATAAACATCAAATAGACCTCAACAGTTATACTTCCACCGATAACAGGTCTAGTCCCTTTTGTTTTAAACTGATGCTGGTGAAGAAAACCCCCTTTCAGACATCTGGTGTGGCCAGAAATCTTTTTGGATCAATTCCAAAATTTAATTAGTTCATTTGTTCATTAAAGTGATAATTCCACATCCAACCACTCACTCCTGATATATTGTGCTAACGAGGGTGTTCGACAGAGACAGACAACCAGTAAACATTCCGCATCCAAAAATTTTTTTAACAGAAATTAGATCAATTTTTGCTTTACAATTATTGTACATTGTGTATGGATCGCAGTTGCAACAAAATAAAGCAATATAATAGTGCAACATGGCTGACGTATTTTAAATACTCACAATCAAACATACCTCAAACAATTACATTTGTAATTATTTACATTTACAGCATTATCAGATGCTCTTATCCAGAGGGACTTACAGTTATACAACTGAGCAATTGGGGGTTAAGGGCCTTGCTCAGGGGCCCAACAGTGGTGGCTTGATGAAGCTGGGAATCGAGCCCACAATCTTTGGGTTGGCAGTCCAACACCTTAACCATGAGCCACAACTTCCCCATATTTAAGCAGCTTATTGTGCATCACCTTCTCTGTCTCACAATCTGGTCTCAGAACTGAGCCAATTTTGATTTCTAAAAGTTCAAAAAAATTATTAAATGCTATCACCAAGTTGCATTTACACAGAACAGTGAAAGTCCAGAAAGCCCAAACACAATCATACGATATAGTCCAAATATGGCTTTAACCAAAAACTGGACAAAATGTTACTTGTGTGTAAAGAAAATTAGGTAGACATTTTTTTTCCTTAATCCAGAAACCATGAGTTTTTAGAGGACAGATCTAATTAGAAACTCCTGTTATTTTGTCACCTGCTGGGTCTTTAGTTAGAGGACAAAAGATTCCTGAACTGTGATGCACTTTGCTTTTATGACAGGAGAACACATTGGTGTGCAGCTCTATGAAAAAACTTAGAACATGCAACTGTGTATGATTACTGTAGGTTAAACCCATTCTCAACCGGCGTCAAATACAGACAAAAGGACCATTTAGCTTCAGTCTGGTTGCCAAGTTTAAACGAGAAAAACATAGAAACGGCCAGAGAAACTGCTTATTCTGCCATTTTAACCTAATAAAAGCACTCATCTCTCAGCAGATTTTAGCTTAATAAAAGAGCTTTACAGAAGCCATCGCTGTGACTGTTTCATAAGGGCTTCAACAAAAAAAGCCATCAAATTATAGAAATAAAATAAATTACATTAAAAAACACACCGCAAAAGTGGGAAACGATGTGGACGGACTGTCTGAATGTCTCTGGCATTCAATGTGAAGTTTAAATGGCTCTCTGGGGTAATGCTCATACCCCAATAAAGCCATTTACAACCATCTGTCACCAGAGACGAGCAACTCTGATAAATGTGCTGATAAGAAGCAGAGCAGAAGCTCGCCCCAGCCTGGGAACAAAAGCAGTGGGACAAGTCTACTGAAAGCTTTGTTCTGTAGCCTGACCAGCGTGGCCACAGGTTGATATTCTGGATTTAAGCAGCAAAGTCTCTTTAAAACGCTTTCACTACAGTTTTTTTGAAAGTAAATTGCTATGGAGACAATGCTGTTTAACCTACAAGAGCCAAAATGAGATATCCGCCTACACTTGACTGACCTTCTGCTAATATTAAATGGGAGCCAGATATAAGCTTCGGACTAACATATTCAGGCACTAAAATACAGTATAAACTAACTGTTTATGCATCAGAAACCTTCATGATTCACTTTGCACAGTACTACTTAATAATCAGGCATAATAGCTAAAACATTAAATTATATCAAACGAACAAAAAAAACAAATTCTACATAAAAATAACAAACACCTATAATAACAAAAATTGTTAGTAAAAATATTGTTAGTATTAAATGCACCAAACAGATTTTCTGTGTCCTATGGGTTATTGAATAAAGACAAGAAACTGTTGCCACCCAAAACCCCAGGGACCACTTATGAATGATGGGCTGGATTTAGACGGTCTGGTGTCTAAGTCCTATCACTAGACCATCTGTATTTGCGTCTTATGTCAGTAAAGCAGTGTGTGATTATTGTACTACAGTACTTTCCAAAACCATATGTTAGGGACCACAATTCTCCCTGTGTGCAGCTCCAATGATCTAAACTAAGTAATCAGGAACACTGGTAGATGGTTCATACTGAAATGTTCAAAAAACAGAAGCAGGAGAAATACTGATCATCTCAAGAGCTAGGTGGAAAAACACACACACACACACACACACACACACACACACACACACACACACACACACACACACCACACACACACACACACACAATATTCCACCCTGGTTAATAATACCAGTAGGCAATGATCTCTAAAAAAGGTACAGCTGAAATCTGGCCTTCCATACACTGATTATAATGTGGTGCAGACTTAAAAAAATAATTCATAGCTCTACACAGAGTTACAGAATCGGATCTGCTTTCCATCCAGGGAGAAATACAGGTCCATCTGCACCAGAACCAGAAGGTTCAGGGCCAGTTTTTTCCCCACACAACCATAAATCTTTTGAACTTTACACCGCTAGGACACTCACTACACTTCATCATCTTACAGTTCTGCTTCAGTTCTACATTTTCTCTGTACCAATGTACAGATTGTTAATTCATAGATAACACTAGTTTATCCAACTATAGATATCAATTATCTGAATATACACTTTATATTATCTCTGTTACTGATGTACATACAATCTACATAATGCACACATTTTGCACAATATATAATTACACCTAACACTTTATATGTTGTAAATACAACTTGCACATACTGCCTTAATGTACATATTTACCTGCACTGCATTTAAACAGTTTCTACTACTTCTGGTAGACAATTTTCAATGAAAGTTTTTTTCTATGTATTTTTGCCATTTACCTGAACTTTCCAATGACAAAGTTCTATCTATCTATCTATCTATCTATCTATCTATCTATCTATCTATCAGTAAATGGAGTATGATGAGCATTTGATGTAGGCATTATAAACTTAATTCTTGTCCCTATAGAAAAAAAAATACCAACTCGTACACACCTTAAATGAGTAAGGGGGTTTACTCAGGTCTATCCCATCCTTGATCAGCTTATCTCGGATCAGGATCTTCAACTTGAGTTTTGGGTAAGATGTTGGATCCGGAAGTTCTCCAAGCAGTTGATTATTGTTACTGGACATCTCCAGGTCTTCTTTGCCCCAATAGGACCCACTGCTATTACTGTCATAGACATTGGAGACATCAGGCAGGGGCTCTAAGGTGAAGTAAAGACCTGGGGCCAGCTTCTTGTCCTCCTCTTTCAGTCTATGCACTGCTCGGAGAACTATGAGCCTGTGCTGTGGAAGAAACACACCAATGGCGTCCAGGTCAGGCTCTCCGATCTGCTTACACACCTCCAGGTCGTCGTATCCGTTATCCATGAACGATTCGACATACTGAGTCAGCTGCAGGGTTTTCAGCCACTCGTAGACGATGGCAGGGCCGCTGCTCATCCTTACTGCTACTTTCTCAATAGCGCATTCGAGAAGATGCTGCGGCTGGATGATCCTCCTCGGTCTTTGTGGGAACTGGAGTTTGGCAAGGCGTGAATCCGTAAGAGACGCAGAACAGAACTACTGGGAACGCCAGTTTATTGCGTATCTCAATCATGCCAAGCGAACAAAACCCACACAAACGAGGCTACATTTTAAACCGAAAATGCAAAAGCAACGTGGAAGTTTAGCTAAAACTTGAGATAAAGGCACGAAAGATAAAGTTCAAAAACGCTGTCGGCATTTCAGGGTGAACACAACCTGGTGACACGGTCCATTGCTGAGGATTTATTTACCTTCGCAAAAGTGTCCCTTTCAAACAAATACCCCAGCAGTCAGGGTTCAGGTGGAAATCAGTAGCGTTCTGCGCTGGCGTCTCCAAAAGTGTTCATGAATATCCGCGCTTTCATTCAATTAACCTCTAAAACTATTTTAAACGCCATCGATACAAAGTCTTTAAGCGTCGCTTAGTTACAACAGAAAGAACCAGCGCTTTTTTCCCCGAGTTTCTAACACAAACCCACGAATACACAGAAAGCAGCTCGGTGCGCCTCGTTGCGCGCGTCAACTGAACTTGCTGCGTCTGATTATCTGTCTGTGGTTAAACTGAACAGACTTTGCACCCGTCGGGTTTCTACTCCACAGCGCCTCCTAAAGACCACATGAGGAAGTGCAACACTTTACAACAAGTAAAATCCATTTTTGTTTATTATACACGTTGTGTAAAAAAAATCAGTCCTTTAATTTGTTGTATTATTTATATATACTTTTATTTTATCCGCGACTAAGTGATTTGTACTCATAGCCAAAATGTTTTTTGCTAATTAAATAAGTAAAAGGTCAAAGAGTTGTGTCTTATTGCTGGCGCAGGAATATCTAATATATTCATTCATTCATTCATTCATTCATTGTCACTAATCCATCACAGGGTCGCACACACTCACTCCCTCCTATGGGTAATTTAGAATCACCAATTAACCTAACATACATGTTTTTGGACTGTGGGAGGAAACCGGAGTACCCGAAATAAACCCACGCAAGCACAGGGAGAACATGCAAACTCCACACAGAAAGACACCGAACCCAGGCCTTTCTGCTGTGGGGCAACAGTGCTAACCACTAAGACACCGTGCTGCCCCAATATAATTAATTACAGGGTTAAAATGCAAGAAAAGTTTAGCATCTGGGGTAGTTTTCCTCTTCATCACCCTTTTTTCAATATTAGTGGCTGTTATAGGTTAGATTATTTATAGCTGTCTAAATATCTTACACTAACATTCGATCCCCATGCATTTTTTATGTAAATGCAAAACACAGCTGTAATTTAATAGCAAAAGTGAAGCAACATTTGATGCAAAATAAGTCTCCCTAAAGTGACAAATCCAAATGATTTTTCAGACCAGGATTAACGTCAAGGGGGGCACTTGGGGGCCGTGCACCACCCTCCCCCAAAAAAGATTGTTTTTCCTCCTACACCATTTTGAATTCATTTAATATATGAATTACATATAATAATTATATATATAATAATACATCAAGAATAACTACAAAAAATTAAACATTGAACATTCCATGATTTTAATATAATAAAAACGAGAAATTACAGTTTTAACGAAAATTAAACCTGTTTCTCTGTATCTTATGCGTCATTACATCTTTAGCATATTGGTTTGTATGCTGACTAAATTTACCATAGTTTTTTTAGCTTTTTTTTTCATAAGTAATTTATTTAATTACATTGGTAGATCAGTCCTAGTTGGACACGGTGTTTTACAGCCATCTAGCGGTGAAAAATTGAGATGCTCCAGGTGCTGATATTTTACAGTAGGGAGGACTTTTGTTGGTCAGTATGGGAAACAGGGCTGCTGGTCCAGTGAATAAAAGGCACTCCTGTCTGTGGTAGTGGTGGCCCCACTAGCTATTTTTTTTTTCTGACAGGAATAGAGAAACTCATCAATTCATCAATCATCAGCGATAGAATTGATGGGTTTCATGGACACAACAGACATTTTGCCTTAAGGCTTTAGCAACGAGTCAGGCTGAGGTTTGAGCTTAACCCTTTCCGTGCCAGTGCCATGGGCTAACCTTAGAGATGATTCAACAGGCAGTATATATTGCATTTTGTAGGCTGAAGTTCTGGTAAATATAGGAATTGTGAACATTTTGTATGTTAGTGTGAATATGGCCTGCAGCAAAACAAGTATTCCTGCTGGCATTCTGAAAGCACTGTCCTCAAAGTCATACTGTTCATGCGTAAAATCCAAGTACAGTATACACCCACCAATCTTCACCCTACGATTAATGAGAGAATAAGAGGAACTTCTTCTAGAAAAACACCTGAAACCGGGACTCTTCTGAGCTCACACTTACACACACAAACCAGAACTCCTGCACATACTGCTACACACACAGTTGCGCTTTAAATTTCACTGTTAGTCACTTTGATACACATCTGATACACACTGCATGTTTTTATTTTCTTTTATTTCTTTCTGTATCTTTTGATTAAATTTAAATGTTTTGATATTCCTAACCTATTGTTTTCTTTTATCCATTGTCTGGAGTCGTAAAGAACATTATACTACGTTGTACTGTCATGTATGTGACAATTTAATTTTAAACTAAGTAGCTTCAAGAATGAAACATTTTCCAGTTGATATACAGATTTCTTAGCATGTTTTATATATACAATTAGCACAGAATGGCCATAAACGTCTTATGAGCGCCTTGTCAGATCCCCTGGCCTCAAAGCTAATGGGTCTTAAAGATCTGTTGCAAAATGTAAATGTTCTCTATAGAAAAAAAGTTTACAATTGTGTGCAATTAAGCTCCCATAGCTGGATGATAAATATTAACCTTAAATGGCCTTTTACAAAATTTTCACTCAGCTGGCAGGTGTCTTTTTTAGCTTTTCCTTGCTGAATTTCCAACAATCCAGCTTAGAGATGGGTTGTGGGCTTTACTCAAGGGCCCAGCAGTGGCAACTTGGTGTCATTAAAACTGTTAAAAACACAAATAACTAGAAAATGGAAATCCACAGATTAATTTGGGTTTTTATCTTGAAAGTAGATTTTAGAATGAAAACCTATGAATAATAATTCTTACACCGTCTAGTTATACCCTCTCAAAACTTTTTAATAAAATGTTTAAAACACACCCAGTTATTATAAGAACTATGCTTTACAGCTATAATGGCTAAACTTATTGTGAATTGTGTAAAATTTAAATGTAAAAGTTTAGATTGTGGTGCCATCAGGAACAATGAGCACTTGTTTCATTGGTAGTCAAGCATAGTGGGCGAGTGTTTCACCGAAGTACACAAATTCTGTAAAGAAGGAAAAACAACAACAGCTGTTTCATTTACATTTATTTTCTGATCCACAGTTATGTATAATCAACATATTTCCTAGACTGTAGGTGGCAGCATATTAAGAGAAACATCCATGTGAAATTTTGCTTAATAAAACTGTACAGTAACTGCTATAATGAGGAAAACTGCACCCCACAGAAACTTTCAAACATGGCGATTAAGAAAACAGACCCTCTCCCCAGAAAACAGAAGAGCATGGGCTTTAGGGAGTACTATATCGGCTGATTATGCTCACGTTGAACAATTCAAAATGTAACAACACACGTTAAATATGTTCCTCCATGCCAGGCCAAGAAACAAAAGATACATGGGATCTGTTCTTGACTAACATGATTCCGAAATTAGACGTCTCTAAAGGTTATATATTATGAATGTTTCAAATTTGTAAACACTAAGTATCATGCTGGCTTTTTTGTGCAAGAAAACTTGGTATGACACACAGTATACAGAAATGGCCCATAGTCTCAGACACATGGGGCTTCAAGGCTGAAGCAGCTCCTTCATCTACACATCACCAAGCAGTTGTCTGGCCTTCAAGTTGTTTTAATTTAATATTTGATACTTAGGGAGAATATATACAACCAATTATCCTAAAATGCACCATTCTCTTTAAATAATATACTAAAAGTATTTATCTGTAAATATCTGAAATTAAAAGTATATATATTTTCCAAATATATAAATATATTATATCATTGAACTGACAGTGAAGACATATCTGAGAGTAAAAGACACTCCTTGATGCTTGTCATTAACACATCCCAGCATTTTGCTTACTCATTTTTTGGTCCTCCTAAAAGAAACGAATGGCAAAAAAAAAAAAAATAGTTACGATACAAACTATAAAAATATCAATAAAATGACTTACATGTTATTATAATACAAAACATAGTGCAAAACCACACAACTGCTTATACAGGAAAAAAAAATCTTATGAAGCACAGTAGCATAATTCATTTTCAGTTCGCTCAACGCTGAAAGTTCTCCATTTTGGAAGGTATTTACACAAATATCATGGCAAGCAAAGGTGTGGCTTCCGGTATTACTAGGGAGGTCATGACACCCTTTTCCAAGCATCACAGCTGAACAGTTTGGACAATCAAATACTAGCTAAACAACTTTTTGGTGTCAGACAAGAACATGGCGGCCGTCCCCAGTTGCTTTGTGCTAGCACTCTCAAATTTGTCTTCAAATGTCCAACTATTTACAACATTTGGCAGCAATCTGAAAAAAAACCCCAAAAGCATTGTCTTTTGTCGGCAAATAAAGAACAAAAAAATGCTTCTAAATAAATAAATAGCAGCAATTTCTTGCACCTCACAAACAAAAATAAGGACAAAAAGACTTAGCACATGCATACCAAAAAAAAAAGTTTTAACACAAAATTAAAAATCATTATTAGGTGCTATGGCATTTCTACATAGGTGAGCATACACATATTCCCGCATATATGCATGTTCACAAACATAGATATACAAATAGAACGAGCATATTTGCATGATAAGCAAAGGCAAAAGAGAAACCCCTTTCAGATACAGATCGGGGAAATGCTGACCAACAGCATGGACTTGCTTAGTGGTGCTCAGTCACTTCCTGTCGCAAACACAAAGATGGCTCTAGTCGGTTCTGAGGTGGATAAATCTCATGCATTTATCTTCACTTTGGGAGAAAATGGAGACGAACTGATAAGAGAAATATATATATATATATATATATATATATATATATATATATATATAAAATTTTATCTCCATCTGAGGACTGCTGAATGGAACCAGGCCTGTTTAGCGGTTTCACTGGAGAGATGTTTACAGGGTCTCCCCTCAGGGTCACACAGCAAAGAAGTTGAAGCATCAGTGGAAAAATGGGAGGAGGAGCAAGACTCCACAAAGTATTCACAGAACCTTCTTCCTTAGTTCCCACCAGTTAGTGAGAAAATCTACTACATCTGTCATCACAAGGCACATACCGAAAGTCATGCCTCACTCTTTTATCAAGTCTTTAATCAAGTTTCGCCACATGGACAAAAAATAGTACACATGCTCCAGGATATAGGTCTCCAGTGTATGATATGTAACTGCTTATGAACTACATATATTTAGCAGATGATTAGATCATGCTCAGTTCATTTACCCTTTATATTAGCTTGGATGATCGCGTGTGTCTACAACAAATGCTTTTAATAGATTTCTAGGGTTAGGATCGGTGTAAACCATAAAAAGGACCAAATTTAAACACTGGCATGATTCTATTCTGCATGGGCCAGTCCGTGATCTGGCAGAAATGATTACATGCTATATGGTTATTTCAGCACACTACCAGCCCTTTAAAGATGACACTTTATCACACATCTACTCCTCAGTCCATGTAAAGGAAAAAAAAAAAAGGAGTAAAATGCTAGGTTTCTAAGTCTCTAGACATGCTATTTATTTAGATCCATGTAATCAGAAGGCATTACACCAGGCAATGCTATGGGCATAACATTTACTGTGCTTACTCTTGTCCCATTCATTTTTAGAAATAATCACCATCTTTTTCTGCTTTTTGTTTCTTTTTTTATGGTTATGGCAGTGACAGAATGACAGCACAGATAATGATGAGGATGAGTTACATGGCCAGATCCTATGTTGGGTCCCCTATCCTATAACAGAAAGTAGCATATTTGGAACAGGAAAGATTACCCAACCTCTCAGATATCGTTTTGAGAAATTCATTTTTTTTGCTGGCATTCTTTCCCCCTTTCCTGCTTCTTCTCTCCCTCGGTTTATCCTCTTAGCTCAGTCTGTGCCAGAAGAATTATGAAGTTGAACTTGTAAATGGCAGACACAACCTTTACTTTTTGAGAGAGAAAGAAAGAGGAGGAAAAGAGGGAGAAGAACTGGGATGGATGCACAGCTCCGAGGCATACTGTAGGACCCCGTGACTCTCTGCATGGCCATCAGAGCTGATACCACTTTTTATCCTTGTACTTTAACATCACCTGAGAGACAGAGAAAAGAATTTTTTTTAGTTTCAAATCAACGTCATTATCAACATTTAAATGAATATGGTTAAATTTTCTTAGCGTCGATCTGCCTGCAATGAACTCACATCGTGTGCATGCTTGGAAAACGAGTCTGCGCTGGCCATCATGGCTGCTGTCCTCTCCTCCAGTTCACCGAGCTTCTGTCCTCTCTCATCTAGAGCTATCCGGGCCCGTGCCAGCTCACCTACCACTCCAGAAGCTGCCCCCTTCATGCCCTCCATGCTACCTGGCCCTGGAATGTGCTGGGCAAGGCTGCGTGAAGCCTTTCCTGCTGACAATTCTCCAACTGTCACCACAAGATCAAGGACAAAGAAGGGTAATTAGTATTTCAAACTAGTGCCCAATAATATGACATGATGCATGGTGCAGGAGCCAGTTCAGTAAAGGAGGGGACTTTACTAAGGGCTCTACTTAGGTTTTAGCAACAGTTCCGTGTTTAAAAATGGAAAAAGTTATGTAATCTGATGTGGGTGTTTCCTAATGCACGGATCAAAAATAATAACTTTGAAGGATTGTGTGTTACCAGTTTTAATTATGATTGAGATTTTTTTACATTTTTATTAGGTCAAATCCACCAGCACCAACTGGAGCCACAAAGGTAATTTAAAGCTGATCGAGATTAAAATAAAAGATAAAAAAGGAAAATTGTCTTATGTTTCGTCTATTTGAATTTTTTCGCACTCGGTTTTAAAACTGTCCTTCTCATAAAAGATTATTTTATATTGTTTTTTATTCTTTGCAGATTTCTTGTGCAGGATTTATAGCTGTGCCTCAAACAGTTTTACAGTCTATTTGAGTATTTGCAAAATGACTAAAAGGTAAATGTTTAGTTTAAACATGCAGCTCTTATTGGTAACATTGAAACTAGAATCAAAATACCTAAAATGGCTGCCTGGACCACTTCTTATCACCATCACAATATCTGACATCACAGCATTATCTAAGCTAGAGCCACAGGTTCCTTTCTTAGTGTGCATATATATTCGTAAAGTTATTTATTAACATCAGTTATTGATACTTACAGAGATCCTCTCTATCCAAGGATTGGGCTCCACCTCCAAAAAGACCTTTAAAAAAGCCTCGGTTAGGAGCCTCTGGTGTCTCGACTGGAGTGAACAGTTCTCCTAACATTTCCTGTAAACAACAACATGTTTTAATTAATTACTACAAGCAGGATAAGGGTTGTAAATAAACACCATAGACAAACACACACACACACACAGTGAGTGAGTACGCATTTTCAACCTGTAAGTTGTCGCAGGTTTCTTGACTGTAGGTAATTCTCTGGATCTCTGTAGGGGAGGTGAGATACAGAGCCTGGCCCAGGTTGGAGAAGCAGAAGGTCCGGGCTATCCGCATGTCCGTCAGAGGCAAATAGTTCACATCTAGTAGTGGACGCAGACTGGGCAAACTGACACAGAGAAAGGAAGCTAATTATGGCAAAAGGAAAACAGTTGAAACTTCGCAGTGCCAGAGCTAATGCATCAAAATTCTGTGTAACACTGTGTAAGATTATAAAGAAGAAAATGTTTAAACATCACCACAAGCTGCAGCTGTGCCTCATGCATACCTGAGAGTCATTATGTGCCCATTGGCACAAAAGCAGGCGATGCAGATTCCAGCATGAGGCATGGCAGGCATGACCACAACGTCGGCCCTCAGCACGTACGAGGTCTCGGTGATGTTGTGCTCAAAGATGCAGTTCTGAGAGGGCAGAGCCACCACTTTGGCCTGTTTTTCAGAACAGACTACAGCGTAGTGGGTGTCTTGGTTCTCCTGAAAAGAAGGGGGTGAGGCAGGTCGCCGCCGCCGTGTCTTTTCCCGCTCCTCCTCAGGGGCATTGAGGTCATACCAGCACTCAGAGGCAGGAGGCTGTAGAGAGCCACTTGAGTCCATTAATGCTATGTGCAAAATGCCTCCTTTCAACCGAATTACTGAGCCTGGAGAAAATCACGCACATAACATTGTTTTTCCCCTGTAATTCAATACTGTTATATTTCATATACATAATATTAACATTTTTGTATTTAGTTGTTGTGTTCTTTTACCACAGAATGAGATGCCTATTGTTTGCTGAAGCCTCTGCTCAGGAATAGAGGGCACACTGAAAGAGATACCCAGCATAGTACCCACAGAGGTGCCCACCCAAAGGTTGGGGGATGCTGCCACATCACTCTTCCTAGACAGGAAGTCGCAAAAATGCAAAGAAGAGATGACCTCGCGTGACTCTTTATCAATACTTGTCACACTGGAGCTGCGGGAACGGCTAAAGGAGTTGTCCTTGGCATCTGTCAGCGCGGCGATCGATTAGGTACAGAAAAACAAAAAAGCAGAAGGAGAACAAGGGAATAGTTTATCATAATTTGGTAACTTAGAAAATTCTTGTAAATCTGAAGCTAAAGGAATAAAACCAGCAGTTGCAGTAAAATCAGAAATTAACTGATGACAACCACTTTTTAATGTTAGTTAGCAATTAAAACCACAAAGGACAGTTAAATATATATCTGATGATTGCAGTAAAGCCAGCAGCGCGTGTGATACAAACAAGCACATACAAATACCATATGAAGACCTCTTATAATCCCAAAAACCACAATAATAAATTTAGCTGTAGTCTTAGTAACATTGGCTGGTTTAAATGTAATCTGATCCTGCAGACCATAGGCCTGGATTCCCAACAGTATTTTAATTATTCACACTGAAAAATTTACTTTCGGTCTACACAGTGGTCAGTGAACATGGAACCATATTACTCATTCCTATTATCTTTCCCTATGACTACACTCCTTCATTTATACATACATAAATAAAGAAAAAACTCCACAGAAACCCATTCAATTTCCTTTCCCACCTTCTAATTCTTTTCATAACCTATAACAATGTTTTGATTGTGTGGCCTGTACCTGCTGAGTAAAGTAAACCCAGGAAACACAAGTACACAGTTTATTCAAAGAACCATTGTATAAAGTCTTGTTTTTTGATTAACTCCAGCTTCTCCCATTGACACGGTTGCATTCTTTCTAAACAGTAAATTCTTTCTAAATTGTTAAATAACAAAGACTAGCGTTATAGATTACAGTAAAAAAGTGAAACTGTGAAAAAAGAATTAACTGCTTTCGATAACATGCTATAACACTGCTGAGAAACCAGATCAATATAGTCTCACCAAGCCAATTATTAATAAAGTGGTATCAATAATATGCTTCACATCATCCCGAAGGAAAAATCCACCTACAAAATAGCTTGCAAAATATTAAATATATTTCCAATTATGTAATCTCAAATGCTAGGATTTATCACATGAATACATTCTCTTGTCTTTTGCTCTCAACATTTTAAATGTCCAGTAGTTTTTTTCCCACTTTGCTGTCAGACTGCCCGCTGATACCGACACCAGTAGGGTTTTATTTCTGCCTAAAGCAACCAAAGTGTTTCATCCTTCAGTCTGTCCAGCTTTCTTACCTCTTCATCTGTTTCGTTTGCTTAAACAGACAAAATTTAAGAGCTTCGGCTTCCAATTATGTCGTTTCAACACTGCCATTATTGACTGTGTGCTTGTTTCCTTAAAGTTGATTTGTCTTATACACTATAAAGTGAATCGTATGTGTACACCTGACTATCACACCCATATGTGGGCCTTCCCAAACATCTTTGTTCAGTTCAAAACTGATTCGCCCTGTTTGATCTTTTGTTTTTCACAGCTGACACCTTTGCAGATATGATTGGACACCCCGGTCTAGATTGTGTTTGTATTCTGCATTATGACAATTCTTCTTTGGAAGTAAAAAGACCAAACCTGTTCCATATGACGATGCACCTTTACACTAAGTAAGGTCTACTTTGAACATGGTTTGCTGGGGCTGGAGTGAAAGAACAGCTTTAAGATTAATGGGAAACTGAATGCAGATTAATCCTTGTAATGGTATTTTCTGCTTCAGAATCTAGCAGGAAACTGCAAAGGTGGAAAATACTATGGTGTTAAAATGGGTTTGCTGGTAAGGCATCGACATACTTTTGGTAATATAGTAGAACTACATAGTATTATGGGGCTTGACATTATGGGTGTTGACGTAACATGTTCGATTAAATTTTTCACCTGTACGTTTATATTATAAGTACACATGTATACATATATAATGGCTAGGAGAATTGTGAGTGTGGTCTGATGACAGTTATTAATTTACTTCAGGTTTGGTAAAACCTTTTCTATTAACACTGTCTCCTAGCAATATAAGCAAAACCCAACTGCTTATATCGCAAAAACAGAATCACCAGGTACATATAAAATTTTTAATAAGACATATTGCTGGTGGATTTTTCCTTTTAATTTAAACCTTATTAAAATAAAAATGATTATATTTTGTTAAATACTAAAAGGGCATACATTTTTAATCAGCAAATCACTGAAATCTGTCCAGTACTGTACAGGGATCCATAAACCCAAGTCAGCGTGCATATTTCAAGCCACCACGGCGGATACCAGAAAAGGAAAAGAGTTAGTACAGTCAGTCACCCTGGATTAAGCCATTGCAAGGCTAAATCAGGACCACTCACTGGAATCAGGCACAGAGTGGGTCCTGTGAATAGATGTTGCATTTCTTCTCAACACTTCCTCCTTTTCATTACACACAAGTTTCTTATTAGGGAGAAAGCACTGCCGCTGTATAGTTCCTTCCATACACAGTGTAAAGAATCAAAGAAGCAACAGAGCGACATTGATGATCTCACACACAGACAGGCACACAAAACACCAAGCTTCATTCATCCACACTCAGCATCTTTTTCAATGTAATTGCTTTCTTAACAAATACATGATATACATATTTAGATAAGACGCACACATACACACAAAAGTTCAGGCTTACCATCTTGTTTCTGATCAGCAGTCAAGCTAAATTTCCATGACATCTTAGCTGGAAAAAAAACACATAATAGTTCTCAACAACAGTAGATGTCTATAAAATGTCTCGTTAGGTTGAGAAAAAAAAAAAGTCTAGCCATTTTGTGTCTTCCTCCATTTTGCTTCAGATATTTAGGTGATTCAGATAGAAACTGATAGAAATGGAATAGATTAAGTCAATAGCAAAGTCAAACCATTCGAGCTGGCCATCAACTCAACTGTAGCCTTGAAGAGATTGAAATCTGCTCATTATAGATTTAGTCACATTTCGTAATTACACCATGCATGAAGGGGTTAGTTAAAGTGAGGACCAGCACCATCCAAGCAGAACATCAAACGACTCGTTAGACTTTGCGAGAAATTCAATGCGTTATTGATTCGTAAGATTCCAGTAGGAAAAGTGTGTTGAACTTAATGTAAATCTTGTATGCCTGTGTGTTACCCTTGCGATAGATCATACAGCCTGTAAATGTTAAACAAGTTTAGTCAAGAGAAAACAATAAAAGGAAGCACAACAGTTAGTAAAAGCAGTGTGCTGAACCATACGTTATGTACATGAATATTAATATTCCCAATTTTGTAAGTATTTTTTAATTCATTGACCAACTGATTGCATTTTAGAGCTTAGCACAAATGTCACTTTCATGAGCTGGTAAAGCTTAAAGTAGGTACCAGTGCATTAGTGGAAAAAGTCACAAACCAAATAAAAAACTCATACAGTACCAATGTCATTGGCAACACTCTTTGTTAACAGTCTGCTTTTCAACTTCACTGTAAAATGTGTAAGAACATGTCAGTATATTGCACCTTCAGTATTATCAGAACAAAACATGGTTAATAACAGGGAACATGACAATACCATACCCTTCTCAAAGAAATTTTGTTTGCTGTCATCATCAGAATGGCAGGGCGAGTCAGAGTTTACGCAGCCTACAACAAATTCCATATAAAGATATGCCATTTTCCAGCCATGGGTCATGCTGCTAACAGCTAAGAATTGTTCTGTTCAGCAGACTATACATTATACCTGTATAGACTTGGAAAATAGTAAAAAAAAAAAAAAGTACAGTATATGAAAAGGACATAAATTATAACTACCTGATGTGGGCGATTTGCACCGATCTTCTAAGGCAGTAGAACCATCGTGGCCATCACAGAGACCTATCGAACACAAAAGAATTCAAGAACTAATAATATAGAGGCAACTGTCTTAGTAATTTTATTCACCTGTAATTAAGGCAGCCACCACAAAGCAAAAAGGAGCAGAAAGATAGGTCAAGGATGACAGATGACTTACTGAGATAGGAAGAGCGTAGTTTTTTCACAGATTCTGAATAAAAGCAAGAGAAGCTGGACATGCAAGACTTCGTATGTTGATTGTCTTTGCAAAACCAAAAAAAGAGACGAACAATGCAAAGGTGAGGCAAAGAAAAGAAAGAAAAATTAAGGAACAGATAAAATGTCCTGACTGACCAACTACCTAAAAGCTTAATCCAGGATGTAAAACATATGTTCTACTAAGTTGTTCAAGTAATTACATGTAGAAATCTATGGATTCAGAAAGTTTATATCTTACATATCAATGTATAACTGCAGAGAACTGCAACATGTTCGCTATACGTAATAAGTCTACTTTAGGCCGATTCCCACCCGGTGGGGACGGTGGGGCTGAGAGCAGAAGTTGCATCTTGTGCAATTGCCTTACCAACAAGTAACTAGTGCTTTGTCTGTCTAACTTTGTACTGACTCATGTGCTTATGATTCCTGAGAAGAGCTTTCATGTTGTAAAGAGACAGACTATTAGGTCTATTGTCTCTATTGACAGTTCAAAGTTGCTTCATGATCAGGATTGTCCTTTCCTGTATCAGCCAGTCTGGGTAAGGGTCTATTCTTAGCAACTCACTTATAAAGGAGCTCCGTTACTACTGTTCTTTAGTCAGTATGTATGGACCATGTTTGGTACTGGTGATTTATTAGTTCTTGTTTAGAGAGGTTGCCGTGGTCGGTTCTTATGTCCACCGGCCACTAGACACTGGTTTTTTGTAATGCCTCTTTCTCCCATGTGTCCTTTCAGTATGTTTCAGTCTCAGATCAGGGTAGATCTGTCCTTGTGCTTTCAACTAGAAGTACACACTAGATGGACCTTTAGAGAATTTTTCCTTTTTTTCTATTGGCCTTTGCTTCTCTGGTGTATCTATTCAGCCTAACAGCCAGACCTGTGAGTCCTTGTTAGACAGTCTCTGGAGCCTCACCTATGGACATCTTGTCACACTTCTTATCCACTTAGGATTTCCAAAGACTCCCCTTAAAATCTTTTCCATAGGGGCACTATCTGCTTGTTACATTCGTAAAGTCTTTCTCAGAAAGATAGAGAAAAAAACTTTAAGAATGTAACAAGTAGATGGAAAAGGAGGTTCGAGGCTTATATTATATATATATATAGTATATGGTATCCAATCCACTTCTAAAAATATATGTTTTGTTTAATTACTTTGATATAGAATAATGCAAAAAATAAAAAAATGTTGTAAATTAAATCCAATTCATAAAAACCTAAGCAACTAAACATGCATGTTGACCATGCAAAATATAGCAATAAAAACATGTAAATGCAACAGAAAAAGACCAACATGACAACATATAGACTTAAAAACCAAGAGATGACTGACTGGATGACTTGAGCATGTTCTCACTATTTGCACCAATTGTGAGTCTGTGTTAGGGTCATTGAGTTCAGCCACTTCTACAAGCCCACTGCACTAAAAGCCATAAAGAAAGAAACACTGATGCTGCTCACTCACCCAGTAAGCTTGATTATTAGCCTAGCAGACATGCACACTGCAGATGGCTCACCTCCAGATGGCTGCCTGGATTTGCGTGGTGAGCGTGGCTGTCTCTGGTGGGGATCAGAGGAGCCGTACAGTTCCGCTGTGCTTACATTGAGCAGCAGTGTCTTCTGAAGATAATCCACAACCACCAGGCCATTCCCATTACCAAAAACCACTCTGTGGGTTAAAAGCAAGATATATATATGGATTTAGTTAACACTGGAATATGATACATTCTTTATAAACTAACCCTTTAAAAGTTATATATGTTAAATGTCAAAAAGCGCTAAGCTGGAATTGAACCTGGGTTGCAAAGCGTCATATTGGCCCAAAGTAAACCTTTAAACCAAATGGTTTATAGCTTTCCACATAATGTACTATAATACTAGAGCGGTTACAGCAATAACTGATAGCAGGGCTTGCAGAAAGTTAATTCCTAGAAGCGCTTTGGGCAGGTCAATCACATGTTTAAGGTTGCTATACTTGTCGCGTGGTGATAGCAATGACTGACAGGATGATGTCAGAAAAAATTGGTGAGCAACAGATCTGGATTGTGTGGATACTGTGTAGAATCAGTACTGCTGCCTCCAACACAGTTCACGTGATCACAGAGTAAAACAAGCGCGGATTAAAAAACACAATTTTTATACCGGCAAAAACATAATTACCCAAATATATTTGTGAAAGAATACAAAAGCAATGATATATATATATTTTCCCCCTATAAAGATTGCCCAAAGGGAAGCCAATTTAATAGCTAATTTTTAGATTGACTTTCTTAGTCTTAAAATCTTAGTCAGGAAGCCGAAAACATGAGCAAAAAAAGTAATATAATGTATAAATATGTTACAGAATAAAGGATAATTTTCAGAAAGGAACTATTTTAACTATTACCTGGATTATACATGCAAAGGTGACCAAATACACAGGGGCAGTGAGGGCTGTATATAGATTACAGCTAATTATGGCAACATTTTTTACAATAATTTATCGATATTCTAACCTATAGTATTAATACATATTTAAATGCCATGTTAAACCGATTTAATTTTTTTTTTACAATACAACAGACAAAGTCTTTGTAAAAAAAAATTTGTAGCGATAACTTTATTGTTTACGAACACTGTTTACGAAAGTTTTTAAAATATCCTGCATGATTATATTTTTCCAAGATTTGTTACCCACTTTGTTAACCCTTTCTAATGTTACATAATCTCAATAGAAATATATATTTGTTTACATTTATCTTCAAATAATTAAATAACTAAGTAATTAAGCCCAATATTTTCTCTGGACTAGAACAAATTAGAATCGCCAGGTAGCATATAGATTATAAAAAGCCTATGCACTAAAATTTAGAATGCTATTTTTTATATTGTCGAAAATATATACGTTTAATCATTTTACATTTAACTTGTGCTACTAGACCAAACTGGAATAAAGACACAGTCTTGATTATGTGTTTATGCAATTATGTGTGTAACAGCTTACAGGCCATATGCAGAGTTAACAGCCAGGCTGGTGATCTGCTGTGGTGGCTCCCCACTAACCCACACCAGCTGAATGACCAGTTCCACCTGGTAGCCTGGAGACTGCTTCAGCGGAGTGTTCCTCACCCTGTAAATACACAGCAAAGCAGCCGTATGCTGAAACCAAACCACAAGACACTACCAGTATACTAAAATCAACAAAAATACCTGTTTATTATGTATGGAACAGGATTACAAATATCACAGACATAGAAATCATAATAGATTTCTATTATTATGTATTTAATTTGACTTGTACTTTTTTGGTATAATATTGATAAAATTATAAAATAATATTAAGAGAGTTTGCTGTAAGACTGCAGAATAAAATTAGTTTAAAATGACTGGCGATGATGAATCATACATGCATAGCATGTACTGCAAAAGCTTTTATCTGAATTCTGTTCGCACATAACTAGCTACAGCATAGAAAAAGCACACACAAGCAGGAGCAAAAAAGTCAGGGTTACAGTACTTGAGACAGGGCACGTTATCACGCAGGCCATCAGTGGAGTCGTTGCTGCTCGTGGATAGGTGTGTTGGGGGTGCGCAGGACTGAGGGCTGGATGAAGCTCCCGGTGTGGATACAGCCGATGTGTGCTCCCCTCCACAATCCGGAGAGTCTACATCATTCAGCTCACACTGCATCCGCACCTCCAACAGCTACACATGCAGAAAAAAAAAAATCATAATTTTTTTTCTAATCCCATTAAAAATATGAATCCTGGTAGGGTTTTGTCTTGAACTGTTAACTGAACACAGGCCAAACTGTGGCCATGATGTAAGTCATACCTGAACCTCCTCTGTGGTTATTTCCTGTTTGCTGAACCGGTAAACAATGACATGAGCAGAGACCCCAGCCACACATAGCATGCGGCTCTCCGGACACCAAGACAGACTATGGATGGCAAAAGGGTCTTCATCAACTATGTCAGTGCTGGGCTTCTCCTCCTTGTTACGGGCTTTTTCGAACACCTTGGCTGTTTTTAGCTTATACAGCACCTGCAGCATTACTTGTATATAAAATAAACAGTTTTCATTTAAATGGCTTCATTCCCAGAAAATGTACCATAATAAAATAATATCAGAAACCTCTAACTACAAAATACAGTTTCAACATTATGTCAGTTAAAAATTAGTACTCACATGCAGAAGCATCCCAAAATTTGACGGATCCATCAGCATGTCTGTGGTATATAAAAAGTAAAACAAGAAAACAGTAAGAAAACTTAACACTGATTAAAGAAAATACTTCCTTTTTTTTTTTTATTATTACAAAAAATGAAAGTGTTTTATTACGTGAGGTGAATAATATTACAATATATAAACTACAGCTTATACAGCCACACAAATTAACACACAAGTCATAGAACACTGAAAAAAACTGTAGTGTTTGCAGGACATGCTCTACTCTCTTACAGCATGGTTAATAATTTAAATCAACTGTCTCTTTATAATAAGGCTACACTTAGTTAGTTAGTTAAATCCGAATAAGGACAGACAAAATCGGTTTGCAATTTTTTTTATGGAGATTGCCTGTGGTCTCCCTTTATGCCTTTCAGCTTTAATTAAATTTAATCCACCTTGAATTTGACCCCTTTTACTGCTTTCTTAAACATCGAGACAGACCACAGCATGAGACGTGACAAGAAGAGATTATACTGTCACGGGGAAAAAAAATCCGAAATCACTGAAACATTTACAGTGACACAAGGGTGATAAACCACATGGCAATTTGTACAAGCTGCACCTGATAGGCTTTTACACCCATCTCTCTACAGACTGTACGAATTCATCTATCTATCTGTCTGTCTGTCAGATATATAAATAAACAAGACATAGACAAAAATGACAGATAGAAGGCTAGACAGAAGAACATGTGTGTGTTATCAACAGATCAGGTGCACAAGCCACATTTTCCCACAAAATGTGGAAAATCCAGTGCATTTTCAACTTGCATTAACCTCAAAAATATAAAGCATTCTTCAAAAACAAAACCCAGCAACGCACAGGACCTAAACTCACCCTGTGATAATGATCTCTGGATAGCTTTGTGTACTCTGGAACCAATTACCACCACTAATAGGCCATTCCTGAAAGCAAAATCTCAGATTTCAACACAGAATAGATTATTTTTGAATAAATAACTGGAGAGGTGCAAGGACGCATACATTTACCTTTTTGCTGTAGCCCTGTCTCTTTTGCCTGGATCCCACAGAGTAAAGTGCAGGGATTAGTTCATCAGGACAGTCAGCAAAGTATTCACAGCAGGTCACTGGAGACTCGTGGATGGTCAGAGGATATGGATTTTCAAAGATAGGGTACCTGCATGGTTAAGATGTTAATGTAATCTTTTTTGTAGTAAAAGATGCAAGGCTTTTATTTGCATCATTTCTGAGAACTTGCATACCCAGTTTGTGTGAGGTCGATAACTACAAGATCTTTCTCCAGGAGGGCTACAACAGCATAAGGCTCTTGATAATCTGTGTAAATATATATTCCGTAATACATCATAAACGCTGACTAATACGAATGGAACACCTATTGGTATTATTTACTCCTTTAAAACCAGCAAATTACTTGAATATAAAAAAATAATTTGGGATAAGACTGAAGAAGTGGATTACCATTTGGATAGGGAGTTTCACACAGAGTTAGGAAATCCACAATGGGATAGTCCATCTCTAGTACAGCAGTACTTTTTCCATGCATTACAGTCAGACAGGCCCTGCGTCCCACTGTATCATATGAAAGCCCTCCAGACAATACCATAAAAGGATCCCTAGACAAAAAAGGTACAAAATAAGCATCAACATGACTTTTAGACAACAGTCACCTGAAGTTTAGCAAACATTTGCATTATACAAATGTGCTTCTAATGTTCACCCTAAAACGTACCCGGCTCTAGTTGTTTTGTATTCCACTTTCAGAATGGGTTTGCATGGCTCAGGCTTTTTTCCATCCTTAGGCTGCTTGCCTTAAAGAAAGAATTTCCGGAGAAATGTTTATTATATTTATTCCCCTAATTAGATTAAATTATGTTGATATTTTTAAAAACCAACATTTAAAAAAATGTACAAGAACAGCTTTAAGTGGCTCATTGGACAGGAGCTTTACCATGTGGTGTAATGATCTGTGCTGGCTTGGCAGGAGAGCGTATATTCCATGTGGTAAGTGTACCATCTGAATGACTGCACACAAACTGTTTCCCTTCATGGTGCCAGGCCACTGAGTGAATCGCCTAGAAGCCAAACGAAGGACGAGTAATCAAACACAGATCATCCAGAAAAACCATAAATATGCAGATCATTTTTCTTAGAAATTTAAAAAAAAGCATGCATGAATTAACATTAGCCCAATAAGGCGATATTCTAAATCACAATAAGGCGGGACTAAAGAGTTTCTTCATAGGTTTGTTTTTCTGCTTATGTATAGAAAAAAATGGCATGTTGTGGCCCCACATTATCCCAGTATGTCCCTTTACGTACAAGTTCAGTCACTTATACTACAAATGATGGACCTAGTGTACCAGTGTGACCAACCTGCATCATATTTTTGAACAAAATAATTGTCTATATATTTTTGTATTATTTCTCCAAAGTATTTTATTACATCAGTATTCATTAGTGGGAATTTTTCCTGCAGGAGAAAAGCAGTAAATATCAGCTAAATATTGCAGTCATCCAAAACTTAAAAACAGTTTGATATTAAAGAAAAAACACTCCAAAACCGAGTTTTACATCTTTGGCATTTGAAAATGATATGCTGTAAACCTTAAAAACAGAGCTGCAAATTAGAGCCGACGTGTCAGTGTAGGTGGAGTGTGGCGTATTTATTTTTCTACTTTCTTGCACTTGATGAATAAACATAACATTAAAACCTTCACATGGACCAGCATATTATTATAAAGATGTGGAATCTTTGGATGTCTCCAAATGTTTGTTAATCAAGTTAAAAAGCGTTCATTATCGGAAAATGTTATCCAATTGTATTCAAGTTAGTTATACAGTTACAAAAACTGTCATGTACACTATACCCATACTGTTACTACCTTTATTATATAATTAGTATTAATATCAATAATGATTGCATTAATTATTTGTCTAATTACTGAGGGAAGTTAACACTATTTTGCTCTGTGAGAATTCGATCAGATCTTAACTCAAAGGAATTGGAGGGTTAATTCCTCATGGATTTCAGGAACAGAAGGTACACAATTATCTACCAGAACATGTTTAAATAAAGTTTTGATCGATTAAAGCTCAAAATGTTTGAAGACAAATCAAATAAAAATATCATACCTCATCATAACTGTAGCGGTAGTCAGCTTTCTTTGATTTTAAGTCCCACAGTACAACAATACCACATTCAAAACCTATCAGAAGCTGTAAAAGATAACAAAAAGCGATTCAGATCCTTGCAGACTTTCTCTTTACAAGAACTGCAGAACAAATACACAACAGTATTGCTGGTAAAATTTATATGAATAAGTGCATTTGTTTTGTAGATCTGACCTTTCCCTCATCCATAGGATTATCACTGATGTGTACCACAGGACCAGGGTGAGTTTTAGAGGAGCTAAAGTGAAAAAGAATGAAAAAGCAGGCACGATTTAGTAGGAAATCAAAGGAAATTAATCAAACTAAGAAATAATTTGGAACAAAAGAGGCGTAAATACATTAAAACTCATAAACATAGTCTTCGAATATAGTTTAAATATTTTACAAAGTGAACTAAACTGATAAAAATTGCTAAACAAAATTAACACATACATAGAAATATATTAATTATATTTATAAATCCTGAAAAAAAATGAAATATATGCATTCAAATTAAAAGGACCCGTGTTAGTATTTAAGCAATAAAATGGTACTTTAATCATGAAAGCTACACTGTAAATTAAAAAACTAAGATTAACAGTTAAAAATAAATTAAAATTAGAAATACTTCTGCAGCATTTCTTGAACTCAAATAGAATTGTATTGTAAGGTGATACGATTTCAAACAAGTCCAAGTGTACAGAAAGGTCAAAGTCTTGTTAATAATTTTGTAAAAAATAAAACTAGCAGTATGCATTTTTATACATACACACAGTCACATATAAAGAGAACATTAATCTATGTCAGCAGGACTAAAAACCAATTTAATTACACCCTTCTGAACGTAAGACACACCGTCTCCATAGCAACAACAGCAAGAACATGAGGTTGGACCCCAGACAAAACACCATCCTGGTGCACCAACCATATGTTACTAATCTAACTGCTGTCTTTAACTATGTTTATTATCTTAACAAATAGTAACTACATTTCCATTTTTTTTTTTAAGTAGAACAAAAATGAAACAAAAATCTATAAGAAAATTTATTAGTCTATTCTGAAGCATTTCAGTTTAACAGTCTTGTCCTCTGTGTAACAGCTTTAACTTTTTTTGAGCTTAGTTCATAGACATTTCTGGCGGAAAAAAGAACAACACTGAATGAGCGCGTTTGCATTCTTTTAACTTCTTTCTTGTTTCTATAGCAACTCATCGGGCGGACTGGATGTCTGAGACTGAGATGACTGTAGTCGGCCACAGTATATGATCTTCCTGTCTCTGATTACAGCCTAGCACTGGAAACAATAGGACAGTGACTGCTTCTGTCTTTGTAAAGAATAATATTAAGACAGCTACATACTGTGAATAAACTCTAAGAAGTCAAGACGATACAGCATAATTAATAACACACACATAATTTATTTATTTTATGCCTTAAGCTGGTATGGTCCAAGTAGTGAGAGAATCACAAACACTCACAGTTCAATGGCTTTGTTCCACATGATGACATAGCCTGAGAGGGTAAAGGACTCCACATTGACAATATGAATGTTTCCTCTTTCTGTTCCAATGTAAAGCCATTTACTCTGGAAGGGCAGATGGCAAAATGTGATCCTGCCAACACACAAAGAAAAGACAAAAACTTGCATCACTATAAATAATTAATACATCCCTGTAACCAAATGACTCGTTTCACTTAAGACATTTTAAGTTTATAGGAGCTTTTTTATTTAAATGCACTAATATGACATATGTACTAAATGTCAACAAGGATGTCTTTATTGTGAACAGACAGTATGTGTATTAACAGACAGCTCTGACTAAAAATCTGCATAAATCAAATATCATAGCAGCCTTTTTCACGGTTGTCATGGAGTGATTTGTTTTGAAGACAAAACGATAGACAAAATCACTTCCATCTGAGCTTATGTAATGATCCAACAGTTAAGTTGGAGCTAATGACCCAAAGAGCTAAATTTGTAGTCTTGTAACTAGGGCTGCACAATATATTGGTTCAGCTTCTGCATTTTACGTGTGTGCATCTGCTGTAGTCACGTTACAGAATCTGCAATGTCACGTGGGGATTATAGTTGACTGGACCACAGTTTAGAACACATGAGATTTGTGGATTAATTGCAAGGTTTATTATTAGAGTAAAGGTTTATCATTTGCACATTAATTGTATTTTATTTATACAGTGAAGAACATACAGTGTAATTTCACAGTCGATTATTCATAGTTTATCTGAATTTCATTTGCATCTTTAAATCTACTGTACTTATCTCTGCTTATCATTTGTGTATTTTATTTTATGCAGATTTTGTGCACTCGTCTACAAAATCAACCCAATCATTCTAAAATAATAAATTCTTTTCAATTAGACCTATTCAAGTTATCTGGTAATTTTTTTTCATATGGCAGAAAAACAAAATATTGCAATCTCAGTTTTTTTTTTATATTGTACAGCCCTGCTTGTAACTAAAGCCATGAGCTGGTTTGAACTAAAACCATGGGCATATTTATTCGAATACCACACTACAATATATGCATGTTATTAAGCCCAGATGTATTGGTGCATTTATAAAGCTAAATCATAAATACTTGTTTCAAGCTACCATAACCTTGTAAAATTATTGTTGGCAAAAGTTAAGATTTTTTCTCCGAAAAATATACAGTAACAATAGAAGTAGGTTAGGTTAGCGACCCACAAGGAGGCCTCAGCAAGCTCTGGGGGGGGATCGCATCATATTTTGAAAGTGTTGAGCAGTAAGCATTATAGGGAACGATCATATTGCATTAGCTAATTTTATCCATGATTCCCTGGTTGACCAAAAAATGGACGAATTTGAAGTCCCACAGATTTCCCTTCAGCAGCTGATAGTAATGACACAGACATACTGGAACCAGGTTAGGAAGCTCCCACCAGTTCGGGGTCACAGTGCTACCGATACTTAGGGGGCATGAAAATATTTTTTGGGGAAAAAAGGGGGTCTCAAACAGAAAATGGTTGGGAACCACTGTATTAGGTGACCAAACAATTATCCAACAAAGTATCATATGATGGTCAGATTAGACAAAAACACTCAAAGTTTAATAGATTTATTCATCTTTGACCAAATATTATAGAAAAAGGCAAACCGAGGCAGCGCTATTGTTCCAGTTCCAGCTGAGCTCTACTAAAACAAACTCGCATTGACTTCACTGCTATATCACACAAAACAAATGGAGATGCCATGAAGACACTTGCCAGTCTTATAAATATAATGTGTCAGTTCTTTTAGACTGCAACTTCAGCAAGTGAGAATGCGTCTTGTTGCAGTACGGTCGATCTGACCGAAGACACAGACTACGGGAATATTAATATTATATGCACTACTGTAGTAAAAGACTAATGCCAAATGTTTTTAGAATACCTATAGGTGCAAAGGCTTTAAAATGCAAAAAGCTTTATTCAATTGGACACTTGGACTTTTACTATTACTTACAGGTCACAAAATAAACACTAAAAAGTGTGTACTAAAAAGTGGAAACAAGCAGCCAAGACATTTTCTGTACATTCAGAAGAAAGCCAGAAACCTGATTGTGTTTGAAGTGGAAAAACAAACATCTGAGATCTGCTCTGTAAAACTTTAATACCTTAAAAGTACACTACTGACTTTACAGCCATTCTGTCATCATGGATAGTTCCTGGAGACTATATTACCCATAATGCACTTCAGGTTCTGTGTTAACCTCGTTCACATAATTCTATACAGAGTCATTTCTATTACAATTAATTTGTAAGACTGTATAGTAGGGGTGTGATGAGACACTAATCCCACGAGATGAGACAAGAGACTGGGTTGACGAGAACGAGACAAGGCGAGATTTTAAACTCATAATTTAATGAATTATATGCGGTAATTAACAACATTTAAACACTGTGCAAAATGGTAGACAGGAGAAAAAGTTGTTGGATCTAATAAAACATTTCAGTACATTTTGGACTGCTTTCATTCCTTATTTTGTTGAATTCAAGCGTTTAGGCGAACCTGTGACGGACCCTTGGTTAAACTTATTTACACCAAGAAAAAAAAAAATGTTGCCACACAAACGTTACATTTTCACGATACCAGTCGAACGTCGCAAGAGACATAAGATGCAGAGTTACTGCTTCTTTTCTTTCTGTCTGTATTCAAGCCATTTACTCTTTAAGGAGTCTGGACATAACAGCTATTACAGTTTAAAATATCAGTTTGAAAATCAAAGATGTTTAACTAGAAAAAAAAAGATCTTAATTTAATCTAATATTTTAATTGATTTTAACATAACATTTTATTTTACTCCAACATTGATGCATACGTGACTAATGCATGAGAACAATTTTGGTGTTAAGCAGGATTAGCAAACAACTTACCTCTCCCTGGTAAATTTAAGTGAGTGAAGAATAGCTGGAATTTTTTGTCTTAGGTTCCATAAATGAATGCTGTCATCAGCCAGGCCACTCACCAGCGCCCCCTGTAGAAAAAGCCAGACACATTTTCAATGCATGCATTTCTCATGTAAAACAAACAAAGAAAGTTTTTTTTACATTTAGACAGAAAGTGGAAATCTCCCAGGACCTCAGGCTGGGATGGTGTTTGCACTATGCAAAGAAACTTACCTCATTGATGAGAAACTGCATCTGGATTACAGCCGAGCCACTCTCATGCTGGCAGTAACACTCTACACCAGCACGGCCAAAACTGTGTTCAGCTTTATTAAGGTAAACCGGTGAATGTTTATTAAATTTGTTAACACTCAAGGTTTAATTCTCAGCACTATCAACCTGAGCAGACTCTTAACTGCTAAATTGGGTAAAAGAAAAATAGCTCCGGCAAAGGAATAAGCTGCCAAAAGCTAGAAATGTAAATGGTCACTTTAGGGCAGTTACCTAGCAATATGCTATAAAACTTAGCCTAATCGATTTGTAACATGGCATCGGTATGACATATAAATCTTACTTACGGCAGGCCTAGTGGGGACCTGCTCCCAGGGGGCTGTCAGTACCATCACTGAGTATCTCATGGACTGATGTTGCTCAAAGGATTACAAAGTCCCATAAGCTTTAAGCCATGTCAGTGTTTGCAGCAACTGTTTGCAACACTATGCTATAAATGCTCTCATTCAGTGGCACTCTTCAGGCGTGCAGCCCACACACAGCCGGCCACGCCGAGCAACGGCATGCAGCAGCTACCACGTGCTGCCTTATTACTGATTCAATTGGAAGCAAATTACAGCATACACAGGATAATAATCAGACAAGCAAAGATTGATGTGTAAGCCAAATGAGAAGTATACAGCTGTACACAGAGCCGACGTTTGGTGTGACACTGACAAACATGATATTCTGCATTCTTTTTCAGGATGTGCTTCTTGTTAATCAACTTACTAGAAATCCAAATTTGAAATGTGGTAATTTCTACATTTTAGCTGTGTTTTTAAAACGCCTGTTAGTTTAGGAAATAGGGAGTCAAGAAATATTAGATAGATTCAAGACTTAAAGAATTCGCCGGTTTGCACGAATACATTGTAAAATTCCCTCATTGTAGTACTTCAATAAGCTAAACATTAATCATGTCAGACTTTACAGAGAAAGCAATATTTAAAAGTAGTCGGTTTATTAAACTTTTTAGTATGGGATCGTGGAATTAATTGACATTGCAAAAAATTCTAAGGCCATTTCTAAACATTAACAACAGTATATAGGCAGATAATAAAAATTTTTGTAACATTTATTTCTTAAAAAGAAATAAAAATGATCCATCACACACTAAATAAGCAAAAGGACAAACGCGTCCGAAGACGTGTGCACTTGCCCAGCAGACAGATAATAATAATTAATAATTCATGCTCAGACCTGGAAGATGATCTCTGCATTTGGTTATGGAAATATTTCGCAACACAGTGGATAAGGGCTCTTCGTGATTAAATTTATGCAACCATAATCTGGCAGGCAAGTGAGGATCGTCCTGCTCTTTGCTCTCGCCCTGCGTCACCTTCTTTTCACATGGCACATTTAAAAGAGAGAGGCTTTTCTTATACACAGCAGGCTTAGCATCATTACACTTAATACTCAGACTAGATAAATAACAGTGGGGTAATATAAATAAAAATCAGCAGAGTGTGATGGCATTATTTATTCATAAGTCAATGCATCTGACAGAGCTGCTATTTCTCTGCAGATCAGACTGGAGCAGAGCCCAGTGCTGTGTGCTTCGCAGGGTCGGGCCCTGACCACAAACTCACTGTGGATTTCATCTACTGCAGACATAAGAGCTTACTGTGAATAAACTAGCACAACTTAACACTGAACAATGATACATCTGACTTTAAATCCAACTTAAGCTCGCAGACCCAAGGGACACAGAGAAAGTAAGTGATGTTTAATGAATGCATAAAAGCGACTGGCATAAACATCTACTAAGAAATTTTCCTTTTTGCTGTACTTGCTTTATGTGCTCAAAGCTTATATATCATTATGCAACCACAACAGGTGACACATGTCATGCAGTAGCAACTTCCGGTGTTAAACAAATGACCTCGCAATCTGATAAGGGCGACATGCACTGAAACAACAGGCTGCAATATTCTACAAGCAGGATAAAGGCCATGAATGTCAGCATTTCCCACTAGTGCAGACAATTGTCCTTACTAAGTGCTGTTGACAAGGTACGTAATCCAATTCTGTCTGAAGGTACGAAACAGAAATCAGATAACACTGAGTTTGCTATCAGTGATGAAAAAAAAACCCTAAAACATTTCAAAACCACACAGTTTTAATGTGGCAAGAGGAAGCCACCCACATACATGCATTTTTCAGAGCTCAGACGTTTGCACAGTGCAGAGTAATCAATTAGCTTTCTGTTTCTACCTACCAGAGAAAAATGGTTTTCTTTTAAGAACTTTGCCCATACACACACAAATAAATAATCACACAATGCCCACTCAACCTTTGTTCATTAAAAAGACAGACTTTATGTCCTGTAAAAGCTAAATCTTAACACAAAATGCCAAAAAAACCTTTGCTGTTGGTTTAAGCAAGGCTTCTTGCATATGCATTCAGAAACACAAATAACTAATAGATAGGCTGTGAAGTGAAACGAAATCCAATTAAACCATCTCTACCTTTTGGCTCGATCCGCAGAGACCAATTGGTGCAAATCTTGACGGTAAATTAAACATAAGATTTGCGCAAAACAAGATTAACATTAATGCAATCAATTAAAAGCTTCGGTGCAAAGGTTAAGTAAAAGCTCAGACAAACTCAGCAGGTGAATTATAATCATGTACTGTTCTGCTTAATGTTGTCAGGACATAAAACGTAGCTAATTAATAAACAAAAAAAACAAAACCACACGATTGTCTTCTCATAAACCAAAGTAAATAAATAATCTTATACCTCAGCAATTAAATGTATTTAAATAAATGTAATCATTTTAATTACATACTCAAAGGTTTAGAATGCAGACAGAGGGACAAAATTTTCTGTTATAACTTATATTATAGCAGCTATAAACAGTGATTGTTAGGATTGCCTTTGCAGATGGTGTAGGTTCTTACCAGCATTTGCTCAGTCATATTCACTCGTGTTAAATCGTATATGCATTAACCCTGCAGTCAGCCCAGTGTCTATAGAACACAACACTTTTAAGCAAGATGACCTAAAAGTTTGCAGATAACATAAAAGAGAAATAGATTATCGATACCTAAAAGCTTCCTTTGTTGGTGAACAAAAATTGTGCTATTTAGGTAGTGGTACAGTACCAGTAACTGTGGATTCAACAAGGATTCTTACACATTTTTTACCAAATACAATTACATGACATTTCCATGACCTTGAGGTAAATATTCATGACCTAATGTTTTTTCAAGAAATGTCTGTTAGGTAATTAAAAATATTCATGTTTAAATTTACCACAGCATATATTAACTAAAAGCGTTGTAGTTTATAATACAAAATAAAATATAAAATAAATGCATCAAAAAAAAACCATGACTACTCCTACTCCTCCTTAGAAAAAGAACATTAACATAAATCGATGAAAGATATTCAACAGAAATCAATGGGAAGCAACAACGTTAAACTGAAAAATAAATAAAGGCAACATTGTCTTTAACTTTCCTAAATGAAGCAATAGATGAAAGGGAATCGCTGCAGCAGAGAAAGGATGTCATGTCAGTCACACAGGTCGAAAAGCCTGTGATTGGGTTGGTAGCAGTCGGACATGAAGCTGCAGCAGCAGACTGGTGCTTTGCACCTTTAGCATGGCAGGACAGCACTGCCTCTCACATGTTCAAAATATCAAACGTTAATCTTTCTCAAGCCACCCCTTATTCTTTTTATCATAAAGCCAAACATTTCTAAAACGTGCTTAAGTTACCATGACCTTTTCAGGTTTTTTTATGACCATATGTTTAAGCTATAAATCCCTGACATTTACATTTAATAAAAAAAAAAGGGTATGGCACACTTTGAACCCACCGAGTAGTCCGGGTGTTTTATTGTTCTGTGTATGTCTTGTTTAAAGAATGAATAGCTCTGGGTTTTGTCTGCATTTGTTGTTAAAATTTATATACCAACATATAGCCCAAAAGAGTTGTCTATAGGAGAAAGGCTAAGAAGTTTCTAATTTCTATTTCAAAGCTGATAAAGGAAAAACGTCATTCCGAATCACTGCATAGGCATTTAGAATACCCAATACAACAAATTGGCAAACAACATGGTTTACAAAAAAATAAATCCACCAGGGATCGGCTGAGTAAAAAACAGCAGCAGTTGATAATGGAAACATTCTGAGACGTGTGAAAAGAAAACCCCAAAACAAGATCCAGCAAAATCACAACACAAAGCTGAAGCAAAGGTATAACAATCCTGTGCTTAAACTGGAACTGGAATCCACAAAGAAATACAGAGATGAGCCAAAAAATACCTGGAACCAGATCAATTTTGACTGCCAGAAAAATGTTGATATCTTAAAGTCCATCAAAGAGATCACGTTTTTTTTTTCCAGAACTTTTCTTGGGCTGTTGCGTCCAATGTAAAGCAAATCGATACTGTCAGTATTTTGATGAATGGTTCAATCAGCTGAATGACAGCAAGTCCATCAGCCTTGGGCTGGGCACTAGCTGGGTGTCTGAACTTAATACTCCTCAACAGCCTGCGGTAGCACACTAAATGTTCAAACAGGTGGGTGTACGAAAGCAATTTCCAGAAATACACAGCAAAGACATCCCAATAATACAGCCATAGAAGCCTTGTCTCATACCAGGATATTCAAAGTAACCTAAACTTTTTATTACTATTATACATATATATATATATATATATATATATATATATATATATATATATATATATATATATATATATATATAACACTGTGTACATGTACTAAAACAGCAGTCTTAGCTAACAGTTCATGATGTAGCCCTGCATGTACCTGAAGTAAGTAACAAAAAAACCCCACAAACTTGAGATAAAACAGCATCCCAATGCAGCTTTCCGGTGCAAGTCACATGGTCTAGCAGACGTGCCCAGCAGGACCAGTGATGATTCCAGCATGTGTGAGGTGGCATTCTGGCACAGAGTGAGCAGAAGTGATGAGGAGACCAGCTCTGTAGCATATGGCAAACAGAGAGGCTTATGCCACAGCACAGATATCATTATGTCCAGAAACTTCCAAGATCTTTTTCAAAAAATTCAAAACATAAAATCACAAAAAACAATAAAAAAAAACCAGCTCTACCAGCTCCAGCTTTTCCCCAGAAACCTGCCATTTTAGGAATCGGTAATAGATTCTGGTTAACTTTAAAAATTGTTTATTGAATCATTAACCTAGATGGATTACTTGTTTTTATATATTCCTTAATTAACATAACAGCGTTTACAGTGTTAGTGTGGCTTAGTTATGAAATGCGGTAGCTCAGTGGTTAAGACGGGTCAGTTGTATAAAAGGAAAAAATGTAAGTCGCTCTAGATAAGGGTGTCTGCTGAATGCCGAAAACGTGAAATTTAAATGTTTATTTAATGAACTGCTGATTTTCTGCTGAAATAAATACACCTTAGAACTGAACACATTAAGACAATTAAATTACTTAGTTAACAAAAGGGGAAACAGGGGAACATTTCTTACATAACTTTACAACACAATAAAACAAATCTCTGGAGATTATATATATATATATATATATATATATATATATATAGATATATATATATATATATATATATATATATATATATATAGATTTTTTTTTATTACCAGGAATCATACTTTTCTATTTATATGAAAGGATACAGTCTTAATGCTCCAGTCTGTGTTCCAATTGCCAGTATTTTTTGCACAGGATCAAAAGCCATGGCTGAGGGTTGATAAGGAAAACCATGTCGGACAGTCTGTGGAACAAATAAATCAATTAAATAAATCATAAATTTTTCATTTTGTATGCATTTACTTTCCATTCATGTTAAAGCAACTCTTAATGGACATAGAAAACAGTGTAGGACTGTTATGTACAAAAAAAATATATAGATTTGGAAAATTGGAATGGAAGACAAAAGCGAGACCAAGAATGCATATGAAAGAGCAACAC